>CM042751.1:3976457-3987137 GCA_022496165.2 Catalaphyllia jardinei
CTGACATCCCATCTAACGCTGGGGGTACGGTACCCCTGCTATGGACTGACATCCCATCTAATGCTGGGGGTACGGTACCCCTGCTATGGACTGACATCCCATCTGGGAGGGAGGGGATAGAAGTACTCCTAGTAACTATTTTTTCACGCTATATAGAAACTGAAGAAAAGTACCAGCCTGATGGGCCACTATCCTTAAACACAGACATTGCCTCCATGATCTAATTATTATGTCCAGTTATCTCAGCCATTGCTTACCTATTAGCATCTCGTACATGATCACACCTAATGACCACCAGTCACAGCTTTTATTATAACCAGTCTGATGAAAGACTTCTGGAGCAATATAATCTGGAGTTCCCACTGTAGAGTATGCCTAGGCATGAAACAGTTTTATACATGCATTTTATCAGTTTGATCTGTGATTTGCAAATCTAATTTTTATTGTAATTAATAAGTAACAAAATTGCCTTTTTTTTCACCAGTTGGTAGTATAGCAACTTTTGAGAGGTTGTCATCAAAAACATCAAGCTTTATCAAGTTAGTGGAAAGGAGTTTTGGACTTAACCCTTCACCCCCAAGGCAAAAAACAATTTTCCCAAATCGGCAAATAAAGGTCTACACTCAGCCTGTGTACAATATACCATTTGAAAGCCACTGATAAGCTTATTAAGAATTGGCATCAGCAGCTATGAAGGAGGTAGACATTTTGAGAGAAATTGCTTTAAAATGCAAAAATGAATGACTTAAAAAGTGTATCAACCTTCTACTACAGTATGTATACCCCTAAACTATAGCTGCTTTTATTTAGCAGCTCTTCGTACATAGCTTCATGTGAAACAAGTCTCGCATTCCATTTGCATCCAAAAAAAGAACTATAAGCTTGTGGGTGTCGTCAACCATGTCTTTGACAGGAGGGGGTCACAATTTAATGACTTCAATGAGCAGATCTTCACATGACAATTTTTGTGGCAAACATTCATAGACATCTGTCAAATATTTAGAAAGTTATGATGTTGTGTGCCAATTGACACTCTTTGGGGGAAAGGGGTTAACAAATTGACCCAATCCAAGACATGCATGGTGTGACAACTTTTGGTCAGCAAGTTTGTCTGAAGTAGAACTTGTAGTTGTTGTTTGCCTTGGGTTCAAAGATTTAAATATAAATTATAGATAGGACCATACACATGCTCTGATTGGTCAAAAACCCATGTTTTATCAAAGTATAAAACGAAGAACAAGCGTGTTTTATAGCATTTCACCACATTACCCCTATGTCAGCATTTTTGTTTGAGATGCAAAAAAACATTTTTTTTTTGAAATTTGTAAACATTGATGGAGCTCTTGTAGTAAAGTAGCAGAAAGTTTTGAAGACAAGGCATGTAGCACTTTAGTGAGGTATTTGCATAAGTGTGTCACTTTAAAGTCAATCTGTGTGCTTTGTTGTTTCTACTTGCTGTGTGTAAAATCTATATCATAAACCAAGTGAAGAAGCCTAAGCCATGCATTACACTGTAATAAAACACTCCAGACACTTGAAAGCACTTAAAAAAATGTAGAAAACCCTTGTCTGTGGCTCATGTTTTCTCCATTTCCCTCCCTTCTCAAATGCCCATTTTATCACGTAGTGTAACACACGGCTTAGGCTTGGGCTGTACATACCAGTTGTCTTCTGTTCTTTTTCCATGTGGCTGCTCTACCTTTTGTATCTAATGGTTCTGTTGATGCTGGAAGGAGAATTATAAATATAATTATCATATTACATAAAGTTCAGAAATTAACAGACAAGTAGTTAACACAAACAGATTTTTTGTGGGTTATCTCACATGTACAACTGATATATTGCATGACAAAAAAAAATAGAAATGCATTGTATAAATCCATGTTTTTAAAGTATTCAGACATGCCAAATATTGATATTTTCTTACTGAAATCTTTCATATCACTTGGGGAAATTTCCCTGTAGAATTCCGTTCTGTGTGCTTTCTTTAGACCAGTGCAAAGACCAAAATCTGCTAACTTGATGTGCCCCTTTGACAGAAAAAAAATGAAGTAAGCCACATCTGTATTGTACATTTTAGTTCTAACTAAATTCAGTATATCCATCTACCTACACATTCATGTCTCACACTCATAATTTCTGGCCATGAAATCAGCTAAAATGCAGTATGGGACTCACTCTTTTGTCTGAGGGACTCGCAGGTTTTTTGCTGTGCGAGTCCCTGGACTAAATGGATCACTGTGCAAAGGATGACAAACAAAGGATAGATTTTGTGTTTATACCTTGCTATCCAAGAGAAGATTGTCTGGTTTAATATCCCTGTAGAGAAACAAAAATTAAATAAAATATTAAATGGTAACAGCAAAATAATATTAGCTCTGTCAATAAAATAACTTTGCATTGTGTTGTGCACTGTTTGTAGAAATAATGCCGACCACCTGCAGTGAATGGCACAAGTGCACAGATAGCGAGTCCCATATACTGAAAATAACTCATTAGGGTCTGCTTTCTTTCCTATTACATGTAGAAGAAATTGCATCCTTAGCTTACTTTAAATAAGTATATTTTATAAATATTATTATGGAGATTTTATATATATTATAAGGAAGTAGGTCAGCCCACCGAAGAGAATGGCGTAAGTTGAACATTAGACTGAGCATCCAGACACTTGCTGTGGAAGTTAATAAATAATGACATCGCTCTAACTTCAGACAATTTTAGGTCCAGTTTAAAATGATTTTAGGATGATTGATCTAAGGGTTAAAAAAATCATAATTGTGAATCCAAATTTTCCTCACCTATGAATGAATCCAACTTGGTGGATAGAGTCAATTGCAAGAACAGATTCAGCAATGTAAAACTGAGTCTCATCTTCTGTAAAAGTATCCTTTTTCATCAGCATTGTCATCAGATCACCTAATAGCAAGATAACAATATTAAAATAAATTATTAAATTCTATAACTAATAAGAAACTGATCATCTCAGCCCAAAATAAATAATTATTTAGGAACAAATATATGGGTTATCGACTAAGCTTGTTTGGTCAAGATGGCTGGATATTGTCCAAGTTCTTTTATGCGCATTTATGGACCAAGACAGATGGAGTTCTGATCCATAATGACATAAAAAAAGAAAAAATGAGGCCAACCATCTTGCCCAAACAAGCTTGGTCACAGGACCCGGCAAAAGTGCCCTCCAGAAGTCTGGTGGGACAAGCAGATTCTCCTTCTAGGCAAGTAAATTTTCATTCTCACTTGCCTGATGGACAAGGGATCAGGAAATATGTCTTCCAACTAAATCATTTAAAGTCTAGAGCAAATTGAGACTTGACCAAGGCAAGCAAATTTCTACCACTAGTTTCCCAAGGGCAAGCTAGAATTCAATTTTTTTAGCCCTGGGTCAACAATGTATTTATTATCTATGGAAAAAGAGCATTGCGAGTAGTCCTGAGTGGGCAAGATAGCGCTTGCTGGGATAGCCAATCGTGGATTTGGCTCATCTTGCCCATTAACAGGGGCACAGAGCTAATCATATAATATGATTTATTTATCTACAGTTAGGAGAATTTCAGTGCCGGTATTTTCATAATCGAGAAACTTTTGATTAAGTTACTAACCACCAGGAAGAAACTCCATAACTAAATAAAGATACTGTCCATCTTGGAATGAATAATACATCTTCACCACCCAAGGATTTTCTGCTTCTGCAAGAATATCTCTCTCGGCACGAGCATGGGCAACCTAAAAACAACACAGAAGAAATCAAAATAGAGAACAAAATGTACTCAATATATAGAGGCTTTCCCGAGAGTTAGACATGCCCTCCGACTTACATGTACATACACTAACTGTTCAGCCCAATTTCAATAGACTAAGGACAAAATGATAAGCAATTGATCATACAGATCATGAGTGAATTTAACTATTGTAATATTTATTATAATTAATACACTGACAATAACTCCATAAAGACATTAATAATAATACATGAAAAAAATTACTCAATTCTGATTGGCTGAGAACAGTGCAGTTTTTCCTTAACACAGGAAAAGAGGTAATTGCAGAAAAGAGGTAATTGAATGCAAAAAAAGGGTAATAAAGCAAGTATTCTGATTGGTCAATGAACAAAGAAGTTCACAGATAGCCAATCAAATCTTTTCTTTTCAAATCAAGGGCGCGCCCTGGATGGCGCAATTATGGCGCAATTTTTTCCTGGTTGCGAGGTAATTAAATCACCTGAGGTCAAGCGCGCACAAAATTGAGAAGAGAGTTCAGAGTCCGTAAAGTTCAAAACATCCTTCATGCAAAATTTTCATGTTTATATTATTAATAAGTAATCATACGGTTTTTCTCGTTCAATTTGGAATTAATTTGCACTTGTGAGTTTTTCAAAAAGCGAAATTGCACTCGCCGAAGCGGCTGGTGCAGTTTCAGCTTTTTGAAAAACTCACTCGTGCAAATTAATTTCAAATTGAACTCGAAACCGTATGATTACCTATACAAACTTGATCTCTAAAGATAAGTAAATACTGGACTTATGAGTGTCAGGGACCCCACTCTAAAAAGTTACAGCGCATTAAAAAAACAATGTTAAAAATAACTGTATTTTAATTATTTTTATGATAATTGAAACTGTACCTGTTCTTTTTCTAGCATGTCCTCTTTTCTCAGAATTTTCATTGCATAAACATGGCCTGTGTCATGTTTTTGAACCAAACGCACCTACAAGAAATAAAACATTTTATTTTGTTGGCCAGCAAATGCAACATTATGATATAAAAAATGTTAGTCCCATCTAACTCTACAACTACCAACTTTTTTCTGCAGAATAAGTTGGCAGATGCAGACAAGAAAAACCTTACATTGTTTTAAGCCATGATTAACACAGGTACAAGACAAATAAACATGTTACAGACTTACTTAATAATAACACTCAGACTGGAAAAGTAAAGAAAGGGTAAGACTACAGAGGATGCTCAGATTATGCCTTACCTCACCAAAAGCTCCTCTTCCAACAACTTTTAATGAGTCAAAATCTTCCTTTCCAATTCTTGATCGCTTCAGTCTTAAAAACTCTGTTTCCTTTCTAGCAAGGAGGCTTCTTGATTCTTGTTTCTGAACAGAATATTACAGCGGTTACCACATTTTCAAATTCCAAGGGGACAGGAGTTTTTATCTCGATCCCTAAAAGATTTTAAGTCTGAAATAACAACGACCGTATCAGCCATATATTTAGTGAATACATGTTTGAAAGGAACACATATGTATGCATGTTGCCAGACAG
This sequence comes from Catalaphyllia jardinei, assembly GCA_022496165.2. Taxonomy (NCBI): domain Eukaryota; kingdom Metazoa; phylum Cnidaria; class Anthozoa; order Scleractinia; family Caryophylliidae; genus Catalaphyllia; species Catalaphyllia jardinei. The sequence continues at coordinate 3,981,742 of CM042751.1, forward strand.
AGAAAATTTCCTTGGTGATATTGAAGAAGAGGAACATATATTTGTTAAGATATGATATTATGTATGCAGTACTGTTATTGGTTAAGTTCACATTTACGTAATATGTTTTTCGCCTCGCGTGTGTTGGGCTGTTCTGTTTGGTTCTAGAGCTGTTTCATTAAAAGGTGTCCTGAAGATAGCTTGTAGTGAGTTTGTAGTTTGAGAGAAGAACCTGGGGATGAGGTTGAATTGTTCAGGCTGTGAAAAGCATTTTTTCACTCCTTTAAACTGTATTTCCATTAGTTTTGTTTTGGTCATTCTCATGGTTTCGGTCATTTTCTAGATTTGGCTGTTCTGGGAAGTTGCTTCAGTGGCTTTGGTGGTTTTGCTTTGGCGGTTTTGTGTTAGAGTTGCGGGTTTTAGTACATGGCCAAGAAAATGCCTGCTAAGGAGGATTTAAAATCCTATGACTCATAAAAATTTAATTAGGTGTGAAGTGCGCTTGTTAATGAGTACATTCATACTTCTTAACACATCATTGTTAAATGAATTACTGATTGACCTCCTAGGTCCATATATTCTTGTACGAAACTCTGAAGACATGACATGGAGCTCAGTCTACCAGTGGTGTATAAATACGATCATAACTTACTAAAGATTCTAGTCTAGAAAACTATTGAGCCTAGATTTGGCCATATTTTTTATTTTATATTCAAACTTGACACCACCCGCACTCCCTGTTAGTAAGGTTCAAATTTACACGAACCTCCACCTTGAGAGAAAAAAATCAAAGTGACAGCAGCTCTCAATATTTTTATCCTCCAAGAAGAAAAGCTAACTTTCTTCCAAAATCCCTCAGAAGTGATGTTCAAAAGATCAATGCCCATAGAGGCATTGAAATGAGTTTCGAAGCCCTGCAGAAAATATTGCCAATGGAGTCATGTGATGGGCCTTGAAACATTTGACCAGGGTGTATACAAAAAATTTATCTCAAAAAGAAGAGACAGATGAATTTTTAGCAATTAAAGCAACATGCAGAAAAACGTCAGAATTAATGTCATCACGGACAGAAATATACTGCCATTATTGTTTTTGTGCACAATGGTTATAATATCGATGGTGAAAATCCTCTTTGGTTTAGTTGTTTTGTTTTTCTCGTTTCAAAACAAAACAAGAAAGAAAAAAAAACAGAATTTTTTCCGCCGCACTCACGCAACATGCTGTCTCATTTCATTGTTATGGAAAATTTTCGAGGTACCAAGGAAAAAAATGCAAAATCTTGATGAATTAATTTTCCGCTAAGCTGGCAATATTGCAGCATGGCCTTCGACACGTTTGTTTGGGGTTAAAATGCTGTAATATCCTTAATGGTTCTTTTCAAACTGCAGTTTTTCGTATCATGGTTTCAATAAAACAAAACAAATGTAAACAGCACCTGACGGTAATTTATCTGAATCTCCGTCTTGACACAACTCAACTTGTGGGGCAAGTCACCTCGGAAACGACATTTTAGAATTTTGCTACAAGACTGACAATACGTTTAAGATAACATGCAATGAGTAATGATGAATTGTGCAGCTTAATATATTAGCTCAACGAGAGAGTACGTCGTTCTTTCAACAAGATTTAATTTTTTTTGGTTATTACAACGATTGCCAGACAACAGCTTACAACCCCATTCAAAAGTATTCTTAATTGCTTAGGATCTTCAACCCACACCGAGTTTCACGTATACGAAATTCCGCAGACGATCTATAGCAATTTTATTGCTTGATAGATGAAACCCAAAAAAGGTTACATTTAAATCAACATGTCAACGTTAAGTAATGTTTCTTCGGTAATCTGAACACTACCAGCGACTGTGTCGGAAACTCTCTACAGGAAATGTAATTAAGCTTAACACAAACCTCTTCTTCGGTCAAACCTTGCTGTTCCATATTCATTTCCAAAACTTTCCATCTGTAACCAAAATAGAGTAAATTAATTGAAGTGGTCAGAACACTGTTGTTCGTGACAAGGTTCTTGCTGAGTAATTTTGGAATGTCCCTTCTGCAGAGAGCGAAACCAGTACAATTTACAAATTGTATTTCCTCGATCAGACCTGTTTTGTCGCTCCTGGTGCTGGCTGATCAAGTTCGCGTAGAAACTTTCAAGCGTTGCCTTGGCTTTCGCCACCTTTTCAAGAGTATGGTTGGAGTATGAGCAAGAGGCTCCATTCGTACTCATTGTTGTGGCTGTGTGAGCCATCTGCGAAATTCCCAGCCGGAAAAAAAAACTTTCACGGCTTTCAAACGGCGACGACTTCCACACAACACAGACAAGTCACCGTGACGTGACCAACACTGAAGTGTTACCTAGTCACCAGTTTTCCTGTCCCGAGTATGGGATGCTAACTAACACAAACGATCATTGGTTACTTCAATATGGTGTTATTTTTGGTACATTTTCTAAAAGGTCTTGTGATTGGATAACTTGCTTCTGAGTGTTGGCGGGAACTTTTTATCGAGGGGGAGGGTAAAGGGAAGGAGTATGTCAAAAGACATATTACGTAATATCCATTTGGCAGTCCAGAAAATAAAACAAATAATATTAAAGAACTATGGCAATTTCACTGGTGACTCGACCAAAATTTAGCTAACCAATACGGCGATCACTTTGCAAAATTTGTTGTTCTCGACTGTCAGATGTCCCCTTGTTGCGCTTTGTCGCTTGAGCGCGCCTTTTCAGCCAGTGGTATACATGAAATAAGGGGATACCTCATATAAACATCATCAAAAACTCAAAATGGCGACTAGTTTTAAAAAGAAAGGTTCTCGAGGTCGCGCCGTTTATCCTTCGGGAACGAAGCCATCTCTTCATAACAATCAGCTTTTGATATCTTCTGGAGTGCCATCTTTGGACAACAATATAGGTAATGTTATTGATAGAAGTTTTTTTTAATTTGAACTCATTATAGAATTTTCACCACTGTGTGAAATTATCCAAAAGACTGGTGATGTAAAGCTTACTTACTTACGCTTAGAAAAGTTATTAAAAAACATATTCTTTTAAGGTGGTGGAATTGCTGTTGGAACGGTTTTGATGATTGGTAGGTAATTTTTTAGTAGTTCTATAATTTTTATAGTTTTAAGCTCATCTTTTTCGATCGCTAATTTTTCTTGAGACTTGGTACATGTGCCATTCCGTTTAATTACATATCATTGTAAGGCCATATAAGGCATTTACACCTCCCACTATCCAGCTAAGGGCGCTGGGTCTCCATAAGGGGACTTGGGGGAGTTTGTGATGGTCTTGGATATCCATGGATAAATGAGATGTTTATGGCACTTAATTGCAGTGTAAATTGAAGGGCATTATCTAGCTGTCTTTTCTTTCCCCAGTCATTGGCTGAAATTTTCTACTGAGAAGGGATCATGCTAATTTTATATTTCTAAAGTTTTTGAAATGGATAGGTAAATAAATGGATTGTTCTGGTTGCATCACTTCAGTTCTAAAATTAGTATCTGCTACCACCCTCTCCCCTCTTTCCATTTAAGGCTCTTGGTGGGTTGGACCTGGGAGGGGGAAGATTTTTCTCTCACTTTCAAGTTCTTTTGTGCTTTTCTGACATTCATTAATTCATTTCTTATTTCTAGAGGAGGATACCTATGGCTCTTATGCCCGGCAGCTTTCAAAATATTTTCTTGCTGAGGGAGTCGTGTCTGGCCATGCCATCTTCCTGGCATCTGCAGAGCCAGAACCCAGTGATATTTTAAAGGTAACTGAGAACTGAACCATAATTGAATTTTAAGAAGTATATCGATCGCAGCAATTTGCAAGCTTTGACTGCATGATTGTCTCTGTAATAAACACAGGTTTTGCTTAGAATCTCAAAATCTTAAACATGGGCTAAGTTTTTTTTCCAGAAAAAGAAATTCTCCAGGAAGTAAAATTTCAAAATTAAACTCATGTTTCTCAGGTCCAGGAAAGCTCTAAGTTTTAGGATATCAGATCAAATGTAAACTAGTTTGCTCATTTATCCTGATGTGATCTTGAGAATGAGAAAAATTATTGTCATCCTTTTTGTATCAGGATCTTCCCCAACAAACAGATGATAAAGTGGAAAATAAGACATCTGTCAGCAGCTTACAGGAACAGGAAGAAAGATCTTCACCAGATCAGTCAATGAAGATTGCATGGAGATACCAAAATCAGCCTAAGTTTCAGGTTTATTCCTACTCTCATTAACTTTAGAAACTTGCCTTTAAAACCATCTTCCAGCCTTGCTAGTTACTATGTCAGTATGATTTATGCAGTATAATGTGCACTGTAATTAAGTATACAGAAATTGCCAAAAAATTGCTTAGTAACTCAAATCCTCCCAGCCAGAAATGGGATAAGTCCATGGTTGATTATAATGTATAAGGCCAGCTTCATATTGCACAACCAACAAGAACTGACCAGGGCATAGCTTACACTGTGGAAGAATATAAATGAGACAATCAAGACTCTAAAGCCAACTCTTCTTGCATAGGTTGGGCTATCAGCAGCCCTTCTTTTACTTGCTGTAGTCATGTTGAGCCATAATAAAGTTGACTACTACTAAAATGGCACTCACTGTTTCAGGAGATTCACAATATACAGGCATAAGTTTTTCTAAAGGTCTTTTTTTCCATTTTGCTATTCTCTGTTTCAGTGAATAGCATTGTTTATTTTGTCAACGTCTATTCACTGGATATAAATTGCCAACCAGTGGATAGTGTTATCCTCCTTTTCAACAGCTAGGGCCAAGTCTATAGTTATCATTTCTTGCTTTTTTTTTCAACAGTCTTCACCATTGCATGCTAAGTTTGGACACTACTATGACTTGACCCGAGTGATGGATGAAGAGATGGTCAACTCTGTGCCCATTCAGACATTTAATGTGTCCAGGGAGATGTCAAAGTGTCTTGAACTCTGTGAGGAAAAAAGGTTAGTAAAAGTTATTGCATTTTGTACCCTGGGCTGGGTGGTTGTTGTTCAGGGTTAGCAAGAATTTTGGTTTCAGTTTTGTAAGTTTAGAGCTTGTTGATGAAGTGCAATTATGTGTAAATGAATAAATGAATGTTCTTTTGTTACCCTAGGTCAGATGAAAACAATGTCTATAAAGCTCTCATTTCAAGAATAGAGTCTGCTATCAAAGATGGAGGATTTATCACATCAGAAAAAGGGGTATGAGGGATTGTTTACAGTATATAATAATGTAGTCTTCTCTCATAAAACTTGACTCCCTGCCACCCTTCCCACCCTGTCCACCCTTCCCATCCTCACCACCAAGGTTACCATGGCCATCCTTAACACCCTGGCCACCCTGGCCAACCTGGCCACCCTGGCCACCCTGGCCAACGTGGCTAAGGCGGCAGAATTGCCTTATGGCGTTGCGAAACAAAGGGCCGTAC
>CM042751.1:3995749-4010685 GCA_022496165.2 Catalaphyllia jardinei
CATTCAATCCGAACATTCAATCCGAACATTCAATCCGAACATTCAATTCGAACATTCAATTCGAACATTCAATCAAAACAATCAATTCAGTGGTTCCCAGGGTCATCCGACCATCATCCGGGACGTTCGGTACTCGAAAGGCGGGAAAGACGGAAAGAAGTCAAATCCAGAGGTTGCACGCGTGGCTTATGAAATTTTTCAGCGTTTTCGGTGAATTTTTTAACGATTTAGATCAGGTAAGATTTCATTTATCCCTATCTATAGTTTGCATTTCTGAACTATATTCTTTCTGTTTTGTTATATTTTATTTTTTGGCTAGTGATCTGCAGATATTTCTACTATACGATCCACCAGGGTTGATCGATTTTGACATCGCTGATTTTACGCGACTGCTCACCATGGTGCAGAAATAAAAATTTCTGCCCCCTCACACATGCATGTAGTATGTTCCCAAACGATAGCGAATATGATTTTATCGATCAATTTCGGTCGCTAAAATTATGCAATCGTGTTTACTTTCACGGCAGAAAATTAAATTGAAAATTCACTAAGTGAGTGGTTAATTATGAGGTCAGGAAAACGGGATATTGTGGGAGATACAGAAGTGTGTAAAATGGGGTTGACAGGCCTACACGACTCTTACGGTTCTTGCATTTATAGAATTGCGGTTTTCGTTTAGGTCTCTCGACTTTTTTCTCGCTTCATCCCGGCTTGTTTGTAAAGAGCACTTCATATTGTGTTATAAGGAGAAATTGCAGCCGTTAGATCGTGCTATAGCAAATTTTAAGAGGTCATAGGTCTGCATGATTTCCGCTGTCACGGTTATCTGCCTGTCGCTTCGTTGAGTTTGACACCTCTATAATTTGCCATGTGCTAGTGCATTGTTTTTACTCATTTCTATTGGAAGATATGTTTTCAAATCTCCAAGTTTTTGCTTTTGAGGCACAAAATATGACCGTGAAAATATGTGTGAAATATGTGTTGCTTGCTTGCAATCTATATGTGGCGCCGGGCCCGGGCTGTGATTAGAACTGTTTGCAAGTACAGTAGGTAGATTCTTATCACGGGCATCATATTTGCCCTTCTACGTTTCTGTTTGGAGACGCCGTAGCTTTAATTCAAGAAAGCTATACGCTTGTACAGAGAAATCCTCATGTTTTTCTTGCATTATCTGATCGAGTTTTTGTTTCTGGAGTTCGATGTATAAGCTTCTTTCTCCTTTGATAGTTCTAGTACCACAGGATTTAAATTTAACTCTTTACGCGCACGTCTGTTGACTGTGTTCCGTGTTGTATATGCCTTTTTTCTCCTTATAACACAATATGAAGTGCTCTTTACAAACAAGCCGGGATGAAACAAGAAAAGGTCGAGACCTAAAAGAAAACCGCAATTCTACAAATGCCACGAACCGTAGGAGTCGTGTAGGCCTGTCAACCCCATTTTACACACTTATGTATCTCCCACAATATCCCGTTTTCCTGACCTCATAACCACTCACTTAGTGAATTTTCAATTTAATTTTCTGCCGTGAAAGTAAACACGATTGCATAATTTTAGCGACCGAAATTGATCGATAAAATCATTTTCGCTATCGTTTGGGAACATACTACATGTGTGAGGGGGCAGAAATTTTTATTTCTGCACCATGGTGAGCAGTCGCGTAAAATCAGCGATGTCAACATCGATCAACCCTGGTGGATCGTATAGTACAAATATCTGCAGATCAAAAACTCTTATTCTTCGGCCATTTCAACTTTAACAGAAATAATATACACACTGCGGTTACAAACATGACAAAACAACGTATGTTTGTAACCGCAGTGTGTATATTATAGCCAAAAAATAAAATATAACAAAACAGAAAGAATATAGTTCAGAAATGCAAACTATAGACAGGGATAAATGAAATCTTACCTGATCTAAATCGTTAAAAAAATCACCGAAAACGCTGAAAAATTTCGTAAGCCACACGTGCAATAGGCTCGATTACCAGCCGCTGTTCGGGAAATGAGCCCGCGCTCCTCCCCCGAAAGCACGGCTGGACTCGGATTTTTGTCGGGCATAAATTATCTCGCCAGTTTGGATTGCGGCCCGTGATGGCAGATGATGTGGAATTGATAAATAGTATACGAGAGAACTTCAGAGACAATTAAGATCGAAAGTTTAAAATTCACAACAAGAAACGCTAGAAAGGTTTGTAAATGGCCAAGATGCATTCATTTTTCAGCCAACAATATGTATGAATTTTTGGGTTCCAGAACGTCAGATAACAAAGAGTCAGACGAGGCTAAACGTTGAGCTCCAATTTAGATACAAAACAGTCAGCACATAAAAGTATTGCGTTTTATAAGGATAGCAACACCAGTCTCTGGCGAAGCCAGGCAAAATTATTTTTTTAAGTGAGCTAAATCGTGGGTAAAGCAAACCGACTAGCAAAACGTACGTGGCAAATTGTAGAGTATCAACTTAACCATGCAAACCAACATGTCACCTTTGACAGATCTTGATTTGCATGATCAGTTTGCTAAACCACAGTTCAACGGCGCTGCTCTACTCAAAAAACGAACTCTTCCATAGCATACAGCATTTATGCATACAGCGCTCTTCCGCAGCAATAATGTGAAACAAAATAGTTCGGAAAAGCAAATTTAAATGAATAGAACGGCAAATGTACAAATGTTTAAGAGCCGTAGGTTGTAATCAGATAACATTTCCGGCGACCAGGAGCGCCGCATGAATTAAATTATGAATTGACGTCACAGACATGGTTTGCCGCTCACGCGTCCAGCCGTTCTTCTCGGGGAGGGCAGACCAGACACGAGAGAGCGGCGGAAATCTATGGCGTTCCAACACCGCCAAAATTCAAACTTTGCCCTTCATTCACGCATACCATCATTCACTGATAACATTCAAATATTCATTTGAAACATACAAATCTTCACTTACAACATTCAAGTCAGGAGTTTAAAATCCACTCACAACATTCAAACATAGCTCCGAACATTCAATCAGTCGAGTGAAACATTCAAAGCAGGCTTGCAAAATTTACTTACAGCATTTGGACATGCACTTTAAACATGCGGTTATTCAGTTCAAACTCTCATTTCGGACATTCGACTTTCAATTCGGCATTCCATTCAAACATTCGATTAGTCAATTAGAACATGCAATACGAATATTCAATGGAAACATTCAATTCGAACATTCAATTCGAACATTCAATCAAAACAATCAATTCAATGGTTCCCAGGGTCATCCGACCATCATCCGGGACGTTTGGTACTCGAAAGGCCGGAAAGAAAGAAGTCAGATCCAGAGGTTGCACGTGTGGCTTACGAAATTATTCAGCGTTTTCGGTCATTTTTCCAACGATTTCGATCAGGTAAAATTTCATTTATCCCTATCTATATTTTGCATTTCTGAATTGTATTCTTTCTGTTTTGTTGTATTTTATTTTTTGGCTAGTGATCTGCGGATATTTGTAATATGAAGTGCTCTTCACAAACAAGCCGGGATGAAGCGAGAAAAAGGTCGAGAGACGTAAAAGAAAACGGCAATTCTACAAATGCCACGAACCGTAGGAGTCGTGTAGGCCTGTCAACCCCATTTTACACACTTATGTATCTCCCACAATAACCAATCACTTGGCGAATTTTCAATTTAATTTTCTCCCTCGAAAGTAAACACGATTGCATAATTTTAGCGACCGAAATTGATCGATAAAATCGTATTCGCTATCGTTTGGGAACATACTACATGTGTGAGGGGGCAGAAATTTTTATTTCTGCACCATGTAGCAGTCGCGTAAAATCAGCGATGTCAACATCGATCACCCCTGGTGGATCGTACAGTACAAATATCTGCAGATCACTAGCCAAAAAATAAAATATAACAAAACAGAAAGAATATAGTTCAGAAATGCAAACTATAGATAGGGATAAATGAAATTTTACCTGATCTAAATCGTTGGAAAAATGACCGAAAACGCTGAATAATTTCGTACGCAACACGTGCAACCTCTGGATCTGACTTCTTTCTTTCCCGCCTTTCGAGTACCGAACGTCCCGTATGATGGTCGGATGACTCTGGGAACCATTGAATTGATTGTTTTGATTGAATGTTCGAATTGAATGTTCGAATTGAATGTTCGAATTGAATGTTCAAATTGAATGTTCGGATTGCATGTTCGGGTTGAATGTTCGAATTGAATGTTCGAACAGTGAATGTTCGAATTGAATGTTCATATTGAATGTTCATATTGAATGTTCGATTTGAATGTTCGAATTGAATGTTCGAAGCGAACGTTCTAATTGAATGTTTAGGTTGAATGTTGGCATCGAATGTTTGAATTGAATCTGGAATAGAATTTTGAATATTCGATTCGAATGTTCGAATTGAATGTTTCCATTGAATATTCGTATTGCATGTTCTAATTGACTAAACGAATGTTTGAATGGAATGCCAAATTCAAAGTCGAATGTCCGAAATGAGAGTTTGAATTGAATAACCGCATGTTTAAAGGGCATGTCCAAATGTTGTAAGTAAATTTTGCATGCCTGCTTTGAATGTTTCACTCGATTGAATGTTTGGAGCTATGTTTGAATGTTGTGAGTGGATTTTAAACTCCTGACTTGAATGTTGTAAATGAAGATTTGTATGTTTCAATTGAATACTTGAATATTTGAATGTTATCAGTGAATGATGGTATGCGTGAATGAAGGGCAAAGTTTGAATTTTGGCGGTGTTGGAAAGCCATAAATATGGTATGACGTCCATTAAACGAGTATAAAACATTTTGAACTTTGCTAAAACAGCTCCCATTCGCTTTATATCGCTTGAAATTTTCTCCAGTGTAAAAATAGTGTTCTGAAAGTAGGAATATTGCATCTTTGATAGGCGCGAAATTCTTTTAGCGTTTGTGTTACTGTGCTCTTGCAATTTCAGTCACCAACGTTTATATTCAAAACTTTACATGGAAAATTAAGCGGGACACTTGTTTATTTTCCTCTCAAGGATATCTGTATCTCGATCGCAATACATTAAATTACCTCGATCGGTTTGACGCAGAAAGCAAGGGCACTGACGCATTTGTGTTCAATTAACTTATATAATAACACTGGTAAAATAAATTATGGCCTGTTTTAATAAGCGGTCGTCGTAAATTTATCCCCGACGGTTTTTCAAAGATGCGAAACCTTGTAGCTTCCTCTGGCAGTTAAGTGGGTTTTTGCCAGCTTTTGACAGGGTTTCGTTTTTTTTTTTTAAAAAAAACTCTCAAAATTCCCTTTTTTCATGCCGGTCTTTTGTTTATTTCGAGCAGATGGTTTCACAAGGCTTCATATTAACACTTTTTCATCTGTCAACATTTTCTCTTTCATGCTAATTTTAATTATCTTCACTTCTTTGTAAATCTCTGGCCCCGAGCCATTTTTTTGTTAGCCAATACTGATTAGGATTCTGTGAATTGTGTTTCGTTATGTTGTTAACTAGCAGATTAATATGTGTTACGCTTCAAAAACTACGCAAAGTTTTTTCGTTTTCTATGAAATTAAAATTGAAAATGTAAGGCAACGCTTAAATTTCCACTTAAATTGAGAGCTAAATGTATATCTGGGGCGTCATAGCACTCAAATTATCTGTATCTTTTTTATAAATTTGGTATTTCTAGGTTCAATATGAAAATTTAATGTTTTTAAAAGAGCATACTCAGGGGGTTTTAGCGTTTTGTTAGCGGGGTAGCAGCTTCCTAAATTCCTGGATTTCCGAATTTTTGACCAAACTTTTATAAACCAAAAGATATTTTAAATCTTTCTTTGCTGGCGACCTTTCGTGCCAGATTGTACCCTAAATTCAGTAATCGGCGGGTTGTTAGAATATTTAATTGTCAACGGCTCCTTAATGTCGATATCTGGGGTGGGTGGTTTATAGAGCACAATGTAACACATTTATAACGGCATTAATATTTCAGGAGATCTGGTTTAATGGGCAAGCTAATGATTCGACAAGAATTTATTTAAAACACCCGGCGATGTTGTTGTTTTAAATTGTGATCGTGTTGTTTCAGTGAGGAAGACCTTTCAGCCATCGCTTTCTGTACACTATTTTATTTTGTGCAGGGACCACTCTAATCCGTCACTAAAACGCCTCTCTAAGCGGAGGAATTTGTAGACGCTGTCATTACGTTTTCCTGTGGACGGAAAACATTTTGAAAACAATGACCCGTGACTGTTGCGCTTTGTTTGATCCGTTTTCTGAGTGAAAACGCCGGTTTCAAATTCCTCCGAGGTGATGTGGGCGGGGACCACAGTTGATGTAAACCTTGATAGGCGGACCTTTCTTTGTCAGTTTTGCAATCGCAAAACTCGACATCTGGTGTTGAATTAAGACCAGGTCCTTTAGTTGACGATTTTCTTTATTCTTATCAACTGTCTGCGTAACAACATGTTAATATTGTAAAGAGAATAGAAATGTCGACGCAGTAGGGGTCTGGGTTCGAACACGAGTTTTTGTGGGTCAGGGACGTTACGGGTTTGACCCGTTGCCGAGGCCGTTGTTTTGTGTTCTTGGGCTAGGCACCCTACTCTCAAAGTGCCTCTCTCAGGTGCATGCATGGGTACAGGAGAAGAAGTGTTCAGTACGCCGGAGGTTGGGGGATCTCTACCCTGGGTGTTAGAGGGTTTTTTTTTCGTTCGCGGCGCTCACAATCGCAGCTTCGCTACGAAAAAAAACCCTCTAGCACCCAGGGTAGAGGATCTCCGATGGACCAGTAGCAATACTTGAATACGATGCCTCGCCCGCACATCACTGACAAATATATTATCATTCGTTTCAAGATCACTGGTAATTCGAATCCTTTTGAATTACGCAGATATCACAAAAATAATGTTATTTTCGCTTGCTCAAGGAATCTCCGAGAACGTGTCCCTTCACCACGCCATCTTCGCCTCTTCTGTTCAGGATTTGAGCTGTGTTCGGAATCAAGTCAAGTTACACACTTGTTATCTGGTCAATCAATCCAAAAGTCGACCTCTGTACGCTCTTGATAGACGCTGCGATAAAAGAAACAAAATTGAAAACACAACACTAGGTCTTCAAGTTTTCGATGCCATTTTCGCTTGTGTTTGTTATTCTTAATTTTTATCAATTTGGTTATTTTTATATGAGGTCTCCGTGTGTTTGTGAAATAATTTCGCGTGGGTCTTGACAGATAAATTTTTTTTTCTTTTTTTGAATTTATTATGTGTATTTAAGATTTTGTGTTGTCTTTTCAGTCTTTTTTAAAATTACTGAAATGAGATAAGAAAAACTCATTTGCCTCTGAAGAAATGTTTGATTTTAATTTTGATACAGATCTGCGAGTGATGAAGTAAGATGCTGAAAAAAAAAACTATCTTTCAAATTTTAATCCTCATCGGTTTTGTAGATCGTCTGTAAAAGCAATAAGGCGATTTCAGTTTCTCAGCCGGTTTACACAGTCTTTCTATCGGTTTGTTTTTGAACATCACTTTTGGATATATGGGTGTGGATATATACACTAAATTTTCATCGTATAGTAAATTGTGGCCCCTTCGTCAAAAAGAAAAAAATTGATTTTACTGCAGGATATTTCTTCGGAAGAGGTTTGGGATTTCTTAGTGGCTTTGAAGCCTGTGTGAGCTTTATATGTATTTTAATTTTGAAATATCAGGTTTTCATTTTATGAACTGACATGTTGTTTTAAAAGGACAGTTCTCCATTAGTGCTTTGTTTGTGTAAGAGTTCTATTCAGATTAATCCGTGTGATGAGGCATGACGTTTTAAGGCTACTTTGCTCCACGTTGACAGTTTCTTGTATGTAACAGAAGTCGCACTGTTTCATGAATATTCTTCGGTTGTTTAAAGTGATTTTGAGGCAGAAGTGTTGTTACTCTATTTTCTGTTTTGTTTTGCCGTGTTAAAACCGAGGAATAACAAGAAACCAACAAGATTTGGATCAGTAGATATTTGATCTTGAAATTGTAACCTACTTCAGAAAACAAGATTTTCATGTCTGATACAAGTTTGTTGTACTGAAACGAACAACGCTCTATTACGCAAGCGCGGAATATGTTTTGAAGCCAGTTTCTGATGTTGATTTAATTAAATCATAATGAATTCGTGGTGATTCCAGCTTCCTCTTAAACCAGATCTTTACCTTTCGATATTCCTCCTCAATGCCTCTTTAGACCGGCCTGAAACTTCTTATTCATGATACAATTGGCTTGGACGGTACTGCGAATGTGGTTTTCAAAAGCACCCGTGCTCTCCAGATCAGCTACCCCAAGATTTGCTTTACGCAATTTCTCTTCTTTGCGGCCGAAAATTCAGATGAAAATTTGGCTAATCTTGCCATTGAAAAGTTTCAGTTCACGAGTAAAACTCTAGCTGCTAAAAGTTTCCTAAGAAGTAAACAATAGCTTTAAATTATATTCGAGTAAACCATCATTGACCTTTTGTACTGACTTAGATCTTGTTAGTATTCCTAAAAAACTCCGTATTGTACAAGCGCGGGAACAATTCGCGGAAACGATTGCGTCAGTAAGCGTGGGAAGATCGTGTAAAAAAAGGCGGGAAAAGACAAGCCGTTCTCCACCTCTTACGATGCGATCGACTCCTAATTTGTAATTTTGTGTCCAATTGGCCGAGACGAAAACACCTCACTAATTGTGTTGTAGTAAGTTGCACCATCTCGGCGCAGACTGACAAATTCTTGAACTAGCTACGTACCATGAGAAAAGCCCTCCGCACTGCATTTACTAAAATGCTGTTTTTTAAAAAACTGTAAGTCAGTCCATGGATTTGTTTATTTTATTTTATATTTGCTTTGACCGACAAGCATAAGGAGTTTCCATGTAAGAGGAAAAAAAAGAATTAGCTAAGATAAACGTTTTTGCAAAACGATTGGTTTTGCCGGATGAATAGGAAATCAGCTGCAAGACATTTGGCTTGAGTTAACAATCCGGCATTTAAATCATGAGTTATTAGCTGGGATTAACAGTGTCTCACAAGTATGGTCAAACTACACGTTCTCCTGTGCGCGACCATTTGATGATTTTCTACCGCCTGCCTATTTGCAGGGCATAAACGTGTGATTTTAAGACAAGCTTGAAGCGATAAGAAACGTTATATCAGAGACAAGGAGCTTGCATCTTCTCTAATGGCTTTCACTATTAGAAATTGATTGTTCCTCGCAGACACGTGCGTCATCCCTCGTAAATGACAGTTGAAGACATGGAGTAAATGGCGTAAAATTTCATGAGCAATTAAATTTCTTCCAAATGCTTTTTGCTGATCGACTATTAAAGCGCGAAAGTTCTATCGACCGCCTTGTTTCACATTGCCCTGTCTATTGTAAATGCACTTTAGGCCTCCTTAAGAATTGGAAAAAGAGCTCTTGGGCGGGCACAAAGCGAAAACTCTTCTGCTTCAAATATCGAACACATCTGGTTCAATAATGAAGAATAAAAACCTAAACTAAAATCGCCAGTTGAAATGAAAATGGCTATGGCTGTTTTGGTCTGAATTTTGCGTCAATTTAAAAGAAATTATTTCAATCTTTTATGAGCATCAAAAGTTCTGACCGCCAGCCTAATGATATTATTGAAGTTGAAGGCAAGAAAGAGCTTTTTAATTCTAGGTAAAGATTGCACGAAAAGCTGACGTCAGGCGAGTAAACGACTTATCAATTACCTGATCACCTATTTCCCAATTTTTGTCTTTGTAATCATTTCCTGATTTAGTTTTGGGTACTGAACAATTATAAACAATTTTAGCTGTGGTTTTGCTGCACTGCTACTCCCAATTCGCTGTCTTCTTTGAGGGGAATTAAATTTATTTGCCTTCGTTTCAGTTTCTAATTTGAAATCACCCGTGGCGCGAAGCTTAATCAGAAAAAGCGCCAACTAAATTGCATAATTACTCCATTTGTTTGTTGATTCCCGAGCCAACTGGGGGGTGGGGAATAACCGCTTTGTCATGATCAAACTGTGGTTAGCTTTGTTCAGCAAAACACATCTACTTATTTTCGTCCCTGTTAAGGGAATGACGAGTGAGAAGCTGGCGTCGCGGTTCTGATAAATCTCGTCACTCTGACGACAGATGAGCAACCAGGCGGCACCACATAAGAGCATGCGCAATGATCAGCCCACTCGACGCATGTGCGTCAGAGCTCGGAAACGCTGTCTCATTGAACGCGTCAGTACGTGTCTGTCATCATCCGTGAAAAAAAAACACGTTCTTTAACAAAAGCCGCGTAATCATGCCCTCCCTTTGCCGACTCGTTTCAACCCTTAGGCATCGTGCACGATAAGCGGAAAGTAAATTGTTCCTTTTTCCTTCCTTCAGATATTGTCTCTCTGTTTTACCCGTGAAGGGCTCATTGTTTGGCCAGTTCCGCACCTAGTGTTATCAATAAAGTGAACTAAAATGTGAAAATGCGCCAGCAAGCTTATTTTTATTGATGACCCAGAAGCTATGAAGTGCATTCAAATGCTTTCCTGTTCAATGAAGGCAGGTGGCACACTTTTATCAGCGCGTGCGCATTCAATCGCAGCATTGTTTATAGCATCTTACTGAATAACAAGAAATATTTTTTAAAAACCTCAGGGGAAAACATTGAGCTTAAAGGAGATTGCCAAGGGTGATTCTCTCGCTCGCTTCGAACCAGTTAGATCGCACAAAGTTTCCTCCCATTTTACGATCCGTCAAGATCCACTATATTTCACTGTTTTGCTCCCAAGAAATCGAAACAAGCTTTGACACTTTGGGAACCGAGTGCGAGATTTTTTCTGGCAAAGCAGGACCGCAATTAATGGTGTATGTTATTGACAGTTTGCACTAGAAGTTCGAGCACAGGAAAATTGCGAGGCCTGGGAAAATTGTCCGAGAACGCACAAAGTATTAAAGAGGCGCTCTGTTGAACTCTTTAACAAGCTTAATCCTGCACGGGCCAGTGGTTATGTGGTAAATAGGTCTTTGTGCCGCATAATTCAGTTTTTTGTTTTTCTTATTCGCGTGGTGTGATATTCCAGAGAAAAGAAGAGGAAATGTGGTGCTCTTGCAGACGCGCCAGGCCATTAAGATGAAAAGAGCAAGACTATAGTAGTGTGTGCTTCGGCTATGTCGCTGAAGGACATTCGCCTATCTTCTCCAGAGGACCCGCGTGCTAATGAAAAGGTCGTCATTAATGTCGGTGGTATACGGCACGAGACCTACACAGGTACTCTTAAAAATATCCCTGATACAAGATTGTACTGGATCACAGAGAACAAAA
This sequence comes from Catalaphyllia jardinei, assembly GCA_022496165.2. NCBI lineage: Eukaryota > Metazoa > Cnidaria > Anthozoa > Scleractinia > Caryophylliidae > Catalaphyllia > Catalaphyllia jardinei. The sequence continues at coordinate 4,007,040 of CM042751.1, forward strand.
CACAGCTGCCGGAATACGACCCTAATACGAACGAGTATTTCTTCGACCGCCATCCGACCGTGTTCGCGCAAATTTTGAATTTCTACCGCACGGGTAAGCTTCATTGCCCCAATGATGTGTGTGGCCCGTTATTTGAAGAAGAGCTAGCGTTCTGGGGAATCGATGAGCTTCAAGTCGAGTCATGCTGCTGGTTGAATTACAAAAAACATCGCGAAGCGCAAGCGAATTTGGACACGTTGGACGGGCACGATTCTGACAGAGATAGCCTTTCTGACATGGATATGACAGTATACGGCCTTGTCGCCGAAGGTATTAGAAATAGAAATCGCTCTATATGGAGAAAATATCAGCCAAAAATTTGGACCACTTTTGAGGAGCCTTATTCATCTCGCCTGGCACAGGTTAGTGAGAAAGATATGGATAAAAGAAAAACATGATTCTAATTTGCGCTTCATTTTGCTTGTGTTTTGTCAATATTGTTTAATTTTACACGAATCGCTCATGAACTGCAGAACTCTGCTTGACGCACCTATGTGATAAGCATTAGTCTTTGACCATTTTATTTTTTTTTGAATGTCATGGCTAGAATTAGATTCATTTAGTATTGTGTGAGACATGTTTCGACCAAGGTTAGTGTTATTTTGGTTTCCAAGTGACACTAGCGATTAACTTTTCGGAAGGCGCATGGTTTACCACTAAATATTATACCTATGAACACTCGGTAGCGACGGAACACGGCGTCTGATTAACAATCCGGTGCTGCACTGTTTCCTTTTTATTTTCTTATTAATATAACTGTGATGAGAACTGTGGTATGGTTTCTGCGAAGAAAGGTTCGCCAATTTATCCATTTAAGCGAAGCGTTGCCGCTTTGTCACTACGGAATCCTCGCAAAGACGAAAGCGATATAAATCGTAAACGCTGAAAAGCGACCTCGTGGTGTTTACACTTAATCGCGCTCAAACAAACAATCTTAAACGCGGACACTTAGGTCGTTCCAGATTAAATCCTGCGGAATTCTCCCGTTGATATTTCCTTTGCTTTTACGAGGAGTTGTGGATCAGTCACTGACGGAGAAGTCATATTAATAAACACAATATGAGTTTTCGACCACAGAGTGTTACTGAAACCTGAATTTCACCCGAGGTTTGCGGCAGGTGGCTGGCGAACACGAAAAAAGGAAATTAATTTCGAATTGAAGTTTTGCATGAAGTTTTATCGTGAAGTTTTCCAGAATGAAAGCTTTTCTGACAGCATTTTATGTGTAAATGCAAAAATTAATGAAAATTTATGGTAAATGGGTGATTTTTTTGAGACAATAGTGAATTTGCACTGTAGTAAATAAACCAGCATCGCGTTCTTCATTCCGCGGTCGACATTTTCTTGAATTTTTCCTTTTAAACCCCCTCATTTCTAAAGCAAAATCGTTTTCCGTGCATGGTAAAGTGACCACGAAATTACCGATACTTTAAGATCTTTACTTCAATCAATTTGAAAATCAATTTCGCTCTAACATTAACTTTTGTTTTAAATAAGATTTAAAACCCGCTTAATCACGCATGCGTGTTAGGTCGGTCAGCAAAATGTGTTGAATGAAATTTAATCTGAGTCAGGTTTCCAAGTCATAAACAGACGGGGCTTGTGTAGAATGAATTGCCTACTATTAAGGTAGCTTTGCTGTAACAAAACAGAAATTTAACAGCACCTGTTTCGGCCTACGCGATTTTAATTTTCTAAAAAAAAAATTGAATTTTGAGTTGCGTCGCTTAATAAGAACTGCACTAAGACAAAATAAGTTATAAAATCTAAGCAACGAAATAAGCAGCGAACAGATGTGTCTATTCTCTTACGCATGTAATTAAAGATGTGGATATTACCATTTCAGTCCAAAACGTCACCTAGTAGAGTGTGAAACCTTTCATTTATTATCTCTTAAATCTCGCTAGGTTAAGCGAAATGGCGGAAGCAAACCACATCATAATTTCCCAAACCTTCAAGTAGTGAAAAAAAATGGAAAGATTATGAAAAATCTACAACAACAAAACCTCATTATTTGAAATTATTCGGCTTCCAGAAAAATTGTCACATCGATTCGTTACAATTTTTTAACAGTTTGCCGATTGTATGTTTTTTTCTCATCTCACTTAAAAAAGATGAAAAGGTTAAATTATGCCGTCGTGTTGAAGATTCGCTGCTCGAACCCCTTTAATAACAGCCTGTTATAATGATCGACTTCGTTATGTAAAGAACTAGCTAGTCAAAGCAGATATGACTACATGCCCCCCAGATTTTCACCACCGCTAATTGTTTGCAATTAGATTTAAGCTACAAAGAAATTAAAATTTTGGGTATAATTATACTGTACCTAAGAAAAGCGATTGCAATGTCTAACCCAAACACTCGGAAGTTAAGTCTTAGTTTGTACTTTGCCGGAGAGACAAAATTTCGCTTATTACGGATTTAGCCTTTTTTACTTTTTTCATTTATTCAGTGAGTGCATGACTGCGTGATCTGTTTTTAAATCATAGCCGATTGTCCCACTGTGCAGCGCAAAAATACTTCATTTAGCAGTCATTATGTAAGCTTGAAATGCTGGTAGTCAGTAATTAAATTCAATTATGAAGGACTGATTTTATTTTTAATCCAACACCCATAAAATTAATGCCCCAACTTACGCGTCGATATAATTCTAATGTGACGACACTTGCCGGAAGTCGCTTGTTACCTAGCTTTTACTCACAACGTTGCATAGTGCCTATTTACCCTGAACAATTGCGAGGTATAAATTTATTATGACATTCATTTTCTAACTACATATATGTCTCCCTTCAGTTAAGCACAAATAGCCGGCATAACAGCTAAAAATAACTCATGACATTCGCAAAACCGGTCTGACATATTATTAACCGTATTTGTCATACGCATCACTCCCCGGTCATGCGCCATACCGTATTTGTCATGCGCATCGCTCCCCGGTCGTAGAATACATATTTACTTCCGCAAGATTACACGTGGTTTGTCTTTGCTGCCGTGAGTTCAGAACAAAGTATTTGAGAAAATCGTGACATCCGTTTCAAAGAAAAAAAATACGTGACTAAATGCTCGTATGTGTATACCGTAAAAATCGCTCAGTTATCGACACAACCATTTGTGACACTGCCGGTGACGGTCTCAAATAGACTAAATGCCCGGCAAATGATGAAACAGAGAATTAACTCTGAAGTGTAAATTTTAGTGCTAATTTAACCCATGAATAACCCACTGGGCGTTAGCCCTAGTAAAGGGAATCAGGGAACCACACGAGGTAAAGAAAAAATCTCGAACCCACGACCTCCGGATTAGATCTACCGTCACTCTGCCGACTGAGCTACGAGGTCGGACAGAGAAAGTCGGGGTCGATTTAGATGGTGAATCGCGGCGAAGAGAAAGTAAGGATACATATGAATGTTGTGCCGCGTAGCACTATGAACACAAATGATGAAACAGAGAATTAACTCTGAAGTATAAATTTTAGTGTTAATTTAACCCATGAATAACCCACTGGGCGTTCGCCCTAGTAAAGGGAATCAGGGAACCACACGAGGTAAAGAAAAAATTTGCACTTCAGAGTTAATTCTCTGTTTCATCATTTGTGTTCATAGTGCTA
>CM042751.1:4011085-4016085 GCA_022496165.2 Catalaphyllia jardinei
TGCGTTTTCAAATTTCGTAATGTGTTCTAAGAAAACCACAACGGCAACGGCAACGAGAACGTCGATGCGGTAAAGGTTTAACGAGCAGAACAATGCACGTGCGTTATAATTCTTGGTACATTTCTTTGCCGTCCTCTGCAAAACAACAGGGAGCTTAAGCAACGACGACGACGACGCCGAGTACGACGCCAAGCAAAAAATGAATTTATATTTTACCAAAGAAATTCGCGATTGTCTAGATCTCTTAGGTTCGTCAATGGCTCTAAAATTGTGCTTAAGCTAAATATGCAACGACGGCGTTCAATTCCAAATGAAAATACGAAAAATTAGCCGTCGTCGCTTACGTTCTGTAGACGACGCAGAACTTGGTCATTTCACGTTCGTGTTTTGCACAGGACGACAAAGAAATGAACTAAAAATTATAACGCACGTGCTCAGCTATTGTTTTGCTCATTAAACCTTTTGTTTAGTGACGTTCTCGTTGCCGTCGTCGTCGTGGTTTGCTTAAGCTCCCTAACAACGTGAAATGACCATATTCCGCGTTGTTTGAACAACGTGAACTACGACGGCTTACTCTTCTATAAAAATCTCTTTTGAATTTAACGCTGTGTTCTATATTCAGTTTCGAGATATTCTTGACAGTGATAAACAAACTAAATGTCTATTCAGTGTTTAATTGACGTTGTCCTCATCGTCGGCGTCGCGATTATTTCGGTTCTGTTCACATTATTAAATTGAAAACGCAGCTTTCTTTTCACTTGGCGAGCCTTCTGTCCACACTAATCCGTCACGAAAACGGAGCTTTTTGATAACGCTCTTCAAACCGGCGGAGGAATTTGAAAACTCTGGCTTTGTATTCTAGTGTGGAGGGGCCGAAACATTTTGAAAACGAAGCTTTCAAAACGATAATCACAATATTCCGCTAGCATTACATTACCCACACACAACGCAAAATGACCAGGTGGTTATTGCGTTTTTCGAGTCATATTTCTTCGCCGTAGAGTGGATGGAAAACATTTAAAGCGTTCTCAGAGTGAAACCCCCGTTTTCAAATTCCTATCTAACTACCTAACTATTGTTCAAGATATTGCGAGTTTGGCTTTCCTTGCAAAGCCAAGTCTCCCATTGATAACATTTTTTCTTTTTCTTTTTTTTTTTTGGGGGGGGGGGGGTGAGGTAGGTCATTGCATGCATTGTCGGTTTATGAGTGTCTGTTCAAGACCTTGTCAGTGTTGCTTTCCTTGAAAAGCCAGATCTCTGATAAGTATCATTTGTTTCTTTTTTTGGTAGGTCATTGCATTTATTGTCGGTTTATGAGTGTCTGTTCAAGACCTTGTCAGTGTTGCTTTCCTTGAAAAGCCAGATCTCTCATAAGTAACATTTGTTTCTTTTTTTGGTAGGTTATTGCATTCACGACGTTGATTCTTATTCTGACTTCCGTCATCACGTTTTGTCTAGAGAGCGTCCCGTACTTCGAGGACAAGTCATCGACTCAGTATGAAGTAATTTACGTTACTGACATCATCTGTGTAGCTTGGTTTACATTCGAGTTCGTCATTCGCCTTATCTTCTGCCCGAGGAAGCTACAGTTTATCAAGAAACCCATGAACTGGATCGATTTCGGTGCGATCTTGCCGTTTTATGTGAATCTTTTAATCAAATCATCCAACATCAAGACCATTGTTGTTCTACGGGTCGTCAGACTTATTCGCGTATTTCGCATCTTCAAGTTATCGAGGCATTCTTACGGGCTTCAGATCTTGGGACATACTCTAAGGTCGAGTTGCAGTGAGCTTTTTCTCTTGGCCTTCTTCTTGAGTATAGGTGTGGTGATATTCTCAAGTATTATATATTACGCTGAGAAAGACATTGTGGGCACAAAGTTCACGACAATTCCAGCCTCCTTCTGGTGGGCCGTGGTAACCATGACTACGCTTGGCTACGGAGATATGGCGCCGGTATCTTGGGAAGGAAAGATTGTTGGTTCGTTTTGTGCCATCAGTGGTGTTCTCATGATTGCGCTTCCGGTTCCGGTTATTGTTAGCAACTTCTCTCTGTATTACTCCCACGCCAAAGCGAGGCTCAAGTTGCCGAAGAGAAAAAGACCGCTGATCATTGGCGCGGCTAACGCGCTCAAGGTCGCTCAGTCGTTTGTGACTCAAAGCAGCCCTAACCTTTCCACGGGGATGGCGGAGAAAGAGGATCAAAATGATTCGGACATGGACGACACACGCCCTACTAGTAGAACGCGTCGGTCACCTCATACCAGTTTTCGCTCCACTCCTCGTGGGAGTCCGATGCCGGGGCCAAGATTTCAAAACCCGAATACCATGATCACCCCTCCTTCGCCAAGAAACTCACTGCTGACATCGGGGTATGTCCCGAGACGAAGCAGCTTGTTGGCGGTGCCGGAGGCGGAACGAATCGAGATCGAAATGGAAGAACGGAACCCTTCTTGTTTAGTATTGGTCAGCGAAGACAACTCATCGGAGTTGGCCACCAAAGAGAGTGCATCCCAGCACTCATCACCTTCAGGAATTAATTTCACATTCAGGAGCCTCGACCAAAGTTCCGAAGTGTCCTCAGCAACAACGACGCTGAGTCAGAAAAGGAGCGAAACTGAGAGTGTGAGCTCTCCAAATACAATCAAAACCCCACCGAACGGTCGTCAACGAAGCACCTCCTCCACTCAGTCCCAGTCGCAGTCCCTGTCCATAGACTCAACTCAGGGATCACCCAAGCAAAATTCCCGCGGAAGAATGGGTCGCCGTGGTAGCCTTTATGTAGTTGGCTTTACAGCCAAACACTGGCAGAATTTGGCTTTAAAGAAGAATAAAAAGACACAATCTGCACAGACAGACGCTGGGTCGCGTAGAGCCTCTGCTTCCTCTGCCGATAGGAGGAGCTCTGCCATCCAAGGCGCTGCTGCGAGCAGTTCTCGAAGAAACAGTAGCAAAGATGCGGATACTAGTGGGCCTAGTTTTCCTGAAAAAGTTTCCTCTCAATTACATTTGCAGCTAAGTGCCTTGAAAGAGTCGGAAACGACGACGGAAACCCGGGGAACGCAAGTCACAACCTCCTATCGGAATGTCAGCGAAAAAGGTGGCAGCGGGATGTGCGATGGAGCTGTCGAGTGCAATGAAAAGAACACACAGACGTCCAGGAAATTTCGAAGTCGATCGGATGATAACGCACGATTCAAAGCTTCGGCGGTAAACAAATTACGCGACGAGTATCGTAACGGAAAGTCGAGTGTAGTATCGGTCTCGATAGATAGCAACGATTCCAGCGCGAGGATGTCCGACGACTCGTTAACAATTAACGATCGACACCGACAGCGCCGCGGATCCTCCCCGCTGGTCCGACAAAAGGCCGTATTTACTTTCGATATCCCCAATCAGCCGGTCGAGATAGATCCGAGTGCTAGTGGCAACACCCCTGGCACAGCGAAGCGTAAACCTTCCCCGGCACGTGCGCATGACGAGAATGGATTTTCTCTCTCTCCGCTCATCGAGCACAGCGAACACGAGCTTACAGAACAGAAAAAATACATGGACGCGAGGAGAAACTCTTGTATTCCAGCGATAACAATGGAACGGAAGAGTTCGAGCAAGCGCTGCAAGACTGAAGGGCTATTGCCGAATGGATACGTTAATGGTTCGTATCACTATGACGACGAAGATAGGGTCATGGGTGAGAAACAGTTATCACCCATTTCTCACCACCCTACGAAAGCGTTATATCAAGATGCAGAGCTGTCTCGAACTCGAAGTGAAACGTTCCCGCTTTATTTTGCGGTAGCTGGCGACACGTACCCATCCGTCCCGTCGTCGAGCCACGCTCAACCGTTTTACACAGAAGCTAAATCTCTTGGCCAGTACGCAGCACCTCCCAACAGGCAGATGCCAGCTCACTCGGATTCAAACTTGCCGTCGATAAGTGAGGAACTTGTGGTGTCTAACCACAAACAGCGCGGCACAGGTGTGACTCGGTTAGGGGCACCAGCTGTGTTGCCACGTCCCAATTCCCTGCCTAACTGGAGTGGAAGTCTCGTGCGGCCTGTCGTCATGCATCGACCGCACAGTGACTCCGTGTATATGCACCACAGCGAAGGGTATCCTTTTCCCTCAGGGATGGCGAACTCGATGGGAAGTCTTCGACACTCCCAAGGAATTCAACAGTTTTCTTCCCCGCCTATTACCCAAGGTGATCATCGAGGTCACCCGGTACGGCGAAACACTTGCAGTTCATTTGAAGAACAGAGGGCAATTCATGACGCGACTGATCTGGCTCAGAGGCGCCAAGGGCAGGTATTGTACGTGCACGTACCGCCAGTTGATCCCATCAGTGGGTCAGAGGCTGCTATGAACTTGGTTAGCGATCGTGAAGTGTCACGCAATGACAGGACGCGCTCGAAGGGAAATAGCCGTGAACACATTGCGTCACCTTTCTTTCAAAAGACGGAATCTCTTTCTAGTCCAGACTTACATTCGATGAACGGTTCTTTGGCGCTTGAGCGGCTCTCCTCGAATCTTTCCAACAGTTGGCATCAGTCTCCGGATCAAATTGCCAAGAAGAGACAGGCTATTGACTTAATAGAAAACGGGGCGAATGCTAGTTATTCTAGTTACCCGTCCTATCCAAACATTCAGGCGCTCCAAACTCCTGAGTTTTCTTCCATTCATTCAGTTCCGAACAGTTTTCAAGATGTTTCTGGGGCGTGCAGCTCAGAGCAGATCGAAGTCGAGTCCACTCTAGCTCAGTCTTCCTCAGATGAACGATCTCTCGGGCGACCAGACGGTAGGGTTACCGAACGCGAAAAAAGCGCGTCTTCACCGCGACTTGAACGATCAGACCGAGAGGTGATTTACAATGGACATGAAGTGTTACAGCAGAGAGAGAGCTTAGGCAGGCCTGCTAGTGTTCCGGTGTTCAATCGTCAGCGCGCACGTGCTATGTTTGTGGGAGATTCGGGAATTGAAAGCGTGGGCAGTTTAAAT
>CM042751.1:4021085-4045756 GCA_022496165.2 Catalaphyllia jardinei
TCTTGATTGAGTGTTGTACTGCTTTATTGAAACCACCTATGACGTCATCACTTAACTCACAAAAACGAAAACATCTCTAAAACGAAAAAAGATATTTTAAAAAGAAAAACGCCATTCTTGTATATTTTGAAAGTCCTTTCAAATAAGCAGCAATTATTTTTTTACTTCATAGGCGCTTTAAAACGCAAAGTCAGCAATCTTCTCTTCATTAAACCGCAAACGACATATGAACCAATCAGATCGTTTTCCACACCTTAAACTTCCGAGAAAAATCTTGCGGCCTTGATCATGTTGATCATAGCTAGCGACACATAGACACTCTCTGCGATATTTCTTTCCTTCAGCATGGGAGACTTAAACATCGACCAGATTATACTACATACAAGGGAAAATACGGGAGAATTCTTTCCAAGAGTTAGCCTTTTCATTTCGGTAAGATCAATTTGCCGACTGAACTTTACGTTGTTTAATCTCGCTCGATATCTGGGCCTTGCCTTGCATACGGCTGGCGCGCGGGAAATTTAAATTGACCAATCAGGATTCAGCAAGTGGGAAAAAGTTTAGTGTCCTCACGTTAATGTAAGTTGATTGGAAAAGCATTGAAATCAAGCACATTTTCTCATTGGAGATTGCATTAAATATTCACTTAAGAGGATTTACAATTCCCAAAACCATATCACATTGCAAAAACTGAAAATATGAAACATCTTTTGTCTCCAAGCTTCTAATTTGGCGCCAAAAATAGTAGTTCCTCGAGCGTCGCCATGTAGGATAATAGTAGTCTTATTTTGAACAAATTGTGCTGTTCGTCGTCGAATTAAACCCGGAATTCTCTAGTTAATTATTAAAGGAGGCCAAAGCAACTTTAGCATTGTCTTCATTTTAGCTAGCGTTAAAGAAAAAGGCTATTTTCGTGTCGTTTCGGTAGGACACCTAAGTTTTGACTGCCGCACATACTGCGGGCTCAGCCACCGTATGCAAGGTGATATCTCTGTGCCTTGGAACGCATCACCAAGGGTAGTGCATGCGCAGTTAGCTTTGGTAACCATTGGTACGTGTTCAAACAAAGTGAGTTCAGTATGCTTTTCTTGTTTATTGTGTGCTGTCCTCGTGTGCTTTCCATCATGCAAGAGTGACTGGTGTCATGGGCAAACCGGGCCACCTGAGAAGAATGGCTGTGCTATTCCTTTCCCTACTCCTTCACACTAGTAAAAACTGCTGAATTTTATAATTACAAAGTTTCGGACCTTTTAACGCGTACTTCCGGTGTTCGGTATAGTTTCCGGTTTGTATAAACTGTCAATAAAATAAACGTGGATTAGCTTCTCAAAAATGGTGTGTTCACTATGACAAACTTAAACATGGAGTCAGAGTAAAAGCTCAATGATAAACGGTCTTCGCAACTGTAAAAGTCGTCGTGACTCATCACAAAAACACCGCTGAGGAGTAGGTCTAAGACGACGAAAACACGTTTAGCAACAGAGTTTCGAAACGAAGAAGATATTCCCTCGCCCGAAAAAAGTTCGACAGGACAACAAGCGCCGATCGCTCCAGTTTTAAGTTTTTCTTCGAACTTTCCAGTTCCAAGCCCAAATAAAATATCCGGTGACCGAGTTACAAACTGGGAGTTTTTTGGACAACAATGGGAAGACTATGAGCTTGGCTTGGCACCGGTCTTGAACATCGTCCAGAACCAGTTTGTTTAGCAACCCTTCGCTCAGTCATGGGGAAAAGACTGTCTGGAGATACTTTTAAACCTAGAGTTGCCCCGGAAGAGAGAGAAAGCGTGACCTTCAGTTCAAAAGCTTTGGAATCGTATTTCAAGCCAGAAACAAATGTGGTCTACGAGATATTTCTTTTCCGAATTCAGCTACACAAGGTTCTGAAGAGGGAATAGGCGAATTTGTAAATCGGCTGAGAAAGATGGCCACCTCATGCAAATATGGCGCGCTCACTGACCAGATGATTCGAATAAAGCACTCAGTATTGCAGGTCTAATGAAGCGGCCTCCAAACAGTTCAACTTTATGAAACAGGAGAAAATCCAAACAGACGAGTACGTCAACGCCGTGGACAGTCAGACCAAATGACCAGACGAGCGGCACAAAAAAAGAAAGATATAAAAGATGGAAAGAATGGAAAGGTTCGAAAGGGCGCGAAGAAGAACTGCAGCAGACGAATGCAAAGCATATGCTCAAACATGCCACTTTTGCTCGAAGCTAAATCATTTTGCATCTGTTTGTCGCATTAAAGACAAGCCAGCAAGCGGAAAGCCGGACAGTACACATAGGGCACAACAGCGTGGGTGAATCAAGCCACTGAAGAAACGAGTACGTCCGATTATGAATTGACCGATAGTGATGATGCACTCTTTAAAATGGAGGAAGTCTCCAGCGTGAAGACGCCAGGCAAGCCATTCAACGCCAAGATAATATTTTCAGACCCAGAAGAGTTATACAACATCGAATTGGAACGAATTGGAACGAATTGGAACGTGATGAATCTGCGCGACCTGGCGGTCATAAACTAAACAGGAGATCCACCACTGAGAAGTAGTAAAATGAAGCTCAAGTTGTTTGACGGTTCTCACATGAAGCCTTGTGGTGCAGCCACCCTTAGATACACCGAGACAATACAACCAAAGAGTTGGACTTTCAGACTGTCGAGACTAAACAAGCCTCTTCTATCCGCTGTAACTTGTGTGAAGCTTGGACTATTGAAGCTTTCCTTCACAGTCACAGCGCAAGTAAACAGTATGGGTACAGAGTCAATTAGGTCTAGTGTTCCACTAACCAGAGAGAGGATTCTAGCCGACTAAAATGATGTGTTCGAAGGCCTTGGTCACATCGGAGAGTCCAGCACCTTTGTTATCAACCCAAACCTTCCTCCAGTGCTGCACGCACCCAGGCGGATACCTGTTACTCTACAAAAAGAAGTCAAGGGGAAGATCGCATAGTCGGAGAAGAAAAGCATAATTCAAGTAGTATGGTCATCGTGTCAAAGCCAGGAAAGATAAGGATTTGTCTGGATCCCCGGCCCGGCCCCTGGATCCCCGGCCCGGTACAAGATGCCAACATTAGAAAAGATACTCCCCAAACTCAGCAAAGCGAGAGTCTTTACCACCCTTGACGCGAAAGATGGTTTTTACCAGATTGGATTATATGAACAGAGAAGTAAGAAAACAACTTTCTTGACTCCATTTGGCAGATACAGATATTTAAACACGAAGCGATCCTATAAAAGGCAAGGACACGCCACCTTGAAGCACTTTATTGTCTTTTCTGTGCATCGATGGAAAGCCAGATTAAAGGAACACAATCACGTTTTTGCGCATGCGCAAGAGATTGATTTTTGTTTAGGAGGTCAAGAATTCAAAATGCGAGAATTGGTATAGAGCTTTCACAAATCCGTTTGCATCTTCCTCAATCAACTTTGGCTTTGCCCTAAAACTTCTCAGAATCAAAGATCAGTGATACACGGTTCTCGTTAAGTGTCAATTTGTGTGTAATGGAGACCTTTCGGTGTTAACTTCAATGCCGTTTGACCTAACTTCGAGTGGAGGGGAAGTGTTATGGCGCTGGACGAAGACGGCTTTCTCCGGGTCAGAAAGGTTTAGAAAATCGGGAAAGGACTGATAAGTAATGGAACCAGCAACATAGCAGGGTTTTTTCAAAGAAACCGATTCACGAGGCTTGGGAAAGACTGAAAGGATCGCGCTCGTGCGAGCGTTTCTTTGTTGACATTTTACCCGAGCAAGCAGACCTTTACTCGTTTGTTTTCGTTCTCGATATTCAGACATTCTATCAGGTTCTCTTCGCTCAGGTATTCTCTGTGAGATTGACTGCGATTTATTTGATTTTAGCCATCAGGACAGTTTTGTAAATATGATAAGGACTCGTGTATAAAATCAGTAAAATTTCCATCATAACATTTGCATATCAGCATATTCAGGATTGTTATGAACCACGGACTTACCGTTGCCTTGTTTTTGCATTACTCATGCGGCTTTTCACGTGTTCCACCACTCTATTGGTCAATACAGTTTTTATTTTCCGTTTAACACGAAAAAAACAAGTCGCTTTTCCTGACTAGTTGAGCGAGTTGACCTTTTTATCCTGTAGTAACCCGCGTCTAAATAAAGTGATGGAGGGTATGATCGCAGGCTAATCCTGTAACTGAGAGATGAACGCGAGTGGCGAATGGGATATAAATAGCGGTCATCTGTCACTTTGTCGCGTCGGCATGACGCGACAAAGTGACAGTTCTATTGTTTCTTGATGAAAGAAACCAGTCAAGTTCGCGCCTGCGCTACATCGTGATAGTGTCCCTTTAACGGTCGCGTAACATAGAAGTCGCGGAGAAATAGCGTTTTCTTCGTCAAAACAACCAATTCATTTACGTAGAATAATATACCGTAAATAATAAAAATACAGTGAAAATAAGACTTTTTTTAACACTTTAGATGATGGCTTTGGAAGAACAAAGACGGAGAATTATCTTCGTCGCTTCACGCGGAACATTCAAACTTCGCTGGTAACTAAAATAACAAAGCTGATGCCTGCAAGCTATCTGTTTCCATTTATCTCAGCATACTGAGAACGAAACGAAATCTCGTAAGAGGTGTTTTTGGTTAGCCTGGTAACAGAGACGTATTTTGTTGGGATCAGGTTAAAATTGTCCAGATTTATGAGCGTAGTGATGCTGGAAACAAAAATCCAAATTGAACAACGCTGAGTTATTCCTTAAACTATATTCAGAGCAAAAAAAACTGGAAACAAAAATGTACTACGAAGAAACAAGAGAACTTGAAAAATGACAGTAAGATTTCGCCTGAATATTGGTGTTAGAAAGGAGAAGGAAGACTCCTGACAGAATGTAATAACCAATGTTCACCTCAAAGTCATGGAATCTCTTCTAAATAGCTGGCTGAAAAATAACCATATCACCGCGGTAGATATAATATATTACCTTCGCAGTCTGCTTGTATCTGGGTTTTTTAAGACCTTTACTTTTCAAACTTATTCCTCAACCGCGATAATACTCAAAGGAGCAAAGACACTCTGGCATCAAAAGAACTAGACACGGCATTTTATAAGTTTTAGTGAACAGCTTGACATCATACGATAGGCTTTCGCGAGTGGAGAAACAAAATTGTTAAGTGAAAAAAGTCAATTTCTTTGTAAACTCTTCTCCTGAGGCCATCGTTCAGTCATGTTTTCTTCAAAAGGCATTGTTTAGTTACCTGTAAAAATAAAACAGAAATTTACGCTCGATCGCTCTCCAGAATTTTGAGACAACGTGCTAAATTAAGACCGGAGTGAATAAGCCAATCAGATGGGGGCATTGGTCGTCAGTTGGGATTTGTGATTGACAGGCTGAACACCTCAGCCTCGTTATATAGGATCGCTCCGTATTCGCCATTTGGTATTAGCGTGGCTCCCGAGGAGTTTGAGAGTGAGCTGCACGAGAAACCTACCGGATTAGAAGGTGTTGACATTCTTCGAGGTGATCTTTTAGTGGTCGGATATGGAGATGCCCAGGAAGAAGCAGATGCTAACCGCGATGAAAATCTCAAAAACTATTGGACTAGAGCTAGAGAAGTCAACCTCAAGCTGAACAGCAAGGAGGTGAATTTGAAGAACCCAAAGTTACGTTCATGGGCCATACATGTCATTAGGAAAGATGCTCTCAAGCCAGATCCAGACAAAGTCAAAGCAGTGGAAAACATGCCCAACATGTAAGAAAGAGACTCAAAGTCTACTGGGTTTCATCGACTATCTGGCCGAATTTTTACCAAGACTATCTGAGGTGTCAAAGCCATCGGAGAGATCTGACCCTGGCCAACGCCCATTTTATATGGTCCGAGCAACACAACAAGGCATTCGACAAAGTGAAGAAACTAGTGGCAAACTATTAAGCACTCAAATGTTACAACATGAAGACGAGGTTACTATTCAGTGTGATGCCAGCGAACGAGGTCTTGGTGCGACACTCCTTCAGAACGGGCAACCAGTTGTTTGTGCATCACGAACACCGTATGCAGTTGAACAAAGGTACGCACAGATAGAGAAAGAATGTCCAGCCATTGTGTTTAGTTGCCGAAGTTCTCACAGTGCATCCCAAGACGAGAAAAAGTCACCGTCGAATCAGGTCATAAGCAGCTGCTTCCGTGTGCGCCAAGCCGTCTCCAAAGAATGATTTTTCGACTTAAGAGATACAACCTTTAAGGAATTATGAACCAGGAACGCAGATGTTCCTGGCTGATCACCTGTCCAGGGCTTTCCTGATTTCCTGAAAGACACCGGACCAGAAGATGAAGAGTTTCAAGTTTTCGCACTGGAGCTGGAAGCCATGAACCCGTTTGATACCATCAAGATAAGTAGTGAAAGACTGCCCCAGCTTCAAAAGGCCACAGAACAAAATGCAAGACCCTGTCATGCTGACTCTCAAAACTACCACTCTGATTGGTTCGCCAGAGAGGAGAGAACAAGTACCAGTTCAGATTAGAGAATATTGGAATTACAGAGAAGAACTGACACCTCATAACGGCATTCTTTTCAAGAATCAGGCAGTTATCATTCCAAAAGCTTTGAGATTAGATTTGATAACTAGAGCTCATTCCGGTCACCAAGGAATTGAGGCCTGTAAACTAAGAGCAAACGATGCAGTCTTCTGGCCCTCCATGGCCATAGACATTGAAGAAGCTGTTGGCAAATGTGAGATAGGTGGACCATTCCGAGCGAAGAGTGTCAAGCAGCCAATGCAGACCGATGGAATACCTGATCGACCATGGAGCAGAGTTTCGTCAGACCTGTTCACTCTAAACTGCAAGGAGTACATTGTGCTTAATCGCAGACAGCTACTCAGATTTCATAGAAGTTGACGAGTTAAAAGGCATAATCGCAAACTGAATCATAGAATTTCTCAAAGAGCAATTCAGTTGCCACGGCATACCTGATGTACCTGTTACCGACAACGGGCCGCAGTAGGGCTGCCGGGAGTTCACAGACTTTTCCAGAGATGGGAGTTTAAGCACGTGAGATCCAATGGCAAGGCCGAATCCGCAGTTAAAGGGGCAAGAAAGATTTTCCAGAAAGCTCACAGGGACAACAAGGACCCGTGGATGACATTGTTGGATCAACGGAACACACCAACAAGGTGTGAACTGTAGCCCAGTACAGACATTGATGTCCCGAATAACACGTACACCGGTAGCAGCAAATCTTCTGTACCCCAGAGTAGAAGAAGGAGTCAAAGAGAAATTGAAGGTCAAGAGGCAGACAGCTAAAGGCTATTAAGATAGAAGTGCCAAGGTACTACCAGAGCTAGAAATAGTCCAAGAAGTTAGAATGGCTGGTCAGTGAAACAAAATCTGGGAAGCTCGTACCTGTGTCCAGACGTTATCAGACCGCTCATACCTTGTTGAAGTCAATGAAAACACACTACGCCGAAACAGAGGCGCATTGAGGCCCAAGAAAGACACCCAAATGACTGGTGAGACTACCACTGCTGAAACAAACCCACCCAAACTTGTGCCCGCACAGACAGAGGGACGAACAGCATTGAAGAGTACAAATCATAAAATAAAATTAAAATGTCCATGGCCTATGCCTGCCATAGTATTAAATATTAAATTAAACAAATAAATTAAAATGTTCATGGCCTATGACTGCCACAGTATCCCAGCAGACTGTGTAAAAGTGGCCGGGATGAAGGAGAGGGGACTGGTAACGATTAGATGTGTCTTCAGGTGAGGCTTTCCGAATTACAGCACTGAAAAATAATGTCTTATTTTTGCAATGATGCCTGAAAAGAGGACTTACAACTAAAGGAAGATTTACAGAAATACGTTGGCCAATTGTTCAAATTGAGGAAATTATAAGCTTTGTAATAATTGTGCACTCAGTTGATGGTCATGATAAGCTTGTGGGGTATCAAAAGAGCACTTAGCCTCTAGCCATTTACGGTTGCATCGACATGGCAAGTCTAAAACTTTTGTGGCTTCGCATCCGATTGAGTGAGCGAACGCTCCAAGTGTAACAAGAATAATCCCTTATTGCAAAGCTTAGAATTTCCTAAGTTTGAACAATTGGCCAACGTATTTCTGTCAATCTTCCTTTAGTTGTAAGTCCTCCTTCCAGGCATCATTGCGAAAATAAGACATTATTTTTCAGTGCTGTAATTCGGAAAGCCTCACGTCTAAGCGTTTTAACCGATTATGGACACTGCACATGGGACACTGTTTTTTTCTTCATTTGCTTTTACGACACTGCTGCGTTTACAAGCAAACATATTTTGTTAAGTGTGTTCTGGACCCTTGTCATGATCGGATCATTATTGTTATTTTTATTTTATTTCTTGTTTTTTTTTTTCTTTCTAAAAAATAGGGAAGATGTTTTATGACACGCGTACTACCGGTGTTCGCTATAGTTTCCGGTGTCTATAAACTGTCAATCAAATAAACGTGGATTAGCTTCTCAAAAAATGGCGTTTTCATTGTGTGAAACTTAAACATTTATCGACTTGGGTACCTTGGTTCTGGAACCGAAGAAATATGTACGAATTCGAAGAATGCTGAGTTCACGCGGTTCTGATTCACACTATTTTTCACTTTGTATTTTTAGAAAAGCCTGGTGTGGCTATAATAACGTTGCCATGCCTACCGGAACGTTTCTCGAAAGCCCCGGAAACTTGTCGGGCCCGTAAAGCAAATTTTTAGTTCATCTGTATTTAATCTAAAAACGGAGAAGAGAATACGTCTGAAACTTCTTGTATGAAGGGAATTAACCTTTGTTCATATTAAAGGAGCAGTGTCACGATGACTTTGCTGTTTAAGGTCAATTATGTGCTAAAATCATTACTTTAAGGCTTTAATCACAAACAAAATGCTTCTGTAAAGCGAAGATATCAAATGAATTTTATCAGAGAGGGCTAACCATAATAGATTTCTTGAGGATTTTTGGACCACGTAGCATCAAAACTCGAAAAAATTGGGAAACAGGTTCAGTACATTCAAACAGTCTTCAGTAACACAACTGTATCATTAGTTTTGGAATTCAATTGATGCGAAGACACCCTAGCTTTCAATAAAGTTGCCAAATAGCCTGACAATGCCTCTTTAAGAAGGCTTTACGGGCCCGAAAAGCTTCTGGGGCTTTCTAGAAACGGGCCCCTGGTCTGATAGGCTCGGACCTAATGACAAGACTCACGTGATCGATTTTGACCAATGAATTGACAGAAGTGCCAGGCTTATTGCGGTTTGTCCATTCTGTACGACCTAGATTTTGGCGAAATTCTCAGCTGACACGTGTTTTTTTAGTTAAAGACAACCTCTAGTTACTGGTGGAATTAACTTTCTCCCCAAAAAATCGCTGAAAGGGATATGTGAGGTAGGTTGTTTGTTACTAATTCCAATCGTTTTCATCTAAAAATTGTGAAACTGTTTATAAGCTCAGCAGGGAAATTTCAATTTCTTTGTTGTTACAATCCAGTCCGGAAGAAACTCGATCTTTTTAGCGAAGAGGATGTCGAAAAAAGAAACATCTGCGACCTCTTTCTACTGAACAGAGTATTTTAAACTGGCCACGAATTTGTCGACTTAAATCGCTTGTACTACTTTACTGAGTAATTACACCATCAATTTCGCGCGTCGCTTTTTTTACTCGCCTAAATGTGCGATTCCTTGGCTTGCAGAAATTCTGCTTATAATCGGGCCATATGTTCTGCTGAGAAGAACGCATAAAACTGTCTATTTTTGTACTAGTTCTGCTTAGGTATAGATAGAAATCAGTGTCATATTCTTGACACATGAGAATAAACAGCATATATAAAAAAATTCGGCTTGTTCAACAAAGTGCTGTCATTCTTTGCCATGAAACGACTCGCATGGCAGAAATTTAAGCAGGTACTTTTTATTACTTTCTCTTCTTTTTTCTCCACCGATCGAAAAAATTAAGATGTTAGTGACTGTCAATTTAGCTGGACGGTTTCTTGGACACGTGTACACGCGAAACCGAAATTGACTTTAGTTAAAGAGGTTCTTTTTAAAAAAGAAACCCTCCCTTGATACCTTAGCTTGCATGGACACAGCGGTGAATCGTAAAGGTGAGATCTTTCTCGCATCGTGGAGAATGATACTGGTAAATAATGGATTGTGTGTGTACTGTTTTCACTTTTAATAAGTCCTTATTTTTTATGTCCATTAACTTTGCTGGTCTTTCGCTTCTTTGTTCTTGCTACAAATGACAACTTCCTTGGTCCTGCTGATCTCCGTTTCAAGAAATAAAAGGAAGCTAACGAATAAGATTAATTAAAGTATCACATAATTAAAATTAAACCAATTTTCAGTACGCAAGTTACATTTCGTGTGCCGCCTTTAAAATCAGCCGCGTTGAACACCCAGACTGTATTACATGCATCGTCGCAATATCTTAGCATTGAAATGGTTGCCAAGCAATGACGCCAAAAGAATGGCAATGCAATGGCAGCTGCCAAACAGTAATGGACATCTTATATTCATTTCAGAATTTCAATTGCGTATTTTTTTAAAAACCAAGTCTGAATTACAAACATGACAGAAAAACCGATGGCCCCTGCAGGGATTTGAACGCATACAACCTGCGTGTGCCCAGCTCTTTTTATTTCCTATTTGTTGTCATACCACCTTTTGTCCACTTTTGTCTTAAGTAATGAATTACAATTCTATCTAGCGTTCCATCTTCTGTCTAATGAACTGTTACGCAGGGTTTCCGACGTGTCCGCGCGTAAAACCTCAGTTTGTTATTTGTAGTTGGCACATTGTTTCAAGGATATCCTCTTTATCAGTGACTACCTGATATGAAAACAATTAGTAGATCCCGAGAACTTAGCACCCATAATTTATATCTGTACTCTACTTCTTCTTGTCTGTTATTTGTTGTCATACAAAGCGGAGTTTTCTATTTCTTCCAACCTTAACTTAGAAGAGGAAAAATTTAACGCGACGTCTATGATAAGACTCAAATTGTTTTCATGATTTTTGCCTCTTGTAACTCTGGTGGTCTCTGGTTTCTCTCTTTTTACTTCCTTCTTTTTTGCCAGTTTCTTGTTTCCCACAAGTTTCGCGAGTTCTTTATCAATCTGCGATTACCAATTTGAATCTCAGGGAACTTAGCAATTTAAACGTGAACCGTGTATATCCGAGTCTTTCTTCGCTTTTGCTTTTTCTCTCTTTCCTTGTGGCAGAAGCAGATGGCTAAATGTTTTCTACTGTTTTCTGACTACTTTTGACAGCCTCGTGTTTCTTATCTCGCAGCCTCGTGGAAGGTTTAATCAACTTCTTCGGAGAGACCGCAAGGTCTAAGATCTGTGAATAAACAGTGCTTGAAACCTTCTTTACTAATCAAAATGATTGCCCCCAATTCTTGGTGACATATCAGCTTAGCGTCACCGTTGATACCCAGAATTGGATCATCAAAGCAATGAAATTTCGTCAATTGAGAAATTCATTTAATCTCCTCACGAAAATCCATTTTTCAATCATTGTTTTCATTTCTCCCTTTTGCATTAGCCAACGAGAAGCCAGTTCCCTTCCACCTGCACTAATTATCATCTGAAGTCTTTTTCGCTGTTGAGAGTGCAACCTATCGCTTAAAGAAACAAGCCCGGTTGCATATTCAAAACCCGCAATAAGGAACAAAGTGGTGAAAAATTACGGCCATTCAATCTTAGATTTTGAAGAAGTATTTTGCTTTGCCATTGCTTGTTTATTATTGATTTGTGGATGCGTTGGATCTCGGGGTTGATTTTGATCACAGCTATTTCAGCTCCCGGATGCGCCTGTATTCAACAATCACCACATTACAAAGGAGCTCCCAACATATGTCGAGAGTGAAAAAAGCCTTTCGTGAGATCATTGGTGATAAAATTAATTGCTTTTCGCCGATCAATCCTCTTATTGAGATTGATGTGCAATAAGTTTTCATTAAGCGGATAATTCAGCCCTCACGGATTCATGAAATCATGCACAGTTTTACGCGAGCCAAGTCTACCAAGGCACTGTCACCCTTGCCACAGAAAGACAAAGCAATGGCACAAAGTTATTGTCAACGATAATCAAATTGGATTTAATGGAAATGTGGGGTAACCTACGCAATATCTACACCTTGTAAGGAAGAAAACGAGAGCAGAACAAGCATCAACTAATAGTGTGTAATTTCCGCGCTATTGTGATGAGTGGAACAAGGAAACCTGATCACTCCCACGATTTAATCAGTGAAATTGAGCACAAATGACCGAAGATTATTCTTTGTTAGCGGCTTGGGCTATTTCAGCTGTCAACGAGGCAGAACAAATGTCTGCGATTCTCCCCCGCAATGCAAAGGGGAAAAATATGATAATCTAGTGCTTTAATGACTATCGTATTCAGAAAACGGTGGGTCTGTAATGAGGGTATACGCTCACTAATGTAACGCCTCTGGCCTCGAAGGGTATACGGAAAGAAATTAAAGACAAACTGGTTTTCTTTTTGTTGCAAGGGTAGTGTACAGCTTCAGGGAATTCAGTCACAAAGTCGCTGAAAAGAAGAAGATTCAGTTTAACAAAGAGAGCTCTGAGACACAGCGGCCACACAGACATGGCGTTGAAGGTACTAATTAATATGTTCTTATCTTCAAGGGCTTCGAATCGACATTTCATTTCTATTATATAAAGGCGTTCCGAATGGTTGCGGATTATCATGCATAAAACAGTGTTTACCATGGTAGAGAAAAGAGTGAAAATTGGCTTTGAGAAGCACGGAACCCTTTCTTCTATTAGCTGAATCCAAAAACTTCTCTTCGATATGAGCTTATACTTACATTTAAACTTTAATAAGGCAGTGCTTTTGACCGTAGGATATATTGGCAAAAAAAATTAATGAGAAAAGAAGCTTTTGGGGTATGACAGTACTCCAAAAAGTCTATATCGTGGAACAATTGTTATTTCGAGCAATTACTGTCCATTTGATGTAATACTTTATTGTGCTATGTCATAAACTGAGGCATGTAGTTACTTTTCGTCTGTAAGCACTCAAGAACGTGTTTCCATGTTTTTCTCAAACAGTAATGATAAAATATTGATTGATATATTCTTCCATTTAATCTTTAAAATGTATCATAGTTTTTTTTATTCTTTCTTTAGGACTCGGAAAGCAAAACATCAGTTTTTTTCTATTATCATTGTTATTTTGTAATGCCCTCTCGCCAAAAGACACTCAATCTTTCGCGATGATTAGAACATTTGCCAGACGGCCTTTAAATATCTCCAACAAGTTCTTTATTAGATTTATGCTAATGTTCTACCTTATAAACATTTTAAGCTTTCTTTTTTTATCGCACTAAAGAGTTCTTCAATTTCTTTTTTGGTATTTTAGGTCGCTTTCTGTTAATATAAAGAAGCTATAAATTGCCATTATGTAAAGCGTTTTTAAGTGCTTCCTTTTAATAGACCTCAAATACATCTTAAGGGTAATTCTAACTTTAAATGTTATTCTAATTGAAAATTGTTTAGTCGCTTACAAATTTGAATTGCTGCAAGGCAACTTACCTTAACGGTTCCGACTTCGTGTTATTGTCATTTGGCCATTACGAATAAAGTATCGATAAACAGCAGTGATTTAAAAATGCAAATACAACCTGATGTGGTTGTTTGTTTTTACTTTTCACACGCTAACGTTTTGTTTCGCGTTATTACCTATTTTAGGGGCAGCCAAATGATCGATCTTTCAATACATTTTTTTTTCATATATTTACGCTTTCGTTAATTTTTGAATTCACTCATTCACTTGTATTTAATATGTATTTTCTGTAGAATTTGAATTGAAGTCGATACAATAGTCAGTCTTTGAAAGTAAATGTTTTTAAAATAAATTAAGCCATAGAGTAATGCTACCTGGCAAAAACGGTAGATTAGTGATATAACACGTGTGTTACCACATCACATTTCCGAGCACTCAGAGACGCGTTGAAAATAGGACACACGGTGGAGTATTTGTGACAAACCTCGAGATATTTTGCTGTCTCGAGTGTTTGAAATATATTCTCAGTCGAAACTAAAACCGAGGAGAAAATAGAATTAAAAATCATAAAAAAAATATCTGCTAATTAAGATCAGATATCGAGACAGCGGGATGGTTGTAATTTTCTTTGTCTAAACTTGATTGATTATTAATCAATTTAAGAAATTATCTTAATACGTTTTGACTGTTCTTGAGGCAACACCTTTTTGTAATTTTTCGATGGTATTCAAATTTCATGTTAAGAATCACATGTCACTCAACATAACAATTCCGCTACGAGTTAATGGAAGCATTTGAAAATTCCTTCCGATTGATGTCAGTGAGTAGAAAACAGGAGTGCACGCTATTATTCTTTTACAATGACAGGTGGTTTGCAAAAATATATAATATCGATATTAATTGATTTGAATGGTTTGTTTCGGCCATAATGTCGAAAACCCGGGTACGCAATCCAAGGAACCCTCTCGGAATCACCATTGGGTGCCTTAATTCTTCCCCATTCGAGTTACAATCACTTCGAATCATGATATATATATATATCAGCTATCTGGCTATACTGGATGTAGCTCTCGCTAAGTACCTTCGAGCAACCACTCAAAACAGATTCTAATAGGGAACTTAAAAAAATGGAGTCATGTTTTGTGCACCTCACATAAAACAACGTCAAATGTCTTAAATTTTGACGTAAATATTGCTTTGATTGCTTTTTGCTCGCTGGCGGTGACAAAGTTAGCTCACTGGCAGATGTGAAGTTGTTACAATCACTTCGAATCATGATATATCAGTTATTTCAGGTACGGAGGTCAGTTGGCTTTGATTGCGCACTTAGCATTGGCCTGGCTACCTCAATATTCCTAGCCGTTCAATGCTGCGGTAAAAGAAGCCCGGTCACCTCTATCCTTGCAGATAGGCTTAAGCCAAAGTCTTTTTGCTCTTTGATGAAATAAAATGAGTGTCCCAAAACAAAAATTATAGAAAACGAAAACAGCACGGTGAACCAGTAAAAACTCGAACACAACACACGTGATACTTGCGCCAAGTGCGGGAAACTGCTTCAGGATGAAATCGCGAT
Organism: Catalaphyllia jardinei; assembly: GCA_022496165.2. Classification (NCBI taxonomy): domain Eukaryota; kingdom Metazoa; phylum Cnidaria; class Anthozoa; order Scleractinia; family Caryophylliidae; genus Catalaphyllia; species Catalaphyllia jardinei. Next base: position 4,036,192 of record CM042751.1, read on the forward strand.
TGGCTTTAATTGCGTCTGATTGGTTGAGCAGGTAGTTGCACTGGCGCGAGAATTGTTTACCATTCACCCAAAAATTCCGAATGTTTAAAGGGCATTTTTGGCTCGACCGACTGGAAAATCATTGTGTTTTGAAATAAACGGAACGCCTTGAAACGTAGTCCAAAATTGGAATTATGATCTGGTAAATTGTTTTTTTTTTAGTACATGGTAAATGGCCTATCTCAACAGAACTTACCATCAGCCAATTTTGCTTTTTATTTGCGCAAACAGTTGACGAACTGGTTTCTCCGTGTAAATGGTGAACAACCGAGGTTTCTAAACTAATTGTATACTGGAGAAGACTGGATATCAACTCAGTGAAAACAGTTCCAAATTGCTTGAACTTTGCTTTACCACACTCTATAAACACTTATAAACACTGAGCTCCTAGACCACGAAGACGTTAATCCGGAGATGAAAATACGGCTAGATATGAATTCATACAGGTGATTTCCGAGTATTGTACACCACCAAACGTTTCCTTGTAATTTGTTTCAAATAATGCTGGCCTCGGTTCAAAGTCATCTACTACAATCTTGTCTAGCATGGACCACCCATGCGTATTCCAGTAGCCCTCTAGCTTTTATGCATTCTCTCTCTTTTTACTCTACATTAATAAACCAGGTTCATCCTACTTGCATGCATCAGGTTTATTCTACTTGAGAACAATTTTTCTAGTTGATATGATTTCTTATTTTCCCTGCGAAAATGTGCGAAACCACTTTTTCCTTTGTCTATTTATTTTGACCTTAAAGTTGGAGCGTCGTTGATAGGCAGTGACGCACGTGCTTCCACGTTTCCCTAAAACCAAACGTCAGGGCGTCCAAAAAGGTCAAATAGCCGTTGACAGACGCGCCTCCAAAAGTTCTCGCTAGTCCAAATACCTTCATATTTTGTCTGCACGCGATAGGTATTTCTTAAAATAGCTTTCAATATGTGTGGATGCATGCCACGTCGTACGTCAAATCCTGCGGGGGGACCCATTTTGCAAATATGTTGAAGTGTTTGCGTTAAAGATTTTCCGGCGCAGAACGGCTAGAAGATTTATTTTTATCTGTCAAATTATCCCGCTCCCAAAAAGCACATTCTACATTCCCTGTCTCTGACCCGGTTCTTTCGTCAGCTTTCTTATCTTGAATCTCGTCTGCACGCGAGGTTGCTCCTTAATTAACGCCCTGAAGTTGAAATAAATATATTTTTTGCTTAATAGCCTTCATTTAACACGCTACAGCTTCATGCACAGACTTAACAGCTATGATTGCATTGTATAACTGAAGACCTCATACCATACAAAAGGGTTGCTTGATAGTTTTCAAATGAATGGACACACACTAGGGTTTCATCAAGAAACTTTAAAGTTGAAATCACCTTGCTTGAACTGCAAAATAATTAGTACCACATGATCAAAGTTGTGCTAATGAGCTTTCATACACACTGGGGTTTCATTCACAGGGCTGAAAGGTAGAAGCACTTTATACAGTTTAGACCCAGCAACACAGGAAGCTACAGGAAGGCTCTTAAAAAACATAAAAAGATTAAATTCAACCAGGGCCATGTAACAGACATTTGGATAGAGGATTAAGAGTGACTGTACTTGACTTGCATTATATGAATCTGCCAGACTTAAGTCTCAAGAACATTTCGAGTGTGAGCGCGTGGAACAAGTTTTGTGAGTCTTTCTGTACTTACAAATGCACCTTCTGCCTTTCATTTTCCCTTTCTTTGAATGGAAGGTAGCAGATAAAACGGGCTTTGAGGGAATTTCATGCTTTGCATGACTTTGGATATTGACCTTGAAGAGCAGTCATTTCATGCACAGACCGTGTCACATTTGATATGCTGAGTTCACAGCACTCCACTTGAGATTGGGTTTTAAAAACCCATCACTCCAATGATGGACAATTGTAATCAATTTATTGTGGAGTTATTTACTCCATTTTCACTCTGTACTTTTACATAACCAGTATACTTTGATAAAATGCCACTCACAACAAACGAGAGCAAAACTTCTAGCCATTGAAGAGAATCATCCTTTACTAGGTCCACCAAAAAAAAGCTGTACATGTTTGAGACACTCAACGAAATACGGTCGCAAAAATGACTCAAGCGTGAAACTAAAGCTGAAACCCGACAGAAGAGATTGTTTCGTTTTTCTGGCATCAAACTCATTTGATTTTCACATTTTATGCATATCGCAACTTTTCTCGAAATTTGTCTTCACTTGTCTCAGATTCAATCAAGGAGAATGTGTAAAGAGCTTCATATATGGAAATGCCACTCAAATGTCCAAAAGATACTTTGTAAATCAGATAATCGGGATATCTTAACAGGAGCATCGTTTTAATTTGGACATTAAGTGTCACTTCCATGTTATCTGAATAATTCTAAGCTTGTACCAGAGAAAACATTTTAAGGAAATGTGATCTTTAGGAAACTGACTAGCCCTCGATTTGATAAGGGTTTGAAGTCTACACTGCAGCAAAATCACGAAACAACATATGTGATTTGAAAGAACAATTCGTTTAAATGGAATAGAGCAGCAAAAAAAGCGATTCGTGTGCCTCAGATTTGTACTGATATTACGAAATAGAAATCCGGATTTATGCAGCAAAGTCGAGAACATTGTAAAGATGGCAGACATATTTCAAGATTGTTGACTTTGTGCAGCATTATCAGAAGTTAACAGCCTTGTACGACGAGAGAAACTGCAAATATCTTTTAAAAACATTGGCCTTTGCAGCTCTATTGACAAACATTTTCAGTTATTTGACAAATTCGTACAACTTCATTGTCTTCATTTACAGATGTTCTGTAGTTGAGTCGTTCCATCGTTCCATTTTCAGAAACCGGAGAAAATAACTTACAACAATACTTATTGGCAACAACCTTTCCAGATGAATCATAAAAGTTATTAGAAAGAAATTTCCCGATGTGATAGGGAATGCTTGTGTATTGACTAGGCCGGAAACGGAAGAGGGGAACGTTGTAGTTAAGGTAAACAGTGGATAAACATACCTTACACCGCTAGAAGCTAACCTGCAAGGTATAGCCAAAAATTGAACCCATGATTGATGATTTTGTGTCAAGACTCATTAGGTACTTAGTCTGTCAGTCTGCCAAACTTCGCCAATTAAAAGACACTACCAAACTTAAAGACATTGACAAAGTGGGATTGCATGTCGATATCAAATAGTCGCCTGAAACCATGAAGTCTCCATCCTGAAATAATTAGGTTGCATTCCAAAGTGCCTTGTTCAGTTGACGGATCTGGTGGTTACAAGCGTAATTGGAATAACTGGGACCACGGTTCTAAGAGATAACAGAATCACGAAGGCAACACCCACTTCACTCCTACAAACGATGAACGAACAGGAATCTTCTATCAAAAAGTGACAACAAGCAACTGTTCGAAAGCTCTACAGTTTTATCACTGTCCCTCTGTATGCACGCGAAAGGGAAGCGGGACTTTTTGAAGTGTACGAACTGAGTGATATTTCCTTAGAGCAGTGGAAATTGAAGGTCAGCAATCAAACATTCTGCGGTCGTTTATCCCAGATGAGGGTCGAAATAACAACCGGGGAAAGTATGGGAAGTGACGGAAGATGAGAAAGATATAAAATAATAGCTTGGGTTAACTAAAAGCGTTTACAGAAATAGGTTCCATCCATTACTTACAAAGAATTACGATCATGGCAAACGACATCTTACAGGTGAGAAAGTGCCTAATTATTGTCGTTTTAAATAATTAATGGTCATTTATATTTCAAGTGCGTTTGAGTAGTTTGTTGTTTCAACCAACACGAAAAGGACTATTTAGTGCTGATTACAAATATACGTCGGTGCTTTCACAAATACCAAAACACGAATGTAAAGGGTTCAGTTCTGTGCAGTCAGCTCTAGAGTTAAAATCCTCGTACAGGAAAGGTGAATTAGGGCAGCTGAATTACATATTTCCTTTAGACTTGAAGATCACTACGTTGGACTTTCTTCTAACATTTTCTCAACATTTTTTCTTCAACTAGTTGTAAACCAGTTACTTTCAAAAGTACTCCATGTCAGTTTGAATCAGTCCTAAATATAACTCTGGTAGTGAAAACCAAACATGACTAAAACAAAGCTTTGCCATTTCTCAGTATGAATCGCACATCTTTACACCGGGACAAAACGATAGGGAAACTAGAATTTCTCTAGGAGGCAAAATTGGAGACCTATAACTGCGAGCTCACTTCTCTATCAAATTATGCTCTAAGTGTCCCAGTATACTTTAAATTAATAATTTCATGTCACGGTGGTTTCTCGTTCGGCAAATGCCATAGACGAAATTATTCAAATATTGCTACCCACGATATAACCTGCTCTCTCGATTTGCCAGCAGGACATTCAAACTATAAATAGAAACGAGAGTCGTGAGTAATGTGGAGATCATATATTATAGATAAAGAGGAAGCTTAGACTTATGTCAGTTCAGTAACTCTACAACATGCAAACAATAACTAACTGATACAGGAGTTCTGCGTTGTATTTAAACGTACAGGGTTTGTAGTTACCCTAGTACAATGCTGGCATCATCATAATAAAAGTGGACTTAGCTGAGGTAGGATTATGCAGGATTAAGGTTTAGGAGGACCATGTATAGTATTGCATAAAAAACATGATCGATTTTGTAATTCTTTCTCACTAAAATAGAAATTTGATTTCATTGATCGCAATGTTGTTAACCCTGTGCCATTCTAACACGCATCAACATTAATCTGTAATTCGTCTTAATCTTCAATAATATTAACCATTTCAAATCCTTTTTGGCTTCTCATTCTTCAGAAAATTACTGTTTTAAAGTTTGTAACAAGAAGAGTGATTATCGGAGGGTTGACGACAAGCAGAAACACAAACGTTACACAAAATGTAACGAGCAGAACAAAATCCTTGCACGTGCGTTGTACACTAGCTTCGTACATTTACAAGCCGTTCTCTATAAAAAACAAATTAAAATTGTTTTTAACGTTCTCCAGTGGAAAAAGTAAACCAGAACAGAAATGAATTTTATCTGTTTCCACTTGGATATGATACTGTACTTAGTTTTGGGAGCCGGTAATTTTTACATAAGTTCTCCGGAAAGTGTCGTTGAACCTCAGGTAGATAATACTCTGCAAGCAGGTTGATAAAAAGCCTTGTCATCGTTAAACGTGACTAAATTTTGCTACCTGAGGCCTTGAACGATAAGGGCGCCCTTTACAAAATCTTACAAATAGCATTTAATGTCTTAATGCTTACTGAAGTATTTTTCTCTTATGGTATGCTAAGATTTAGCTCGAACATAAATGCATTGACCTGCGTGATTTGGAACATCATCTCGTCAAAAATCAAATTTCGTGAGATAGCTCACGTGTTTGGGGCCGCCCTGACGCCGCGTTTATTGACCCAAACCCGCTGTAAGATTGACGGCGTCAGCATTTCCTCAGCTAAAACAATTCAATTATTGAAGAAGAACGCCAAGTGTAGTTTTTTCTCACGTTTTGCACGCAAAAAGAAAATTATTTGTTTCTTCCCAGTGACCGTACCATTACTGCTCAGTTATTTAGCTTGTTGTCTCTGGAAGAAAAAAACAAAAGTAAGCTAATAGTCAGGTGAAGACGATGATAAATTGAGGGAAAATGAAACTGGTTCACTTTTGATCTCTAAAGATCGCCTCGAGTCAAATTCATTAAAAGCAGATTTCATTAAAAAGACAACAATCAGTTGTGGCAAATTAAAACAAGCAGGATGTTTCTTGCTGATTGCGATCATTTACTGATAGACGGGATCATAAGGTTTTTACATTTAGGAACAAACAACACAAGCAGATCACCCACGTGCACCGTGCATAGATAAAAAATGAACATAATTTAGCAAGGAGTGCCCAGGATATTTGTGAGTTCGGTGTGTTTTGTTACTTGCACTGCATGTTTCCTCGTCGGGTTTTCCACTTTAGGAGCCATACCGACCATAAAAAGATGAAAAGTTTGATAGAGTTGGCAGGTTCCTGTCCGAGCTAGAGTTAATGATGATTTTATCACGGGAGACCTTTCCGTTAAATCAGATCCACCGCAATTTGTTATCAATCAAGCACGACCGTGGTCAGAACCTCACGAAATTCTTTTTCACGGAAATCGTTTGCCGTAGCCTCAAATTCGTATTGTTTTGCGTCAAAAAGCTACATTTGATGAGCTTTAGTTGGTTGAAGAAATCAGTTTATTGTGGTTTTCAATAACATGGGGTCAGGGTATAAACTAGAAAGTGTGAGAAGGGCTCACAAAAACAGTATCTTGGACTAAAAGAGATAGGGTATTTGAAGTGTATGCATTTCGATCATGTTTTTTCTGAAGTACAGTAAAACCGTGACTGTCGGACTGTCTTTAACAATTCTGTGGAAGCTAAAGCAAACCACAGCGGCAACGGAAAAGAGATTTGGATCGCTAACAAAGGTTAAAAATATGCATTACGTTCCCTCTACACGTGTGGTAGAACGTTATATAACGTTTGCCAATTAACAAAGTAAAATGTCTAAATTCCGTGGCATAGTTCGACTATCTACTAAATCGGTGAACAAGAAACAATCAATTAATACAGCGACTCCTAAATAAAAGAAATACAGTTGTTATGTTTCGTACAAGCACTGCACCACGACACAGCCAAATTCAGCGTTTTTGGCCGAGATGTGCTTGAACACCTTGACAAAGCTTCGGTTGTTTCTCGGAAGTTTCCAGAGACACTGCTAGACGTAAGCAGGAGAGCACTTTTTCCGTGTTTACATAGCCTCATTTGAACACGAGGAGGGTTCGGAGAATTAGAGACAGTTATGCAAACCCGAGACGCAGTTTAAGGCCGGTTTGCATTACTTCCGAGAATTCGGCGAACCTTTCAAGTGTGTAGATGAGGCTCTGATGTAAACAAGGAAAAATGTTCTCTACTGCTTTTATCAAATTTTCTCAAGGATACCCGCGAATAACCATGCTTACTTAGTTTTATCTAAACACATCCATCGACCAATGAGCGCGCTTGCAGTATCTCAGTTATTTTATAAACACGGATAGTTCTGACTTATTACTATCTTGAAACGTCGTTGTAGAAGTTGAGAGTTCATGTTGCATAATTAGAAATAAATTATTGTTAGTTATGATGGTGCCTTTCATCGTTTTGTGGTCGACTTTGTCCCTTTAAAATCAATTCTGCCCTCATATCAAGTTGGTGGTCTTTGCGACCACCACCGCAGGTCAGGCCGCCAGCAAGACGACTATGTATATTTATAATTTATATTCACTCTCTTTTATTTAATGTTATTCAGGGCCCCCGTTGATACCAGTCCTGTGACTGAAGGGGTTACCCTTAAACATCAATTATTATTATTATTATTATTATTATTATTATTATTTGGCCTGTCCACCTGTCCAGATGTTTTTCGGGATAAACTTTTTCCAAGCTTTAAATCGAAAATCCCTCCAACTATCTCTATTTAAAAGAAACATAAAATAAATAAATAAACTAATTTTCCCTTTTAGTGGTATGGAATACACTTTTCAAGCGGGCTTCGCTCCAAGTGGATTGTTTCTGGTTTAAAATAACCTGCGAGCAGGCGTCCCTTTTCTCGCGGCGGGAAAAAAAGGGACGCCTGATCGCAGGTTAGGTATAAAACTGAGTACTGTTTCAAGAAAATAGTGGGAAAACACTGGTTAAGGCAGATAAAAGCTATACATGTTTTTGAATATCCCTAAAAATTCTAAATATCCTGAGAAAGTATCCAGATATTTGCGTACAAAAGATTATAAATTGTTCATCACTTCTTCCTCTATCTTCTTCGCAGTTATGGCTGCTCCTAACAATAGGCCTGTCTGTGGTGATGTTTAGATCAGCGGGAGGGGCGACCACGTTTCCCTTTCACAAAAAAAAGCCTGACAGAGACTGCCAGCCCGTCAAACGCGACTTACTGAGACAGCAGCTCGGCAGCGCATACAATCAACGTTACATGGCTATGGACGACGATGATCTTTACTACAAAACTAACCAATCACCGCTCCAGGATCAACATCACGTGACCAAACGGAATATAACCAAGAGATCCAGCACAATCAACATCAATCAAATCACCGACCCAACTCCCTGGACGTGTCAGACGAGTAAAACCTGGATAAACTTGGGCCAGGGATTTTTCCCTCGTCACGTGAGGGCGGTCACGTGCTCGAGTGCCAAGTGTTGGTTTGGACACTTTCAATGTCGGCCGAAGTTTTACAAAATCAAAGTGCTGAAGAAGAAGATTGGCGTTTGTTTAAGAGTGTCCACCAGCTTGGGTGGCCCTCGTTGGCAAGACTTTTGGGAAGAAGATGAAAAAGATATAGCTGTGGACTGCGAGTGTGGCCATTAATGTTGAGTTGTAGATACTAAATTAACTTATACTGTTTGTGAAATGATAAATTATTAAACATTTTATTGAACTCATTCAAATGTGCTGGTATTAAGCTCGACAGAAACAACTCAATGTACCTCTAGCGACCCTAGTAAATCTCTCGTCAAAGTAACGGCCTTCTGATTCTTCCAGCCCTCAAACGTAACTTGACTTGTAATGAAGAACTCAATGAAAATAACATCTACAAGCTGTATCCAGACCAAGCCGTGACGACTTATTTTAACTGACCCTTTTAAAACTTCTTTTCTCCTTTTTTTATTTCTTTTGTTTTGGCTATATTGAGCGAAGACTGATTACTTTCATAATTTTTTTTCATGCTTTTATTAAAGGAACCGACCCATACGTTTAATTGTGGTACGGACAGATTTTAGTTAAGCTAAAGTAACGACTTCCCGAAAGTTGCAACCATCGGAAAGAAGTGATAGGAAACTGCAGCTGCAAAGTTCAAACTAGCGGGGGCTCAAATTACTTTCGGAATTTTCTGGCGAAGAAAGATGCTGACAGCATTAGCAACTCAGCAACTTGTTTTCTTTAAACGAGATTGCAGTGAAGCTATCAATTTTTCAGTCGAAAACCGACGGAAATTCTCCCATCAATCGAGGTCTAATTTGACACACTGGTATACCCCAACAACTGGTAAATAATAGAGTTAACTATCACCACCAATTAGCATAGCCTGGTTGAATCACAAGGAAAACATGCAGTCTCACAGGCTACACAGAGGCCGTCTACTCAACAGACGATGACAGGAGCTCAATACTCTTTGAAAATGTCTTTAACTTTGCATTTTCGTGAAATTTGTAAAGTGAAAATCACTATTCCTAGTTTAATAGATTGATCACTAGCTTTCACTGTATTTGAAGGTCCCCTCTGAATTCTAAAGAAAGTAAAGACTTTGATCGGCTCTAAGTTCGTGTTTTCATGAAATTTTCGAAATAAATATAATAATTTTATTGCGACTGGATTAGCTAGTGGCTACGGGAACGACTCTGCACCTTCCCTCAGGGGGTGGGGAGGGAAGCAGGAACGGCTCAATCCCTACTCCTCAAACAAAATGTACTAGCCAGCAAGAGAGAACCTAGATTCTGA
>CM042751.1:4048765-4060782 GCA_022496165.2 Catalaphyllia jardinei
ATCATTATCATTATCATTATCATTATCATTATCATTATCATTATCATCGTTATCATTATTATTATCGTTATCGTTATCGTTAACGTTATCGTTAATGTTATCATTATCAAGACATCGTTTTCTAAACCATCCGTTTTCAACGTGTTTTATGTCCCACATTAAAACACAAAGCCTGCTTTTTCAAATTCCCCCGGTTTGAAGAGCGTTTTCTAAAAACTTCGTTTTCGTGCCGGATTAGTGTGGAAGGAAGGCCTAACCGGAGAAATAAAGCTGCCCTTTGAAATTCCTTCGGCGTATTGTGGACTGTGTTATAGCTTCTTTAGAATTACGAACTGTCAGTGTTTTTCCCCGCTGTGGAATTGATGGTACGGTGGAACCACATCACCGGCCGAATTTTAACGGGGTTCTTAACATAGGAAAATAACTGACTAAGCGACTGTTCTGACCAGAATAAAGCGGCCTTTATAACGGAATGGCCGTAAGGCGACTAATGCGCGGTTCCAGTTTAACATAACCCTGAACTGAGTTACGTACCGTGTGTGGTACGGTAAAGCGACTGTTAAATCCACTGTTTCCTTGGGGTAAGAGGGCCTATCTCTTTTCAGTTTTTTCACACTCTATCTTTAGCAATAGAGAACATAGAGTTATATAAGGCCCACGCAAACTCGCAAAATTCGTCCACACAGCTGGCTTCACATCTCCTGTCGTCACAATTGACGGAAGTGACGAAACCATGAGAATAGACTACGCATGTGACCTTTGTGACAAATATTGTCTTTTGTTTCGTGAACCTGGCCTGCGCTTCCAGCTTCCATTAATAAGGTGGTTTCTTTTGTTGCTGTGTATTAGGTAAGTACTCTTCCTTGCTTTTCAACATTGACTGAATTGTTTATTCTTGGTAAAGAGTTATTTGTTGTACAGCTTGGGGTGTCACTTAGATCGAAATCTTACCAGAAGTATCTCGCCCAAGAACCGACAAAGTGCTTTAGAATTGAAACGGTGACACACAGCGAGTCTTGATTAACTGATATATCATGGTGTTACAAATACCACGCGCTTCCAAGTTTAATTAATTCAAAATATGCTGCTATTTACAGCATTCGCAGGTTAGATGATCTCCTCATTGACTACCTTTTAAAGTGAAAATTTGCTGAAAAATTGCGGTTCAAGGCCGCGTCGTTTCGTTGACCTTTCGTTGCAGTTTTTAGAGAGCTTCTCATTGCACTATTTCCCATTGACGTATGAATGGGGTAAAAAAAACACAGATACCAAGATAGCGTATAGCGGAGGCTATTAAGCAGAAATAAAAGTAGTCAAGGTGTATTTTGTGGTTTAGCATACGTGATCTGTGTTTCCAGTTTTTCCGCAGAAAGGTTATTTTCGGAGTCGCTTTTTTGCCCTAAGGCGGCTTCCTTTCGCGTTTTCTAGTTATCGCATCTTATTTCTCATCAAGTGCTTAACAATAACAATAAATCACCAGTGACCTGATGACTCTTGTAACGGCACTGTCCCACGACAGCTTCGCGGAGGGTAACGGAACTGAGTAGAACTTACGAAAAATATCTGGAATGCTACGTTACTGAAGTATTCCATCTAAAATTCTAGCACTGCAATATGGTGTTCAAAGCAGACCACATACAACTTTGACACCATAGAGCCTGTGATAGCGCTTCAACAATAGAATTTCATGAGCTTGCTCTTCAAACTTGTTCAGAGTTGTTTGTTGTGTCGCGCGCGTATAAAGAAGACCGGCCGAAACTTCATCATACATTACATTTCTAACGTTAACTCTTTCATAGCTATGGCTTTCTGATAACAGTGCTTTAAATCCTCTCAACGACCATCGGAGAATTGCTTTCATCTTTTAATGGACCCTTAATACATGCGTGACAGCCGAGGAAAGATAGAGAAAGGTTGACCTAATAAATCCTTTTCGATTTCAAAGTGATCTCTTGTACTACGAACGTAAGGAACATGATGATTGCGTAACAGTTGTTCAAAATCTCGCCAGTCGGTGAAAACCAAGGTCTTTGACTGATGATGATAATAATAATAATAATAATAATAATAATAATAATAATAATAATAATATTGATAAAAGTCTGGCACTTTCTTGCACTTTCTGGTGTTCAAAGCAGAACACACAACTTTGTCCCATACCACTATAAGTTTTATGATCACGCTGCAACAACTTAACTTGCCTTTCAAAGTTTGTTGTGTCACGCGCGTTTTACTGAGACGACCGGCCGAGACTTCAACATAAATTACATTTCTTGCATAAACTCTTTTATAGCTATGGCTTTCTGCTAACAACGAATGAGAATATGCGAGGAACTGTAAGGTCTGGTGAGCAATTTATAGGAGAAAGAATGATTACTTGTAAATACATTTACTGCTCGTAGGTTCCGGGGATACTCTACACAGTTCTATACGGGGCCGGCCGAGGCTCCTCTCCGAGGCCCCACCCCTCACATTTTGTAAACTATTTTGACAGAAAAGATACCCGTCTCGTCTGCCTTTAATTAAAAAAAAAAGTACCTCTTTCATGTGCTTTCATAACTGGCCCGTGTTATAAATAACATGCCAAGAGAGGAAGTCTTATCGTCATTTTCATGTAGCGCCTAATAAATGAAATGATAGCCGGTCGAGTCATAAGTTGCGTCTGTCCGAAAGAACCGTAATTACAGATTTCCCTATCCTTTGATATACATCAACTTGTACAATTTCCACCTTTTTATGCCTGAGGCCTGAGAAAGGTAATTCTTTGGAGCGTGGTCTCCCCGAATATGCCATCAAAGGTATTAAACCCCCACCCCCACCCCCCCTCCTCCTCCCCTTTGAGTCATCATCATCTTTATTTATTTAAACACGGTAAAATCATGCATTAATAATGTAATAAATATTACAAAAAACTACCTATAGAGATTAATCTTCAATAATTTAAAAATGCTACTAACTATTAAAAAAAGTAAACAAATTAAAGCCTGTTTTACATGAATGCCGTGTTAGGATTAATTATCAATCGTCGGAAATTAGTCAGAGAAGTTGCTTGCCTAGCAGCTGAGGGTAGACTGTTCCAGAGAACTGCACCACTATAGCCAAAGCTATTTTTGTAATAGTTGTTACGTGGTAAGGGAATAGCAAGCTTACCATCAGAATCGCGCAAATTGTAAGAAGTATTCACATCACTCCTCTGAATGAATTTGGAGGACAAATAATTGCGTACAAGGCCAATTAAGGACTTATAGACCATCTCAGCCTTTAGTTTTTGACGACGAGTTTCTAAATTATCCCAGCCTAATTCTTCAAGTAGTTGGTTGGTGTCAGCATCATAACTAGAATGAGTAAGGACGCGGACAGCTCGATTTTGAAGTCTCTGTAGTTTATCAGATAATGTTTTGGCACAGTTACCCCAAACAACACTACAGTAATCAAAATGCGATTGAACTAATCCGTGATAGAGAGTATGTGATAGAGAGTATGTAGAGTTGCAGGAGGAACACAGCGACTTATTTGTTTAATAGATCCAATACCAGAAGAGATTTTTTTGGTTGTAGCGTTGATATGATTGCTCCAAGTTAAATTTTCATCAATTAATACACCAAGAGACTTGGTAAAATTTACTCTGTTTAATTGTGTTCCATTAATTTCTAAAGCAGGAAGAGAAGATAGACTATTCAATTTTTGTCTTGATCCAATTAACATAAATACAGTTTTTGTCATGTTAAGAGTCAATTTATTAGCAATAAGCCAACGGTTTATATTTGACAAGTCCTGATTTAAAGAAGCCTCAATGGAGCAGATGTCATTGTTGGCGTATGTTAGGTGAGTATCATCCACATACATTCTGGGTTGGGAGTTTGACAAGCAATTAGGTAAGTCATTTAAGTGCCCCTGTGACAAAAAAATTTTTTTTTTTCTTTGGATTTCAAAACTATGTTAACTAAACACTAAGTGACCCAAGTTTTAATCCTTGATTTAAAAAAGGCACCTGTTTATTTTAACTGGAACTTTCCTATTTAATGATCCGCCATTACTAAATTTAAGTTCCTGAGAGAGCTGGATCGATGAGAAAATGACGTCAAAGGCTCACTAGTTTAAGAATGCGATGCGTGTGTACGCTGCAGAATTAATATACAGCACGGGAGTTTTGGGCTTTCACACTTTTAAACTCGCACTTTGCATACATAATAAACTGCGTTCACACGCAGACATTTTAAGCTGGTGAGCCCTCTGGGGTCAAATGGGTCAGGTTTGAACGTGAGTGATGGCGGATCGTGAAATCCAAAACTTACACTCAAAGTAAACGGCCTTTGGATAAAAATGAAAGGTCAGAATTTTGCCAGTGAAGTGTTAAGCAGACACACTTTCAGAATCTCAAGAAAAAAAGGAAGTGACTTTCTTATCACAGGGGCACTTTAATATATAAGAGAAACAGCAAAGGCCCCAGTATTGTTCCCTGGGCGATCCCACAGGTTAAAGTACAGGTTTTAGAAATGACACCATTGACAGCACATCTTTGGGTACGATTGTCTAAGTAAGAAGAAAGTAATTCGTAGGCAGTTCCTTTGACTCCATATAAATATAGTTTAGATAATAAATAGGGTGATTAACAGTGTCAAATGCCTTTTTAGATCTAAAAAGACAGCAGCGTTAACATAGCCACGAACTATGTTGAAGGCCCAATTATCGGTGGCTTCGAGCAAAGCAGTCATAGTAAAGCGGCCAGAAACGTTGAATACGTGAAGGTTTGCTCGCAGGTCAAATATCTCAATTCCTGTGGTTTATTTTTATTTCGTCCAATTACACTTGCGATGGGCATGTAAAAGCATAATAGACGAAAATTAGCAAGGCTGATAACACAGTAGAGGGATATATTTTCCAATATTTCGGAAGGTACGGCCTTCCTTCTTCAGGGTGTTACAGAGCATGAGCGAGGATATAAAATAGTGCCGAGTGTAAAGATGTTTTTATTTTCCTCAGGTTTACGTGTTTCTTTACCTTTAAAATGCTCTGAAGGTGCGCACCTAAACAAAAACGGCTTTAATAAATTACGCCGACCAGCCCGTATTGCCCTATTGTCTAGCACTTCTAATTATTTCAGTTAAATAAGTTCCAAAAATAAATTGCGGTGAATTAGCAGGAAACTGGTTAAGTAAGTAGCTTTGAATAGTGAAAACAGCTACTGTCGCTACTCTGTTTTGATATAATTCTTTTTTTGCCGGTGGCATGAACGCAAAACCCCGATCATGCACAAACACCTCACCTTTTATGTTTGTCTTGGGGTTCATCCTTTCAGAAAAGTAAGCCATACAGTGATTGCGTGAGATTATTGGAGACAGTGTCTAGTCCAATACTCGGCTTAGAAAATATTGGACTGGTAACAGAACAAACTGATTGAAAGACACTAGTTATTGACCCTCGAAACTAAGTCAGTCGTGTGTTAATTGATCGCATTTATACCGCAATGTTAATTATAACATTAAGAACATCATACTTCTTTGAAACATAAACTGCTCTTTCGAATACGGGCTATATAGGTATGTGCGGAGCCAAATTAAGGGTATGGTTTTTGTACTCTAGCCTTGATATATGGGTATGCTCAGTGTTAAGAAGAAGTCACTCCGTCATTATATGGAAAAGGAAATCATCGCAACAAGATCCCTTCACAAATCATGCTAACGGTAATTTAACATTGCTCTGAACTAGGAGACTAATAATAACGCAATGTAATGGTCAGGTTGATGTAATGGTCAGGTCATAAATAGGGTAGGAAATATCGCAGATTTTGGTCCTAAATAATGTAAGGGTTTTGGGAAGCGGGCGGCACACCCCCACTCATTTTTCTGGTAGTACCCCTCCTTCTCCCCCCAGGAACGCGAGAAAGTAAAATACGCATTTTCCGTTTCTAAAGTTTCGACACTTGACGCTTTCTCTCACTCGATTCCTGTTGACTCTGAGTCAAACCTCTCTCGATAGATAACTTGACACTCGATGTTTACAGGAAACAAATATCTATGTTAAGTGCTCACTTTGTGCAGGTGGTCGCAATATATCTTATGGAGGGTTTGACACATGTCAGCAAACTTGTTTGTCGGCTTGGTAAATGTACTTAGGCCGGCGGCAACAAATTTTTTTGGTTAGTTTGCTCAGAACAATTCTGTACCACACAAGTAACTTGCAATGGGCGAGATTGTTCAAACTTTTAAAAGATCGTATATCATGCCAGTCGGTAAGTTTTGTTTCACTATATCTTAACGTATGCGTTAGCGTATATATCTAAATTTAGTTTAGGAGAGACGGTTCAGCAATGTACATTTTTTTTTTGCCCCTTTTAAAAACATCATTCAATATTTGAGTAAAGTGAGTAAAGTGACGCTTCTGATATTAATGAAAGTGTTTTCAGAGAACAAACAAGTTTAAGAACCGTATTTGTGCAGACTTGGTCAATGTTGTCTTACACCTCGATTGTTACTCAATTAAGCCCAGTACATCGATTGAGAGAATCGTAACTTTATCTGACCCATTGCCAACGTAATATCAAAGCGACTTCATTCTTAATTACTGTTCAGTCGTAAGGCAAACTTAACTCAAAGGCATATATTGAAGAAAAAAGATGAAAGAAGCTCAGTGCATACATTGTCAGAGTCGTTAGATTATTTGGATAATTCAGTGCCAACGCAATATCAATCGCTAAAACTTGTACTAAGGTGACTTCATTCTAAATTGCATCCTTAAAGCAGAAATAAAGGTCAGGAAACTCTTAACATACATTGACAAGTGATTTCAAAATACAATACCAGAAAGTGATTGTTGTAAAATTATCTGAAACAAGGTGAGCGAAGGAAGAAGGTGAATTTCTAACCGAAAAATTAAATAAACCTGGTCTACCAGATTGACAGAGGAACAATGTATTATTTATAGTGGATATGGAACTCGAATGGAACAATGCTTCTCAAGGAAACCTGACACGTCATGACCTACGCATGCGTGATGTGGAGCAGGTCGGGGGAATTAAAAGTTTACTTAAGGCGGAGGTAAACATGAATAGGAGTGAATTTTGAGGTAATATTGAAAGGGAATTGTTAGGATTAAAATGGGTTGGAAACATACCAGACAGCTGACCTCCTCCAAAAAGAGCCCCAGGTTGGTAGGGGACTGTTTGGTATCTTTCTACTAATTATTCACTTCAAATTTCAATTTTCCAAATCCATCAAATCTTCAACATTTTATATTTTGCTTAATTTAACCTATCCTTTGAGAAAAAAAATATCTTTCCCAAAATGCCCAAAAATCACCCAAAAATTGAGACAAAACCGCCAAACAGTGGTTAATGAAATACGCATAGAGATTTAGCCTTGCTTGAAACGTGACCGAGATATTGGCAGAAAGGCCGTGTTAAGCGACGTCAAAACAGCCTTCACGTGTACCCCCGCCTTAAAACAACTCAGTGAAAGAAGGTAACTGGCCATAGCCGTCAAACAAATTTTAAGCCAAATTAAAATGTTGTCTATTTCACTTAAATGGGGGAAATCAGTGAACAATAGTGAATTTTGAGTTGTCGATTGAATGATAAAGAATTTTATTAGACGTGTATTACTTAATTGATTGCATTGTAGTCATGTTAATAATGCGATATAGCTATGGCAATATTGGCACGGGCCTAAGTCATTAACGTCACATTGACTTCCTCTCTCGAAACCTCCGTCCGAATGACCGGGCGTTATGGATATTGAGTTAACTTTTCACGGAACCGATTTCTCATTTTATTCTTATATTGATCAATAAATTTTTTCCTGATTTCCTGTGGTTTCTAACTCCAAACCGCGCCCTTAAGTCAGTTGTCGAAACAAAACGATCGCTGAAGGACCTACTTTTAGCTGTTGGCTCAATACATTTTTTAGTGACGCAATTTATGTGAAGTCGCTTTGTTGATCACTGATGCATGGACTTAAGCATGAGAAAACGTGACGATAGTTTGTATTTAACCTTTTCCGGCCCTGTTGCATATAAAATTGTCCAAATGGTGGACGTTGGCTTGCAACAGTAAAGATAAAGTGTTCATACGACGAGCTAGCCAAATAATCCATCAGGCTGGACCTTATCCCCGTTTTTGCAGCAGTAGACCAGAGTTCAAATCGCCTGAGTTCAAACCTGCTGAGAAATAGATTATGCGAAAGGTAAGTCTATATAACGTCATGAAAAACAAACTGATTATTCCGGCGTCAAATGTCTTAGTTTTATCGCTTCCCAGATCTATAACACTGAGTGATTTTTTCAACACTACCAGCAGATGTAAGGAAGAGTTCTTTATGTTATTGCTAGTGTTACGAATGCAAAAAACACACTTGTTCAAACTTTTCCTAAAGTAAGCTCAACGCTGTTGGCTCTAAATCTTTTAAAGGCGTAGGAAACGAATCAGGCAGAATAATTTATTTACTTGGATAATTTAAGTGACTCGTTCAAACAAATCAAATATTAATATTGACACTTAATTCTAAGTTCCGCTTCAAGTCATTTATCAAGCTTAATCAGAAAAGCAAAAAAAAAACTCTGAGCAAACAATTTTAAAAGATTTCCCGAGGCGCAGTGATTCGTAAACATCCGAAAGAAAATTTCATTTTCAAGCCTGTCACTAAAGTTCGCGTTTTGGATTCAATTTTAAGGGTGTAGTTCACTCTCTTTGGGTAGATGACAATCTGAAACTTGAGAGCGTTTACGCGAATCCTGTGATAAAACTCTTCAAAACCACGTACCACGGATTGCGTAGTTTTTTAGCTGGTTTATTTTCAATATTGTATAACTGATCTTCGCCTCGATCCTTGTGTGATGAGACAATCGCAACACCTCCTACCAAACACAAGCTTTGTTGGAAATATTTTGATCATTGTCTGGGTAAAATACTTCCCAGGAATACGCGCTCGTTCATTGGCTGCATGTCCGTGAAAAGCTCTCATACGACTCGACGAAACAAAACAGGTATTAAATTTGCATTGTTTTCGGCGCAAAAGAAAATATTATAATCACTATAGGGCTCTTATTTGCTATTTATGGCTGCAGCGTTCTTTTCTAATTAATGCAAATAGTGAACTGAAAGAGAGTTGACAACGTTTTGTTTCGCAACACGCTCGTTAAAGTCAAGAGCTGAAACTCGAACTAAACCCGACTTCTTGAACGAAACTTTGCAGGAATATGGACTGTATTTGAGATCTTTTAACATTTAGGTAGGTCTGTGCTTTAATTTTTTATGATCGAAAAGGAAATTAGGAATAATAAGCCGTGGGTAAATCAATTTTCTTTACGCGAAATGTCCTGCATTCATCGCATAGTTTTTAGCTTTTCTAGACGTATAGTCAGGTTGCCAGTATATTTAGAGCAAAGATGTTGGTGATTTCCGTTCACATATTGATTAAGGTGCCTAAAAACCCCGTATTTTGCCAGGAGACTTTTCAACTAGGTTGCAATTTCAAGAGAATATCTGTTTCGAAAACGAACAAGTGCAGTTGAAACATTTAATATTTCATCGGACTGTGTCTTTCTTTGCGAATTAAACTGATCTACGATTTCAGTGATTCCAATCGCAGTATATCGTTCTGATTTTATTGCTAATAAGCGCTAGCGACAACTTGCAATTTTTGTTATTTGTTTTTCCAACTCGAGTCTACACTAGTAATTCTTTCAGAACGCAGTGTGAGTTTGTGTTGTGCACGTGCTGCGAGTCGACAGCTGTGCAGCTTTGATGATTTGAACATAAAACAACAATGTACGTATGCCTTTCCGACGTTATATACTCCACAACTTCAAGTTGAATACTTTTTTTCTCAGGATCTGTTAAAGAATCTGTCTTTTAGTCCGCATTTTTCGAATAATGCGCGTTTTTAAAGATTCATTACTCAGCATTTTTGACCTTCCGAGAGTCGTTGAAAAGTCCTTCACTCACTTCAAGCGCTACACATCACTGACTAGTGACTTTGAATATCGGTGTTGAAGCCAGTAAAACGGACTGTGAAGAACTCCGGCGTCGAATCGATCTCAGTCAGGGCTTAAGCTAGATTCAAACCTACTTGCATGTACGGTGTTCCAGTTTGTACAATTTATATGCTTTTAGTTTTCAATTGAGGTTCTGCAAGCTTCTGCGGGTTCATGTTATAAATCAGAAACATTTTAATTTTATATTATATCGGTTTCTCGATTACAACGCCTAAGATAAGCGATAAATAATTAAGCCAAGCGGAATTGTTTTTAAATACTGCGAGTTTTTCTTGACAAGACTTCACCGCGAATGAACCACAAAATGAAAGCTCTCGAGTTATCAGATCGTTTCATAAGAGAGAGTTCATTTATTTCCATAAAAGTCAATAATTAGTTCACTAACTAACTCGTTTTAAAGTTTGGATTTAGTGTGATCTTTAGTGCCGAAAACAGCACCAGACAATTTTAATGTGTCTGAGTTTTAATAAGAAGATATATATGAAGAGGCGGCAAATTCAGTAAAATGATGATGCTACGTAGACAGAAAGCGTAACAAAATTTTAATTGCAAACAATTTGTTTTGATAATTAAGTTATAACCGACATTTCAATCAATTGAATAGGCATTTTGCATAAGAGCTGAATTTACATTCTTATTAAATGTTTATGGTAGAGGGTCATCGTTTCTGGTTAACACTATGTGTGCTACAAAAAAAAACACTAAAAGGTTGATGAGTTTGGTGCAGTATAATTAATGCACCACTGCTTTCAGACTGAGCCGGACCACTTTCAGTGACTGAGTAGTAGATTTCCACACGGAAGGCTGTTTTGTTTTATTAATTCATTTTAAAGATCTTTCAACTTAGTCAACTTGCATGTACATCAGCATTACTTGAAAGACTACACTATGACTGGTATTGAATTCTATCTGAGAATTCTTGGTACGAAAAACGCGCTGAAGTCAAGCACAATTCAAAAGTAAAAAAATGTCATAGCTGACGTAAACAAAAGACTGATCTCATCGCTATAGAATTCAACGCGAAACGCAAATAATCCAATAATTGTACGTGTGAATTAAGAAGAATGTAATTAGCATTTCCTGTGCATTCTTTTGCTTGTAAGGATAATGCAATACATGAAGCCAAAATATTGAAAACATGCCTTTTACAAAACGTTGTCCTTCAGTTTGGCCAATTAACTCGATGATGTCATATGCTCAGTTCAAATATGCCCTTGATTCGATGATACCAGCTATAATGAAGAATACGGCGCCGTTGTTTCACCTACTGTGGTTAATTGACTCAATTATCAGCACGGAAGTTCCTTGGCTAGCTGTCGTCCACACTAGGCTGAAGAAATTTAGCTGAAAACGGCGTTTTTACCCTGAAAACGCATCAAATACTTTCCCGTTCACACGACGCCGAAGGAATTTGAAAATGTAACATTCACCGGTCAATTTGGATTTGCGTTTGAAGAAACTCGGACAGGGAAATCACGTGATCATCGCCATGTCATCTTTCGCGAAAAGCTTTGTTTTCAACATGTTTTCCGTCTACCGCGAAAACTTGAAGCCGGCGTTTTCAATTTCCTCTAGTTTGAAGGGCGTTTTCGAAATGTTCCGTTTTCGTAACGGATTGGCCGTGGACGGAAAAATAAAAAATAAAGCGGCATTTTGAAATACCGGGGCCTACCTGTTATCTAACTTAGGTACATCACGTGACCACTAAAAAAAAAGGCCTTTTGCTTCTCTTGATTAGAAATTTAAGATCGTGGTTGGATTTAAAAAATTACATTTTTGAACGAGAATGATCCTATGAAGCCTCTTTAGCAATTAGCCAATTCGGAAAATATCATAATATTCTTTGTTTGTCTACTCAAAATTTTGATTTGGGATTGTCTTTGTTTTCTCTTGGGACCATTGTAAGTCCCAACAGAAACTGGAAACAATGCGCTTATGCAATATTTGGGTAGACAAACAAAGAATATTATGGTATTTTCCGAAGTGGAGAATAGCTATCAACCTGGTTCGAAATTTAGGCTTTAATT
>CM042751.1:4065882-4071218 GCA_022496165.2 Catalaphyllia jardinei
AACTGATCAGCAGTGGCTGGTCATAATTTCTCCAGACCCTTCCAACGGAAAGGTGAAGTGAAAAAAATGGTGGAATCATCTGTGACGAGATAACAAAGAAGGAATGGTTAGTGTTATTACACTAGACTGTCCACAGCCCTCTGTTTTCTTGTATTCTTATTCGATCGTTGAAAGTGCGAAGGACGGCTCTTTTCGCAGGCTAAACAGGGTAGGGTAAGGATCGGGAAAACATTTTTTGTTCGGCTCGCCCTCTCGTGCATCGAGCTCGCTCGCTTTTTCTTTCGAGCGCGTTGAGAAACAGAGAGGCTGTAAACAGTCTAGATTAAACCAGCAAGTGAATTTGCAAGCTATAAACAACAACAATGACTACTTAATCTTGTTTACCAGATCAACAGGAGAGGCTATTGGTGTTTCTGCTGGACCGGGAGTCAGAGCGAAATTAACGCGCGGTGCTTGGTTCCTTAACTCGGGTACGAGTACTAAAATTCGAGTTTGCAGAATTTGTTTGGACCAATTGATCTTCCAAGTAATGCAAATGACAAATACGTTATATAATTCATATGCCCTCTGTTGAAATAGTATTGTAGATGAGACAATATATTTTAACGAACGTGGAAATTGGTCTGCGTTCCACTCCGTTGACGCGCGTTTGATACTCTTCCGCTCTTTTAAGGCGACTTGAAAAAAAAATTATATATGGGTTATTGACCAAGTGTGAGGTCAAGATGGCTGGATATTGGCCGAACAAACTTGGTCACTAAAGTATTTATTATGTGGCTTTCAAGGAAATTTTACTTGCGGGATACAGCGGGTAGTCCAAAGCGGGCAAGATGGCTCCATCTTCCCCGCTCGGGTAGCCAATCACAGCACGCGATTTGGTCATCTTGCCCTCTCGCGGAGCTAGCCAAATAATAATATGACATGCATACGGTTGTGAACCTACGTTACTTATCTGAACCATTTAAACAAGTTAGTAAATAGTATTTTGCCTTAAATAAAGCCAGTCCATATCACACCACTATAACTTGTTTGTTGAACTTTCGTCAACTGACTAGCAATCAAATCAAACCTATAGCCGGGTTACAATTTGTGGTTCGTTAAAAATTCGGCCCTAAATTGCATTTGTGTGCTTCGCTGCAGTGTTATAAAATACCTGAAAAACGGAATTTTCACCCGGAAATTAAAGTCATTCTAGCCTAAAAATACCAGAGTGCCGGTAAAGTACGGCATACTTACATGTATGAGAAAACGAAGCATTTCTCTGGTATTGGCTTCCCGGTTCAGAAAACGTTTTGTTGCACCAGTCGTTGTTGCTTACGCAGACCGACCGAAGTGAGTGGTCATTGCAAACTGCTCCGAGTTTTATTTTTCTTATCATTGCCACCAGATGGATTTTGGCAGTTTTATGCTCTCATTCAAAGAGACATGTCTTAAGAGCAACCTCTTAAACACCAGGCACTTCATAAAGAGCTTCACTATTAATACATGTAATCCACCATTGCTCTGACCGACTGCGAGAAGTAACTGAGTGGAGCATTGCGAAATTGCTCCAATGTTGGCGAGGGTAACTCTGAAATACTTACTTCAAGTAGCTTCAATAATCATGGCAACTAACGACGGATCTAACAGAAAAGTTGTTCTTAAGCTGTGCCAAACAAATGGATCAGTCTTTACGATAACAGAGGCTTCGAAAACCGATTAACCACAGATAAATAAATGCACTTGTGTGGTGTATTAATTTGTGCTATCAACGAGGCTCGGCAATAAAAATCCCCCGCAACATTACTAGCTCGAATTTTGCCGAAGTTGCGTAGTGTTAGCAGCACTGTTAGTAAGATAATATTGAACTTCCGGTATGTTTACGTTAGGTTCTTTGTTGGTGAGATAAATCGTCTTTCTGTTAATAAAGGCCCAAAATACTCAATTTTTTTTAGCAACCTGCCCACGCTCTGCAGAGCAGCTGTTAAGGAAGTTGTTTTAGTCAGTTCCGTCTGGCTAATTATCGCATCAAGATGTATGCGATGAGGGAGGGTGCAGCATTTTGCAAAAGAGACCTTTCTTTTAATAATAGGCGTTATAAGGTAACGAAACAGCATCTTGGTACAATGTATGTTCGTTGCAGATTTCATAAAGCCAGACTGTGTAGTTTGCGTTGCAATGAGTTAATTATTGGAGTTGGGAATTTTCGAAATTCTAAACAGCCCAACTTTTCACCATCAAAGTACGGAATATATAAGACAAGTGGCCCATCAGGTCTTCGTTTTCTGTAGCATGAAGTGACTAGGCGTTTCTCTACCACAGTAGTTGGATGGGATGTTGGTCCATTGTATGCTTACCCCAAGAATTAAATTTGCCGATACCCATTTATACACTCGGGTGGGGAGAGGCACTGTGAGAGTAAAGTGTCTTTCCCAAGAACACACAACACAATGTCCCCCGCTAAGCCCTCGAAGCCAAACACTAGTGACCGTGCGGTTACCGCGTCTCCTCTCGATAAGCTTAGTTAGTCCATATTTCATTGTTAGGTTGCTGCGCAAACAGTTATTGATCCAAATATTGGGCTCACGCCGGCGCCCACGTAGAAAACGGCTGAGAAAAGTTTATACCTGCAATGGTGCCCAGGACCACTGCGACTGAAGAAAGCAAATGAATGAAGGCTGTCAGCGAGAAATTGAAATGTACTCTTTGCTGCAGTCATCGTGTCTAAAGGGTCAGCTTAAGATTACATTTTGCCTTTTACTTTTCACAGTCACCTTAAAGGAGAGTCTTAATGGGTTTAGTCGCTAAGGACCCATTGAGAAAAGAAAATTTAATATTCTGAGCGTTGAAATCACTGTGCTCTGAGTGTTACCTGCATCCCGCTCAAAAACGCTTGCAGTTACGATCCTGTTAGAGAACAGAAGGAATAAGGCATATTTTAATTCTCTGGTGCCTTGAAGAACAAAAAAGGAGAAAACAATACGAGCTACTTAATTGTGCCTTGCAAAAGACTATTAACCCATCATGTGCTTTTGCACTCCTGATTTGTTTCGGTTAAAATGCGCGAGCTGAATTAACTGTTAAATCCTTGATTAACATGTTCCCGGTGACAAACGGCCATTGGAGATTGAGCTATTTCAATCCGCTCGACAGAGAAAAAAACGTGAATGATCCGTTTTCTCTGATGTAAAATAACACAGAGCAAATGGTTCCTTCGAAATTTTGCTATCGGAGGGCTTCAAGGGCTTTTAAGATTAAAAATAGATATAGAAACTATTCAGGAAGGACTTGCTTAGAGCTTAAAAGTACATGATTGCCAAAAACTGAAGAAAATTATAACAAATACTCTATAAACAATACCTCTAAAAATAACAAGCAACACTTAACATCAACCCGGACAAGAACAAATGTGTTTTGTCGTCGCCTGCCAAAACACTTGGAATATTACGTCAGTCAAGCAAGCAACCAACGTGTTAAGATATCAAATGACAATGAGACGCGCAGCTTTAAATACAGAACTTTTATTTTATAATTACAGGAAGTAAAACACCTTTTTACAAAACATATTTATACTTACGCTATGCGATTTTATTCTCATTTCGTAACCGCACAAACTATCGCAAAAAGTTTAAGGCTTTTTGTTAAAAACACGAAAGACTCAAGAAAGGATTTTTAAAAAGATTTCTGCATGCTTAGATAAAGGAAAATGGTTTAATTATGCAAAGGGAGCTGTTTACGTTTTTCATCACAAGATTGCTAAATACTCATATTATAGTTACGGGTTCAACCATTGATTTCAGAAGGGATTAGAATATGCTTTTCATTCAGCTTTACCTTACTTGTTTTATTAGGTCTACCGTTTCTCTCTCGAAAAAAATCGGAAAACACAATTTCTTAGCCGGACTGGAGACTCTTTCCAACGGACCAAAATTTTTGAAAATTCTTGAGCAAAATCGAAAGGAACAGAAATTTTAGAAAATTTGTTTCCAAAATGTATTCGGCTTAAGTGTCGAAGTTGCTTTTTTAAGCTCGGAAATTGCAGAATTGTTTTCTACATGTAGTCTCCTCCTCATCAGGCAGTTTGAAATTCTGATCAGCTTCCTCTCTCCAGCGGTCGAATGTAGGGTCGGTTTAATCGTTCTCAGCACTGCCCTGACACACTTCGGTGCCTTAGTTCCAAGTTCTTTACAGATATTCGATTCATCCAGTTGTTGGAAGTGGAGGTATAGTCGCTCCCACCCTCGACTCTCATCAAAGGGAAAATGATTCTTACGGAAAACATCTCGAAAGAACTGAATTCTTTCCCCGAACTGGGCTAACATTTAGCAGCTAGCAATTAACAGCCACCAGCTAAGAGTTAGCAGCTAGCAGCCTACAGCTTAACACAGTGACTAACAACATGAGAAAGTACGCGACGGATATCATTGCAATAGAGTGAAGTTGTGTCCGTTTAATGCGACTCACAGAGAAAAGAGAACTTATTCAGAAATAACTAATTCAGAATCAGTTTCAGTATTCAAATGATTTTTTATGATAATTTTAACGATCGTGTAGTTAAATTTGCATTAATTGTTGATGTCTTTAAAACAGGTAATCAATACTGAAGAAATAACCATGCATTCAGTAGCAAATCTAGCTAAGAATTCACGTCGCAAAGTGGACTCAGCGGCCATGTTGAACCTCCGGGGAAAGCCTTCCCTTCCCATGTTATTGTCGCTGTGACGTAACGGCAGATATTTCGGCGGGGAATGAAAAAGAACACGCCATGACAGTACCGGCGCGAAACACGCCAGCTGTTTAGACATTCAGTCAATATGGCTAGTTTGCTTTTTCTTAATAGGAGGTAGTCTAACGGAAGTATTGCTAAATCCGATTTCTTCAGGTTTTTCTCGTCCGTTACCCTTCGAAAGCCTTTGATCGGCGTCGCTCGCACGATTTCCTCTGTGTTTTCTTTCTTTGTACTTTTCAAATTTAGGCAGTTTTAAACTGTGCCGCTTCGCATGACCTTCGTGTTTTTCGTTTTTCACCTTTGCGTGCAAGCGAGGTATGATATATTTTCCCCTTCTAGCACTCCTTTGTCGCTGTTCTTTCTCTAGCGCCCTCTCGTTGGCACCCACAAATCGAATATTTCGTTCCATTTCTTGGTTCCAAATATGTATTTGTTTCTCAAAGCGCTTGGTCAGACCCTCATTTTTTATTTTGGCGAATTTTGCTGCAAAAACAACATGTCGGTTTGGTCGCATAGATAAGATGTATTGATCCCTTTGCAGGGCTTCTTGTCTAAGCCTTTCCTGTTTCTCCTTTTTTGTTTCATTGCCATCATCTAAAATAATTGGAGAAACTTCCAGGGTTCTTTC
>CM042751.1:4084937-4102569 GCA_022496165.2 Catalaphyllia jardinei
TTTTTTTTCTATCTTAGTAAACCACTATTTATACATCTTGTTCCTCAAACCTAAATACAACATACACATCATTACTATCGGTGCTGCTTCGGCTGACCTCTGTTTGCTAGGTAATAAAACTCAACACTCCCAAGTAGGATATATTGATGTATTTTAGAAAGCTTAAATTACAACTGAACCAAAGTATTAGCCCAGCAAAGGTGAGGGAAAAACCGCCAGATAATGCAGAAAAATGGGGTGTGGAAGGAGGGAAAATTCCTTTCTCTTGCTGAGAATTCTGCACAAATGAGAAATGGACCACATTTAGCCAGATCTATATCCCTGATGACAGAAACTCCCGCAACCAAGTACTGGGTCTAGTTAGGTCACAAGCTGAACAAAATCATTTATGTTGGTAAAATAAATACCCTTTTCAGGTTTCCTCAGTTAATTGTAAGGTAATTTTGAACGTCGCCAGACTAACTCAAATTAATATATCGTTACTTAGCGCTTTGCTATACAAATGTCATTGCTGGGTATTATTTCCGTTCTACACAGCTAAGGCCATGCAGGTTACATATTTTAGCCGTATCCGAGAAATCAACAAAGTCGTAATCTGTTCGAGTTTACCCCAGCTTCTTAAACTATTGTTATTAGTTCAGTGTGGTAGACAACTGTGGTAGATAGCGATACATTCAAATCATAGTCTTAGTCTTAAATTTCCTTAAAACTCCAAAGAGCGCCTTTAGCTTTGCAGTGCTTTTAACAATTACGAGACAGTTCAAATTTTCCCATAAGGGATAAACTTCACTCCACTTTATACGAGTACCTCTGAATCTGTCAATGATATGTCTCACTACCACTTAATGGTTTCTTTCCCTGTGACGAAGAGACAGCTATAGAGAAACCAACCCAGCAATCGATCTTTATAACCCACCCGCCTCTTCTAGAAAGACCCTTCTAACGACTGAAGAAAAACTGCAAGGTTGCAATTCGCAAAGGTACCTTGTTTTTCTGAGAAATACTAGAACTAAGATGCTTCCCTGCTTTAGAGGAACAAAAAAAAAAATACATAAAAGAGAAAAGACCTGTAGAGCAGGAAGTTTTTAATAATGTTAACACGCATTATTTAAATTACGAACCGCAAACTGGGTGCTCCCTGTTCTCTATTTCCGGTCGTATTTCATGTCGGAAATAATTAACGCTATTTCTTCAAGAAGAGGGCAGAATGAGAAGTTAGTTAAAAACTAATGCCATTGAATTCTTTTTTACTATTGTTCTATGCTGCGTCAATAAGTCTACTTTGCAAAGACTATATTTTTTAGGCGCCTGCAAGCTGAATGCGACACACAATTAAAGATTGCTTGATCGATGACCCAAGATGAACTCTTGCCAGTAATCTTTCGGGAAAAAAGGGAAATGGCGTCACGTAAAATGGCAGGTAGAGGCATAATAAAATTATTTTCTAATTCAGCGGAACAAGATATTAATTTTTTTCTTCAATTATAGTATAGTTTAGGGGGAAAACTATCCTATAGCTGACGTTTAAGTGCTGACGACGAACTCGTTGAGACCCAAGCGAGAGCGCCCTGGCTCAGAGGAATTTCAAACAACAGTCCAACAGCGCTTAGCACACGTGGAACTCAATGCACAATAGCTGAAAACTCTGAATGAGTGTTTTTTTTTTAATTTTTTCACAAAGAGATTGAAAGCGGACCTCTTAGCTGTTGTGGGCTTTTGTTTTCTTTTCTCTATCTGACTAAAAATAACAAACAATTTGCGGTTATAAACATAACGAGACAACGCATGTTGTTAAAAAACTCTCATAAGTTTACGAACTTGACGTTTCGTAAGCTACAACATATATCTTCAGAAGTAACGGTTACCTAAATGTATTTTACAAAATGCGTTGTCTAGTTATGTTTATAACCGCAGTTTGTTTGTTTGTTATTTTTGCTCGAGTTGAAATGGCCGAAGACAAGAGTGTCTTTCTGACTAATTTAGTGGAAAACTAATGGGTTCGAATCCCGTTGAAGCCCTGATTTTTTTTTCAGGCTTCTTCTTTCCAGTTGCTTAAATTGGAAAATTTACTGCGAGGATCATACTTCACTTGCATCTATAACCGCAGTTCAAATATGAATTATTTCATATATACATCATAAAACTAATTGAAAGCTAACAAGTCTAACAAGCCATTATCATATCTATGCAAAGCGATATAAGGGCTGATGCTGTCCGAGATGCTACAAAAGGCTGAAATGTTATTTGTGTTGTTTTTGAGTATAACAAAAGAATCAGCATGACCTGAATGAGTATTTAAAAATGGCTGAGTCTTCGCGCTCAAAAGTTTAGTCACGCGCTTAAGGAATTAAGTAGGGTTTTTCCATACAACGTGAATTACTGTATCGGTGAAACCCATGGCATATGGGATAAACTGTGTTAGCAAATAAACAGTTTATTTTAATGGTTTCGTGGTCTCGCATAACAGGCCTTGCTAGTAGCTCGGGTTGCCAGCCATTCTTTCTCTCTTTATGAGGTCAGGAACTATGTCACGCGTGACCGAGATGGCGCCAATATTATGAAAAGGCTTTTTTTAAGCTGTGTTTATTCTATCGCTTTCATAGTTCAATATCCGTCTGAGTGTTTTTAAGCCTTCTTTCTTTCCTGCTGGACTATTTTGTCTCTTTTATATTGTTTTGCCGTCCTAAATTTTGGCAAAAATCATATGGAAAAAATGAATCTCACAATAACATACGATGGCAACAAGATATGGTTGTAGTGATATCTGTATAACTGATAGGCGGGATTTTTCCGGTACAGTCTCAGCAGATTGCTGAGTTAGCTATGTTTTTAAGTACGGTATAATTATATTTCGTTCTGTTTAGTTTTCCGCCGTGTTTGGGAGTGATAACCGACAAGAACCGGAAACACGTCACTTATGCTTTGCCCGAGATCGAGAGGCATGTAATGGCTTGTACCAGACAACAGTATGCAGGGAACGGCATGTATCAGCCATAATCCACATGAAAAAAGATGTCTTCAAAGATTAAAATGTTGGAGCCATTTATGGGAAGATTTATAAACTCTAGTTTGCGGGTCTGGTTTTCCGTTAAAAACGTGGCTTCCTTGATTGAAAACAAAAGTTCCAGCAGAAAACATGAATTCTACGTAAGGTTCCTCTTTTGCGTAGCTATCTAGAAACTTAAGGCGTATATACCTTTCCGCTTCATCCCTGGCTTACCTACTCCAGTAGAGTATATTTTTTAAGTGAATATCTGGGTTACTCATTGATTTGAGATTCAGGGAAATGAATTGGCAAATCCATCTCCATTTCGTCAGCCACCTTCACCTGATAATGTGAATTCATTGGGTCATAAAAAAGTAAGCCTAAACAACAAGAGAAGGCGAAAACGGTTTGCGGTTAGTTTCAGCTGTCCATTTGTGTTACACAGTCGTTAGATTGGGCGTGAGTCGACTCAGTTTTCGCCTCTTCCTGTGTTTTCACTGCTTCCAAGCTGATCAGGAAAAAAGCTCATTTACATTACAAGCTCACCTAAAATAAGACCATTGTGTAATGATTGTTCGCTTGTTCCGGATATGGGTATATAAAAACACTGGTTTTTGCAGTACGCTGTTAGACGACTTAAACTGAAGCCAAAGTGAGGTGAAACCCCTGCTATCAGTCTCTACAAGAACACAAACTGCAATAAGCACTGCCCAAACTCAGAAGAAATTTTAAAAAACGAAGAAATTTAAAAGCACCGAACAACGAGAAGAAAATGTATAACACCGTCTTGAAGGTAAGCGTTGCTTGAAAATCGTCTTCATCAACATTGATTTTGACTTGTAGCAGATCACGTTTTCAGATGACGAGGGTCTAGCTCAGTTTTGCTGTTCATTGACGCGCCGTCTGCACTATGCCGGAAAAACTGGAAAACGGCAGTTTCGCTTTGAAAACGCATCAAACATTTTCCGCCCACGGTACGTCGAAGAAATTTGAAAACTCCACAATCATCAGTCATTTTAAATTTGTGTTTGCGTAAAACTCGGGCAGGGAAGTGATGTCGTCTGTTTGGAAAAGCTCCGTTTTCAAAATGTTTACCGTCAACACTAAAATATCAAATTCTTCGGTTTGAAGAGCGCCGAAAAGCTCCGGCCCACGGTGTGGAAGGAGCCTGAATTGCTAGATTTAAAAAGTGATAGATTAGTTGAACAATTATTTCAATAATGGTTCGTTCTAGGGTTATGAATCAAAGAAATGTGTCGCATTATAAAAATGTTTTTTTTTTCGATTGTTCCATATTTTATGAGGTATTTTTACCTTGGAGCTCCAAATTTGTCATCATTTCGTTCATGTCGTTAAACTGAAATCATGCTAATTTTTCTTGCAGATTACGGCAGCCTATTTTCTGATACAAAGCTGGCTTTTTCATGAAGTATGTTCCAGTCCCGTTAAAGTGTATCAACAGTTGCCAAAAAGCCAGAGACGTGAGGGTCAGGGTTTATCAGGCCACATGGATGACAGTGAGTCAGAAAAACCCTTCAGCACATCATCTGCTACATTTTCTCCCCAGAGATACGGCGAAGCCAAAAACGGCAGCACTCTGAAGTCAGTTGTCCTGCGCCTAAAACGCAGGTCAAGTCCCTGCGTGTCGAAAAAAACAATAAGATGGAATGACTGCCTTGGAAAGTTTTATATTAAACTTCACTGCAGATCACAAAGTGTGGGATGTTTATCAGCTAACAATGTTCCCCCAAAGTGCCAGGAAAATTATCAAGCTATCGCTGCACAGAACGGCTACTGCCGAATACTTACGAGCTGCACCTGCGCGGCGTGACGCCATTCTACTCCTTGACATCCTGTTCTTGGCAGTTGGAACTCCTTCCCGCTGTGATTTAGTTTATAACTTTTCATCACTGTGTGATGCATGTAGTCCTCGAAGGATTCAGTTTATATTGAAGTTATTTTTAGAAGCGATGAACTATGATTGCAAAAAGATGAAGTACTTCATTGAACTTAAGATATGTTTAAAATTTTAAGAGTATATTATGTTATAGGTTTTGTTCTCAGTTGATTATCTATCAGTATATTGTATCGATATTGTATTTATATATTTATGTGTACAGTTGTCAATTCGTTATGCGTGAAAAACATGTATATAATTATTCTCTTTTAGCTCTGTTGAAGAAGCTTAAGGCCAGTGCATAACCTGACTGTATTTGTAGGTTTTCATTTTCAAATGAACAGTTTTGCACCT
Source organism: Catalaphyllia jardinei (assembly GCA_022496165.2). NCBI lineage: Eukaryota > Metazoa > Cnidaria > Anthozoa > Scleractinia > Caryophylliidae > Catalaphyllia > Catalaphyllia jardinei. Next base: position 4,090,175 of record CM042751.1, read on the forward strand.
GTAAAGCTGTTGTGATACATAGGAAAAGAGAAAATTAGAAACAATATTTTTCATTGAAAACGCATATGACTAAAACAAATTTATTATAATCATTAGATATTTATGTATTCAATATTTGGAAAGTCTACTTATTACTTGTACTAGTAAAATTGTTATTTATATCATTTGTTCTTCGTACATGAAGACGGTATTTAGAAGGCCGATATCTATCAATTTTTGTACATTTATTTGCGACCAGTTATGAGAAATATATTCTCTGACGCTAGGCATAAACATATTATTTTTAGTCTACTTCATTTATGTCAGTACAGATAATATAAGCTAAAGTTTGTGACATTAAAATTTAGCTATCTACGAGACGCTCAGAGGACTGAATTTTGAAATTAACATTGTATGGAAGAAAAGAAATAGTTACTTCAAAAATTTGTTTTCTGGGTCACAGATGCTCTTATCGGGCCGAGCTGGGAATCTAAACAGATGTGTGCAGAGATGTAGCGCACATTCAGTGGGAGTTATTGTTGAAAGTAGGGACTGCTAAAAATGGCTGGCTAAAAAGGAATTCTGGGGGCTTGTTCTACATTATCTCAATAGTGTCTTAATGCGTTTCAGCGAGACTTTTCAAGAAAGTGAATTCGTTTTGTTCGTCATTATCATGTGGCATTTGTTTGTCCTTTTGCTTAACTGTGGGGATTGTTGTGCGATCGGTCTGCATAAAAGACCTGGCACAATTCACTAACTCCCCCTTTTGCACCATACTCTTTACAGTGTGTCTAAAAAAGTGGCCGGAGCAACGTTCTGATTATGTCACGAAATTCAGTCTTTAATTTGGGGTCGAATGGTTTGTAAATTTTGGACTGGTGAACAAAAACGTTAATGAGCAATGAAGGTTATTGAAACAGCCCTTAGAATGTCTTCCTATAAGTGCCGGCTGGGGTATTCAATTTGAAATATAGACTCTAAGTTAAGGACCCTGGGAAGTGGACTTACTGGAAGTTACTCGGAAGCCATAAGTGTGGAAAATTGACCGGTTTTCTACTACAAGAGCCTAATAAAGGGGTAACTCTAAAACCCACACCATGACCCCAGGGGAAGAACGAAAATGAAGCAGCTGGCTTGCGGATGACACTGTTCTCCAGAAAATCCTAAATTAACTCAGTTGGACAGGACAGTGAGACGTGCAAACCTATATGGGACAGATAGAAATTGCTGCCTAGTGAGCTACCGAATTGAAACGTTGCAACTGAGTCATGACGTCACTAAATTAAGAAGCTGAGGTCCTCCATTATTGACGAACTGTCAAGATAATTAGCAAGTTAGTTAGATAATTAGCAAGCTAGTTGTCTAAGTAGGTAGTTATCTCGTTTGTTAGATAATATTACCTTTTTTCATTATTATTATTATAATTAGTTATTAATTTAGTTGGCTCAAAGATATCAGCATTTAGGTGTTAAATAAAGTTGATTAATTGATTGATTGATTGATTGATTAATTGATTAATTGATTGACCGTAAAGCAGTAATGGCCGGAGGCGCAGTTTACTAGATGAATTACAAAACTGTCTCGGCACAAGGCCAAGAGAATTATGCCAAACAAGAGCTATCGTGAACTTAGGAGAGTATCTCCGCATTTTAGTTTGCCTGCCAACAGGCTCCTGGCGAGGACGGAAAAAAAAATCGGCCACCACGAAACAGAAGAGCAAAGCGATCGGGCATGCATGCAGGCTTACCGGGAGCCCGCTACATTTACTGAGTTATGAGCTCTTTTTCATCCATGTCTCAGTTTTCTAAGCATTCAGAGGAAAAAGGAAGAACTTTTAAAAGCTAGAGTAAGGCAATTACTAGAAAGGAAGGACACCGAAAGAGTTTATAAATAAACTAAGGCAATGTAAATATGCGATCTACACTCTGACCTGATGATCGTCTAGGCATTCACAGAAAATGGACGGAAAATGAAAGCTAGAATAAGGCAATTGATGGAAAGGAAATACTCAATTAAGAACATGTGTGTTTATTGTTAGCCGTGAGGCATGTAAAGTATAAAACGGAAACGTAGCGTAACGTTATAACCATGTCAAAATGGAAGCCAGAGTTAGCCACATAGTGGTTTAGACATAACTAGGGAAGAGAAATAGGGCCTTGTTTAATTTGAGCGAAATTTGTACAAGGGGCGGGGATTTCGTGTTCTCATTCCCGCGCTTTAGCTTATGTGTCAATAATTTGTCTAATAAATCAGCCTTAAAGCATCCACTTTACTCAGAATAACGCTTTGTTAATCAGGATCAATTACGTTTTGTTTAAAAAATATATATATATATATCAACAAATTACTGGAATAATGTCATTTCCCGGTTTCCGGCAGTTACGAGCAAAACTATTTTTTCCGTCTTGGCTTCAATTGTTTCGTCATGCTTACATGATTGTTAATGAGCGCATTAACAAGAGGAATCCCCTTTTCCATTCACAAGTAGAATTCCAGTAATAAACCAATTTTTGTCACAGCATCACTTATTAGCAGTAACTGTGAAACATTACTGAACGAAATCAAAGGAGGAAATTCCCTTTTGTCTGGCGAATTGTTACCCACACTCCACGAAGCACAAACAACTTGTGTGTAGCTGTTTTTGCCACGCCAATTAGCTTGATATTGAAAAAACGTTCTGGGGGTGTTTGTCTGAATGTAGGAACCGAGTGAAATCCGACTTGCTGGAACCTCACTCGAACACTTTGCATATTGGAATGAAAGAAAAATTCCTCTGTAACTGTTTCAGTTTATTTCCGCTTGATATTTGACATTCGATAAGTCGAGCTCCCGATAAAAATTCTCTGTGCCTGCTCAGTGACATGATCTTTTTTTTTGCAGCGTTACACCGGAAATGCGCCACGTTCTTGCAGCGTGCCAAAACAAAGAAGCCAAAGGAAAATCCTACAAAAATATAAGGGAGAAAACACAAAACAGTCAGCAGTTACAGTATTAAACATAAGTGATGGGGAAAGTTTCTAGACCCTTACTAAAATTACTAAATAGAAAGCCACTTTAAGGGTTAACTCAACCAAACAAATGCGCGTGTTTACTTTTCGAAGTAAACAAATGAATCAGTAATAATGTTCGCAAAATTTTCGAGATAAGAGTTATTCTTTACCTCCTCTACGGTACAACAATAGTAAATCCAATACTGTAAATCCAACGAGTTTTATCACGAAATTAAGGAAAAAGACTGTTTAACTCTTCCAGGACTGTGTTTGCGGTTTCAGTCTCAAAATTGGCGTGGCATTGTTAGCAGAGAAAGGAAACAAGTTAATTACCTTGTTACCGGATCTAAAATTAGATCGATGGTGTAATCGTCCTGCTTTTGAGTCCGTTATAAAAACGCTGACTTCTGTTCGCAAGGCTATGGACCACTTAGAAGATCAGAGCAGACAGAGAGAACAAGACCCGAACATCTCGACCTCAGAAGGAAGAAGTATGGAGACCATCTTCTTCAAGGTAGGTCCATTGACGTTTTTGTTGATTTTTTGACACGGTTTTAAATAAGTGTTGGTTAATGATGTTTAGGTTTTGAGAATGTACAATAATGCATTTGTCTTTTGCACAGACATTTGTGCAGATGTTTGTACAAAAATACAAAGAAACTATAGAAATTGGTTAAAATAATGCAATCAAAGTTTTTTGGTCACTTCACAGGCCGTCTACGTTTTTTTATTACACTTTATGGTCTCCTCTTTTTTCAAAAATACTTTCGCTGAACTAAGAGCCATAATCCCCGATAATGACTCCAGGCTGAAATTGAAAGTAAAAAACGGAGTATTTTGTGTAATCAGCAAAATAAGTACACGATGACAGGAAATTCCGTAACCTTCTCTTTAAATATTTTTCTAATCCTGCATACATTTCGGATGATGTAAATGATAAGGCATAATGCTGATAGATACCGACAGGCAACCTGTCAACGCTAAATTGTAAAAAAATTCAATTTGATATTTGAGACGGGTTTCTTATGCAGACGGCTGTCAACTCATGACCCCCGAAGCTTCTGTTGTAAAGAGTGGTTTCGTGATAATTGATTAATTGATTAGTTAATTAATTGGCCTTTTTTGTTAAATAGACAAAGCAGATAGTAGCACTAAAGAATCTATTCATTTCTTAAGAATGTGTCACTTAAATTTAAATATTCGTCCAAATTAATGAATAATTTTGAAAAGTGTTTGCAAAACAGTCAAGAATTCTGACGATTGACCTTCGAATTCTGTCTTTTTCTTGCAGTTCGCTGTTTATGTCTTGGTACAGAGTTACGTTTTCTCAGCGGTTTTTTCAAGGTTCGTCCAGATCGATGAATCTCCCCCAAGAACAACATTTCATGAAGTCGTGACCGAAGTCCCGGATGAAAACGACTTAGAGGAAGTTCACAGCGGTGCTTTTCCAACCGAACCACTGCAAGACGTAGCCCGCGCGGCTAAAAATGAGAGCAATCTAGATTTATTTCTCCCACGCTTTAAACGTAGGTCGAGTGCCTGCGTGCTGCGAAAAAGAATTAAGTGGAACCATTGCCTCGGAAGGCGCTTCCCTGACATTCACTGCCGAAGACAAAGTGTGACCTGTTTGTCGCGTGACAATATCCCACCAAGGTGCAAGAAACACATGAAAATCATCTTTGGTGAAAGGGGAGGCTGTCCAGTGGTTAAGGGCTGCACATGTGCATCGTGACGTCATCAAGCTTCTTGTTTTATACTGATCATCACTGAGTGATATTTGTAGTCCTTTACAGTGTAAGGGCATTGCAACTACTAAGGCGAACAAGTAATGGAAAAATAACATTGCTAAGTTCACGGATATTCCTGAACAGACTTACATTTGCCGCCCGTCAATCGCAGAGATTTGTAACTTCTCTCTGCTACACTGCCTCAAGGCAGCACTGATAAACATCGTTTTTAACATTTACGTGGTATCTTTGATTGTATTATTGTAGCAAAGAGAAAATTGATATCATTCTTTTGATTTAATCGCCAGAAGCTTGAGTTAGTTTGCCGATTCTGACCAAGATCAGAATTATCATAGTTGAAGCCGGCCCATTGTCAGCTAATGTTGTAAATATAAGTTTATTACAACCTAATCAAGAAAGCCTTTGCCTTTGGTCACTGAGCACATTTTATTTTGGCTATATACTGTTATCTTTGAAAGTAATTTGTCCCATAGTAGCAAGTGAGTAATAACGGTCATTAATGCAAGTGCGGCCGTAACACTACTTGAATAGAGACCTGAAAAATATTTCAGGTACTGAGCGGGATTCGAAACCGCGACCTCTGCGATGCCGGTGCAGTGCTCTCCCAACTGAGCTATCAAAGCCACATGAGAGCGGTCGTATATGGGTTACCCTTTATATGGGGACATTTAGACTTGGCCCAAGTACAGTAAAGATGAAAGTAATTTGTCCCATAGTAGCAACTATGGGACATAGTAGCATCTTTCTTTTCTCTTTTTAATGTAAATACTGTTAAAGTTATAGTTTTTGTAAATAGTACAAACAATGAAAAAATTCGAAAAAATCTGAGTCTGAAATCTTAGCTATTTATGTCAAAAGAAACCATTTAGTTAAGTAATGTAAAAATTGTGAGCACTTTTGTATAGGTATTCAGTAAATGATGTGAACAAAAATGCGCTGATTTTTTATTAATTATGTAATTTTTCAGAGTTTTCGTGATCAAATCCTTTCTTACTCCACTCCGCACATTTCCCTTCTCCAAGGGTGGTAGGTAGAGACCTGAACACCGCCTCGTTAAAGACGCAATAGAAAAAGTACGCCAAATTTCTCGCAGTACAGCACTCGAAACCTCCACCAAAAAAGAGTCCAACAATTAGAATTCTATTTGTAATTACATTTAATCCAGCCTTACCGAGTATACCTCAAGTCATTTCCAGCAACCTTAACATTCTTCGTTCTTCATAACGATGCCTAGAAGCATTTTCTTCTCCTCCTCGTATATCGTACCGCCGTTGCAAAAACCCACCTGACATGATACTGGTCAGGGCCAAACACCGCAGGCAAGCACCCCCGGCTTCGGGAGTGTTTCGTTGTCACAGAATAGATGCAAGACGTGTCCTTTCATTACAGAGGAAACCACATCTTACACTTTTTTCTCTACCAACGAACAAAGACACATACGACATCACATCACCTGCTCTTCTTCCAATTTCGTTTATATGATACAGTGAAACAAATGCAATGTTCGATATATAGGCGAAACTATACGTCGTCTCAGCGACAGATTTGGTGAGCAAGGACGCGCAATTCAAAAAGCCCTCGCAAAACAACTCATTGATCAACCAACCGCCGTTTCAGATCATTTACCCTTCCTGCCCATTCTATGGACAACATAGAACTCGTTCCTCTAGAACTCATCACCTCAAATAGAGGTGACATTCGCAAGGCAATTAAGAGAAGCCTTTTTCATCTCCAAGGGCAAGACCATTGAACCCTTTGGATTGAACAGGCGTGACGAAATTTGATCTGTTTCCTTTTTTCATTTTTCTGTGTATACATCAGTTAAATTTATCTCTATTTTTGTCAACCTATCATGTCACGTATATTCCTTTTGTATCATTTGAATTTTGTAACCGTTTTACCCATAGTTACTTAGCTTCATTGTAGCTCCTGAGGAAGGTTAGTCTTGTCTAACCGAAATATTGGGCATTAAATTTAACATTGAAAGCCGCCCGGTCAGCCTTTCAATTTGTTTTAACGTATCAATTAAGCCGTTCAAAGTTTAATTTTTCTTCACGAGAAATGGTTCCTTATTACATCACAAACTTTCAAAAGCACCTATAATAGCTTTTCACTGCTTTCAGTTTCAGTTTGATATGTAACGTGGCTACAAAAAAAGCCTAAAACTCGCAGAAACCTAAAAAAATATATTTCTTTGCATGATTTGCATGATAAACTATAAAAACCTCCTAAATGAAATTGTGCTGCTTGTTAGATATATTATTATTACTACTAAGAACCACTACAATCCCACAAAAAAAATGTTTTAGCTATCCACTGCTCCTTATTGGAAGGAGCTGACTCTTCAGCAGTTTCTACATGAGACAGGGTAAGAATTTCCCAGACCACAGGAAGCCCACCTTGTGTTCGTAGTCTGTCAAGCGTGAGGCAAATCAGAAAAGAAAAGTCACTGTCTAATACAAGCAAAATGAGCCGAGTCGTCTTCTCGCGTGAACTCGATGTGGCAGTTTTTTTTTTTTTTTTCACACTAGCGATAAAATATATCTTGGCGTTTCATTGCTCCTTATTAAAAGGAGCTGCCTCACTGGAAGAGTTTGTAAGAGACACGGTACGAAGTTCTCAGACTGAATTAAATATCGCTTTTGATTACATGATTAACTACCAAACACTCGTTAAAACAATTTTGATGTGTATTAGGTATACAAATTGGCCACTAAGAACTACTACAAAATACACAAAAGATACTCTAGCTATTCACTGCTCCCTATTAGAACACAGGCAGCCTACTTTGTATTTTGTAGTTCGTCGAGCGTGAGGCGAAAAAGAAAAGTCACTTATGCTCAATACAATCAAAGTGAATTGAGTTGGCCGTGAACAGTCTTGTCTCGTTTTCATACCCAAGACTGCCAAAGGCTGCCAAAGCTTCTGGTGGTCTGAAAATTCTTCATTAAAATTATTTCACAATCTGCTTTTCAGTATTTCGGGAATGAGCAATGTTATCAGCGGCATTCACAACCTGTGACAACATTTTTTAGTTCTCCTTTTATAGTACAAGCAGTATGTTTTTCGTCACAAATCCCTTTATGACTACATCCAAGGAAACTTCAGTTAAGGATGAACCGTCATCACACGAAACGAAAACAAGGGTTTTACCGACGCATGGGTGAGATTGCCTCGTCACACGCGCATGTGCAGGCAACAAACTCAGGAAGGAAGGTGACGTTTTTCTGGTCACTCGAGCCGGCGTTACGATTACTGTATTCTCCTCCATGATCACGCCACTATTAGCATTGTCACGGTATAAGACATCATGTTTCGACGACCGGATATGACGTCATGATACTGATTTGGCACAAAAGTAGAATGCAGCTGGCCAATATCTGTTTGTAAAACGACAGAAATAAAAAAAATAAACATATGTCTATTAAAGGTTTAAATTAACACATCGGAAAGGAGATCTTTTGTTATTGGCGAAAGAGTTCGAGACTGACAAGGCTTAGATCGTTGTGTAACCTCCTCTCATTTTTAACTTCTTTATTTGACGGTTATTTTCTGTGGCCGATTATTTTTATTCAAACTAGAAAGTAAAATTTGGAACAAGGGCCTCGTGAAAACTGGGCCCCGTGAGATTAAACGGCTCGTGCCTTAACTGTTTTACCACGACTGCAATTGACCTCAGTCTCCCTTGACCAGAAGACAATTGATGAGATGATAAGTAAAAAAGAATTATTAAAAAGTAGATCAAACGATAGGGCAATGTGTAAGAAGACTTTGTTCGAAACTTGATTCAGTCTGAGTTCTTGAGCAAAACTTGAACATCACGCTAACTTTTCATCTGTGTGCTTTTTTACACAGATGAAGGGCTCTGCCCGAAACGTTTGTACTTTTTGTAATGTTCATTGACACTTTAAGGAGTTTTTCATTACCTTTTTAGGTGGATTTAAGCCTGGCTTCTACTAAATTGCTAGAGTCGTGTTCAGGATTGCCAGCCGCTACTAACAGACAAGATGATATGATGCATATTACGCATCTTACGAGGTCACGTGAAATCGCTATGCATGCCGAATTTCCGCTTAATACAACCATCGACCAAACGGAATCTACTCAAAAAATCCCTGACAAACGCTCTTTCTTTCGCTATTCGCAAATGCTGATAATAAAAGGAGGAAAACAAGGTTAGGCTAATTAGATTATAGGTTTTCATTGCTGTCTTTTCTGGCGCGATTCTTTAGCCTTCCAAAGACGAAATATTTCCCGGTTCAAAATTTAAGCCACCAGCTGGTAAACAAACAGGTATATTTTATTTGTGTTTTCATTTCAGTTAGGATGAAAAAAAATGACATAAGTTAGAGCGGATACGCAGGTTGTTTGCCAAAATAACAAGTAACACAAACATTAGAAGAACTTGGAGCTGTCGTGGCCCTCTACTACGAAGGAAGTGTTTAGACTTGACCGTACCAGGCAAAGAGCGGTCTGCGGAGGACGCTAACAGTGGAGGACATCCGCTGTTAAATTTTGTGTTCAATTATGAAAGGCTGTTCGATATTGAAGTGCTAAGACCGCGCGTTCAGAAAGAAAGATTCTAGGTAACAAATATGTTGAGTTTGTCTTCAAGTTTGTACATTACTAAAACAAAATTTATTCTGTGCACGCGTGATTTTGACTGACAATCATATGGAGCGTGGAGATGATTATGTCGTCATAACGTAAACTAGAAATCTGTAACAATAAGATCATTATCCTATAGGGTCGAAAGTATTCTAATGCAGCGCCACAGTATCATCAAGCCGGTATGATCGATCAGCATACGATTCTCATGGACAAATAGCTCAGTATTACGGTATGGGAACTGAACACAGCCTTGGTACACTACCGAAGTATTCCCTGAAAGAGAGGGTATAGAAGCCAGTGTTTGATGAGAATGATGATATTGTGTTCACTATACTTGAGTACAGGCTACTTACGAATTTCTCTTCTTTAGGAAGCTGATAACTCAAGTTTGAGTCGCTTGCATTTATTATTTTTCACGGGATAATTGTTTACAAATTACATTTGTCGCTAACCGTATTTTTTGGGCTCGGCAATTGAGCGCGCGTGTAGACACTTTGAATGGAGCAGAAGCCAGCTAGACTATTTGATTTGGGCGAAAAAGTAACAAGGAATCTATGGAAAACACGCTCGTTACAAACTATTGGCAGGTCTTTATTTTTAGAGGTACTATACGACACTGCCTAGACAGGTAATTTATTTCGCAAATGAAAACAAACAAAAAATGAAAATTAAAGCGGAAAAGAACACCTCTTGGGAAGTTACTTTATAACAGCAAATGAAACATTAAAGTCGTAAATGGTCGATTGACGGTTATTTTTCTTCAATTTTTTCTGCCTTTCTGGTGGGTGGCCAGTTTTTTAAACTGGTCTCTACGATTCGCAGAATTATTAAATCTTCACGGAACACAACTCTTTAATGATCTTCACTGCGCATGCCCTGTTTCTCGCCGATTCTCAAATATGCCAATAAGGAAAAGAGTTCACTTCAGGGTCACTTTAGGCATAGTTCTCATCGGGGTACCGTTTCTTGTATGCATTTCAATTTTGAACGAATAAGTACGCATGACGACGTCATCCTACGTTTTACAGATGGGCACAAGTCTTATAAACTGTAACAAGCTCATCTATATAGACCCCGGTTATGATAACTGCCGAACTTGTCATGAGGCGAACCTACTCTGATTCAATTAAAAAAGTGCTATTTCGATTTAGACGGCTCGGCCGTTCCCTGGCCCCAGCAAGCCAGAATTTCGACCCGTTGGAGTAACGTTTATTCAAGCTCCGATCATTTCATGAGCCAAACCATTAAAGTGCCTATGAAGTAAAAAAAACAATTGCTACGTATTTGAAAAGCTTTTCAAAGTTAAGAAGAATGGCGTTTTCCTTTTTGGAGAATCTTTTTTAGTCATAGAGATATTTAAGTTTTTGCATTATACAAATGAGGAAAGTGATGACGTCATAGGTGGCTCCACTGAAATAGTACAACTCTCAATCAAGAATATCTCCAGAAATATTGGAACAGTGTTCTTTAAACTCTTGGCGCCAGAAATGTACATCACAAAAGAAAGAAAGGAAATGACACCTGTTGTGCCGTTTCCATGACAATAGTTATGCAACTGGTCCTGTTTTAATTAAGACTAAAATTTCGCGACTTTATCTTAAACAAGGATCATCCACTCCCAACAATCTAATGGAGAGAGTTACGACAATATGGGAACCATGTATGTTCCCACTTTAAAGGGTTGCAAAAGAGACTGGAGGCAAGAGTATTACCATGTCAACAAGATAGACGGTGTCATTCTGTTCCGGCTTTTGTAATGTACATTTTTGGTGCCAAAGTTTGAAGAACACTGTTTCAATATTTCTGGAAATATTCTTGATTCAGCATTTAATTGTTTAAGTGGAACTACTTATAACGTATCGTACAAATGAAATACTTTTGTTCTTGGGCCATCGTAGTTTGACCAAAAATAGGAAACAAACAGCAGTGATGAACATATTTAACTTGCACATTTTTTGATTAAGACTTGACGTTTCGTATGTACCCTACATACATTTTCAAAAGTAACCGTTGAAATTTAAAACAGCTATTTATATAGAAGAAAGCTTTTCACTTCCAACGTTGACATTGAAAGCTGCCTTAAGTTTTTGCATAAATAAGGTCTCATTGATTTCGGCAATGGTAGTCAGTTTTATGCACACAATACACAAATGTTTAGAGCACATTTAAAAGGTCATACAAGGCTTTTAGCTTTTTCCTGTACTAAGGAAATTCTACTAGTCGTTTAGGCGAAATATGCAGTTGAAAACGCCTTCTAACAAACACAAGCTCAACTTATTGGCCTTTTGAATCGAAAATGCTGATACCCGATTGGCTTACATAACTTTTATCAAAGGCCAATAGGAGCAAGGTGGCCAAACCGTCTTTTCAACGGGAACGGAATTGAGAAAACATCTCTACCTTTCCCTCAAGCAACTTGCAACACAGTCTGTCTTCAAACAACAGCTGAAGAGACTCGCGAAGAGTCGAAACCGCCGGTTCTGTTGTAGCCTATACAACTGTTGCAGCAACAATGGGCGTGAAAGCGCCATACTACCTAAAAGACATGGTTAAAGAGCAAAACTACAATGTGAAGGCTTTGATAATGCGACACAACCACAAAAACCATATTGGGAGTCCGTGCGGCCTGTCTTTGCTTTTCCTTCGGATTCCACATTTTTTGAATTCATCTGTGTAGCCAAATATATATAGCCTCCGATAAAAAGCACTAACTGAAGTCACTCGGAAGGTTTCACTCTAAAGGTTTCCACTATAAATTTTTCCAATCGACCAACAGTGCGGGATAACAGTTGGAATAAGTTCCTTCTCAATGCAATTGCTTCACTGTTAAGTAAACCTGAAGTTTACACTGTAAAAACTAGCAGTACAAACAGTCTTCTGATCGACCAAGAATAGATTCTTTTCTCGTTTGAAAGACGCGAGGAAAACAAAACGCGCGCAATGTCTTCTGGGTAGCAATTGCGCAATTTAGTCATTTCAGCCCCGTTTATTTATCTATTTATTTATTTATTTATTTAGTTATTTATTTATTTATTTATTTATTTAGTTATTTATTTATTTAAGAATA
>CM042751.1:4102669-4144434 GCA_022496165.2 Catalaphyllia jardinei
TGTTTGTTTGTTTGTTTATTTATTTATTTATTTATGTATTTATTGGCATTTTATTAATGGGTTCGCTTATGGCAACCCAGTAAATAGTTTTGAACAGTTTCCTTTATTTTACACTGCAGATGTCAATGATCACTTGCTAGGATCTCGAAATGGTCCCATTTGATGTTGTGACCGGCCGGTAGAAGTTGAATGATCAGCAACATCGGAGTTGTGACCAACTTGAGTGACAGCTATGAATTGAAGTGCTCCGTCTTTCTGTCAGGCAGCTGAAGTTGTATGTGTTGCATACGAAACGTCAAGTTGAATATCCCATGCGAAGCTCATTTATGTTTATTGTAACCGTTGTTTGTTGGCCGAAAAACCAAGAATTTTTATGATATTACGTTTAAGCGGTATGACCAGAAGGCGCTGAAATCAGTTGATTCGAGATTTCGAGAAGGATCTTTCACGTTTCAGTAACCTGCGTCTAAATAAAGGGATGGAGGGTATGATCGCAGGCTAACGTTTCAGCAAAATTACATTGGATATTGGAGAATCTCACAGAAATGTAAGCTGTTCCATTTCTTCCCAAAAATCCTTGACTTTAAAGCTCAGCACCCGTGAATTCCAAGATACCAAAGCTTGTCCATAATGTCAGCCACATTCGTTCAACTATGGAAGTGAACTCAGCAAAGGTCTAAGATAGATTGTTATTATAAAGCTTGAACGGAAATTCAATAATTTGAAGCGAAGATATGGAATACAGTGAAACCTACATTAATCGGACACCTTCGGGACCTTCCCAAATGTCCGCTTAAAAGAGGTTTGTAAAAATTGCGCAATGTTTGTTAACTATTAAAATTCAGCGGCTACTCTGTACTGTGATAAAGTTCCATATTGTTAAGGAAGCTATGCAGAGTTCAAGTTTAATACCTTTCATTAACAAGTTTTTTAAATGCAAAAACATGCATAACAATAAAATAGCAACGATAATATGTGCGGCACATGGACTCTTTCAGTGTTTGTGTACAAATTAGTTACATTTCTTCAAGTAATCAAATTGAAGACTGTTTCTGGTTTCGAATAACTATTTCCTGAAGCAGATCTGTTGATTTAGACAGGACCAGTGAAAGCTTTTAATCCCCTTTACATCTTGCATATTCGAGAAGCTTTTCGGCCATGTGTAGCGCTTCCCGGACCGAGTTTATTTCCGATGCCTTTTGATCGCGGATTACAATTATCCTGCCGGATATCGGTCTAATGGACTGTTTATTGACAGCTAAATATGTTTATTTGTTATTTATAGTAATTGCTGCGCAGCGAGCGTAGCGAGCGAGCAGCAACATAAACAGGATTTAAGCAGAAATATAAAAGGGAGTACGAATTCTCGAATTCATCACTTTTTACCAGAATGCATTGCGGCTTTTTACCAGAATGCATTGTGGCTTTTTACCAGAATGCATTGCGCCTTCTACCAGAATGCATTGCGCTACGACTGCTCCTAACCACGAACAACACGAGGTTGTGACACCGTTGTGCTGGCGTCCTTTTTCGCGTGGATTGCAGTTGAGAAAGGTAAGTGGTTATGGTTTGCTTTAATTTACCTGTAAAGACTGTAAAGCGATGTGAGCGATATCGTGCTTGGCTTTCACAACCCTTGCTGTTGTCGTTAATGCAGAATTATCTGGACGATTCGATTAATTGTCACACAATAATTTAAAACTTAGTGCGTCAATTTCCTAGCAGTCTCGCATCCTTCGTCAAATTCTTAATGAAGAGAAATCGCCGGTACTTAAGCTTGTAGAATAATTAAAACAAACGAGAACCGAAGAACACGCTAATTTATATCTGCTGCGGTCGATTTGTTTCCATCTAAACATGAATTTAAGCTAAAACTGCAGCATTTTCACATATCGCCAGGGACGCGTCCTCGCCGCAGGTCCTTATCAGAGTCTGTCACATTCGATTCTAGAGACATGTGCGTATCAGTTCAGAATTTATAAGTCAGCTTTCTACTCTTACAATTTCCACATCTTTCGTTTATTTGGATTTGGTAAAGAGGAGGTTGATGTGTATCAATTCATGTCCAAACAGTTAAGATCACCATGTGCTTTAGTCACGATCACCAGCGATGCGTCATATGTATTAATGTGTCGTCGTTGTTTTCTTGCAGACAATTTGGAAATCTGCGCCACCAACAACACGAGGATGTCATACAGTCTTTTCGCGTGGATTCCACTGAAATTTTGTTTTGATTTACCTGTAAAACGATGTGCAGAAGAGCGTGATTGACTTTCACAACTCTTGCTTTTGTTTTTAATGCAGTACGTGAAAGTTTGTAAAAATCTAATCGCCCCGGTCTGGGCGATTAATTGTCACATCTTATTTTAAACTTAGTATGTCATTTCTTAGCAGTCTCGCTCCGTGGTCGAATTCTTAAATCAGATGAAGAGAAATCGACGTAACAAAAACTTGTAGAATAATTAAAACAAACGGAAACTGTAGAACACGCTTATTTCATATATGCTACGATCAACTCCTTTTCATCCAAACATGAATTTAAACTTAAGTTTTAGCAGTTTCACATATCCGGCGATCGACTCAGTAGCCTGCAGACGCAGACGTATTTCCGGCTGTCACTGGTGCCGCCAGCAGAGACAAGCGATATATATACGCGATAGCCGGAAATAGTTCGCAGACTAGCGATCGACGCATTTTCAATACTGTCAACACTCTAGACTTAATGCGTACTTGTACACAATTTAGAACTGAAATTTCTGCTCCTACAATTTCCACATCTTTCAAATTTCATCTTCTGGATTTTCTGGTGAAGTTGGGGGCGGGGGGGGGGGGTGTTAGATGTGTATTCTGTGTGTGTGTATGTGTATGTGCTTTATTGTCTCGATCCCTTGTCACGCCTCGCCATCGATTCGTCATGATGCATGAAGTTGATACATACAAGGACAGATTTTAAGTTACACACTACGACTTGACACGACTTAAAGAAATAAAGGTTATAATGTAAGACTTGGAACGCGCAGATAGATCAATGACTACGTAAAATATGTCATTATCAACAGAATGTGCCGCAGCATTGCTATCTTTAAGATACCTTAGTCGACTACAGTATATCAAGGATGTAATCCAATACTATACATTGTCAATTCAGTCCGGTGTCCGCTTAATAGACATTTTTAACAACAGAAATTAGCCAAATACAATTTGTTTTTGTGTCCGCGTCCGCTTAATAGAGGTGTCCGCTGAATAGGGGTTCATTATAAAGGGAAATATAAGACGTTTATTTCGGGACCCGGCTTAATGTCCGCTTAATTAATAGAGGGTGTCCGCTTAATTGGGGATCCGCTTAATAGAAGTTTCACTGTACCACTGGTATTGTTCGATTTTCCCATTTTGAATGGCCTGTTCTAAGTAGACCTAGTGTCACGAGACCTGTTTTGCATATTTGGCATTGTACACGAGGTTTTCAGTTCGAGCATTAAACAGTTCTTACCGCCATCTTGATCTACTCTGTTCCCAGCCTTGCATTCGGAATACACTACAGATATCGAATTTGGGCCACGACAAGGTAATCTTCAACGACTCTCATCGAGCCTTCACAGAAGCTGAAAAAATGGTTTTAGCAAGGGGTCTGCACTTCCGTCTACCATCAAAGTCTTTTGATAGTGTAAGTGTTCAATGCTCTTTTGAAATGCTTTACCGCAATCTTCTTGGATTGGGTCATTCATTAATGCGTGGAGACAGACAGATTAAAATGGGTGTATCTAAACAGATCATAACAAAGTAACGAGTAACAGGTAAAAAATTGTAAAATCTTTTAAAACATGTGTAGAATCGATTGTAATCGATTTTTTAGTATTGATTTATAAATAGGAACTACAAACCCAATTCACAAAGCAAGCTTGAGGAGTCGTGGTATGACTGCGTGAGTGGCGATCCGAATTTTTTTAGTTAATTAGAAATTAGTTGTAAATTTCTAGGAAAAGTCAATCCAAACTATGTGGATTAAGAAGTGCTAAGCGATTCAGATGAGTCCAAGGTTAGTATTCTGTGCATAAAATACGAAGCGCACCATGAGTTGTGAAACTCACAAAAAGTGTTCTGCATCGTGCACCTCTCAAAGTTAACTCAGTCAAAATCCTTCCGTCCTGAAACGTGAAATGATTTCCCATGATCATCACTCATAACCATGGAAACAGCCGGAAAGACTTCGTGTTGCTCAGACTATTGTAAGTTGATGTGTTCTCTGACCACTGCGACCGTCCGACCGTCAGTTGATAGATTTCATTTTTCCTTTTTCCTTCAGGTAATAGATTTCTTTCGAGCCGCATTAAATCTTAGAGTTTTAAACTTGCGTCACTTTGCGTATGATTTGCAGTGAAAACCTTGGCATGTGCTTGACACGACAAATTTACGCCTCATTTACGCTTCTGACATCGGCAGATAGAGATATTTATCGAATTGCGACAAATACCTTTTCGTTCAAACCTAATAATAAGATTCAGTGCGATGTTTCTTTGGACTAGGCAAGAAATTCTAAAAATTATTGTGGATTTGTAGTGGATGAATTCTCCAAGCTTGCATGTGCATACCATACATTTTCAAGGTTTTCCTTATCCGACTGCCGGTCACTGTGAGTCTCAAATAGAGTGAATGCCCAGCATGCAGTCAAAATTGTTCACCGCCTGCTCACTCGGATGGCGGATGTGGTCGTATTGGTTGATGACATTTGGTTTTTTGGAATCTACGAATTGCTTGACAACTAAATTGAGTGCTTCGGGTACTTGAGCTTTAAGAACACGGTCTCAAACCGAACATTTTCTTCAGAGAAGTACGGTCAGTCGGAAGATATGCGGTGAGCTTCATCTAACATCAGTAACATAGTGGCAATTAGACTGCGCTTGCACCGATTATCTACGTGACTCTGGTAGTGGAGTAAGAGGCCCGTATTCACTTCAAGAAATTGTGATCCTTTGCTAATGTGCAAATTTGTAGAGTATAGAAACAGGAGCCCTGATAGAAATCAATTTTCGCGCTGCGCCTCAACTGGACTTCTGGAGGGGGCGACATTAATTCTCTTTGCCTTGGGAATGGTGTCACGATAACTCCGAAACTTTAATATTTGCCCGCTTATGTTTTAAAATATTTTGCGCATTTTAAGAGGATTTTGAAATTTTTGACCCTGTGAAATTTTTTCCCGTCTGTTACTTCGTTACTCTGTCTAGTAATACCCGATTAAAATGTCAACACAAATATATCTCTTACACCTACATTAACTCGTATGATTATGATAAACAAAAATGGATTCCAAGTCAGTAAGGAAGAATAGAAAGCCCTTAATGAGTTAAGGAATAATGATTCCATTATCATTACAAGACCTGACAAAGGAAATGGTGTTGTTATTGTTAATAGACTTGATTACCTGAACAAAATGAAACAGATGATTTCCCGTGATGATTCAAATTCAGGAAGTTAACAACAACAATTTATTGGTATTCCAATATATAGATGGTATTACCTAAAATAACAACTAATACAACACTAATCATGTTAAACTAAATATGAATACACGTTTCTCTTAAGACTGGTTTTCATTAGCGAGGGATTCGTGGTCGGAGTCGTAATAAGAAGCGTAGAGCGATACGATCTCGTGAAAATCAAACCGACGGAGTCGGAAGCAGAACACTGATTCTGCTTAGGACTCTGTCGCTTACCATCAACTGAAAACTGCCGATTGTCGGAGTCGCAAGCAGAAGCGGAAGAATAAACCAATGACCAGTGTTCGATTCCGGGCTTTGCGGTTGCTTGGTTCTTCCGCTTCTGCTTCCGACTCCGACAACCTAGTTTTCACTGGATCATAAGCGATGAAGTCGCAAACGGAATAGGGCGTTTTCACTCACGTGACAAAATTTGCATATCGTCATGACAACCAACTTTATCCGCCATATTGGTGTTCCATCGCAGAATGCTTGCTACTCGAGCTTACCAACGCATCGCCATGGGACATTCTGTGCGACATTCTAGCGTTCTTAGCGAGGAAATTTAATTTTCCTCATCACGGTTCCTTGCCTCATTGTCGGATATGGCAATAAAACGGGCAAGATACGGACCACCGCTGAAAAAGTAAGCTTTTTCCGTGTTCTACGTGTTGTTGTCAACCAAGGAGAGTACATGGAGGAGTTGACTGCGGAGCGCCAAAGAAGGTGGATTTCTGTGATTAGCAGAGAGGACTTAACTGACTCGATTTTAGAAAATGACTGGGTTTGTAGCAAGCATTTTGTATCAGGAGAACGTTCTAAAGACTGGGATCGTCTTAACATGGGTTGGTTCCCTACTTTGTTTCCTGGGTATTCTAAACAACAAGTGAAAGACCCCGAGGCAGTTGAAGTTCGGTCTCGAAGAGCTGCCGAAAGACGAAAACATCGATCTGAGTTTCTTGAAAATGCGATAAAAGAGAAAATGCTAAAACTGAATTGACGAGCAGGAGAGACAATTGCTGGTTGAAAGCGCCGAAGAAGGTGTAGCAACAGATGCCGAGCAAAGCCAACAGTGAAATTGAAGATGAAAGTGAAGCATCGCTCGATCGTGAGCAAGCAACTGTTGACGCTGGAACTCAGACAGTGAACTCAAATTTGAAGGTAAAAAATCCAAGCTCATGCAGCAACACAAACTGTTGAATTTGAATACTTATTCAAGGAGACAGTCGTCCTGTCTTTTACAGAAGTGTACTTTGTTAAGAATGAAGATCAGGGGGGTTTTGCATTGGTTTGCCTGCTTGTGATGTACTTTACGCCACTTTTCGTTTTGTTGGCCCGTTTGTTTGTCAAAAGAGCAAAACACTGACATTATTTCAAGAATTTTGTTTTTTTTTCAATCAAACTAAGACTTGATGTTCCACTACAAGACCTGACCTTTTCGGTTTGGGGTCTCTCTTTCAACTCTTTTGAGGACATTTACTGCATGGTTGACTGTTATAGGAGAATTCTTTCACAGAAGAAAGCAATTTGTCCATTAAAAGCACAATTTATTGTATCCAGCACTGATATTTGCTGTTCTGAGTGGTAATAGTATGCATGTCAGTCTCTTTTAAGACTTGTATCTCTGACTTCAAACATGAGTTGGACTTGTCAGGGTAATCTTTCAGGTCTGTATCCTTCAAACAGTAGTGACACATTACCTCCCCACACCCCTCATGACAGCAAGTCAGGTGTAGCATGCAACTAGGGATAGTTTTGATTAAGAAATTTTTTTACAAGTTTTAACATGAAAGTTGGTGTGCTTTTCCTTGATGACCTTCTCATATACGTTAATTGCAACGCTCTCATGTTACCAACCGTGTTCTGTAGCTGCATTGCTAAACTTGAAAATGTTCGGGTAACATATTCTTTTCATTTAATGACTGTGAAGGCTGTGCTGGATTGGTGTGGGATGCTGCTTTGCTAATTGATGCCCCATCTCTACCAGCTTTGTGACGATAGAGACTAGAACCTTGAGACTAATTTCGGGTATCTTCCCGCTCTATGAGTTTCAACTCTTCAGCTGTGATCTGAATGTTAACATTTGAACATGCCTTCAACAGATCGTGATACTCTAAGTTTAAGTACTTCTAGTCAGATAAATCGGAAATGGTTGGTATGTTTCTGCTCTTTGATACAAAAGTTTTAGAGAAAGGATGAATCAAACTCAGAGACAGGCTTTGTTTTGCAAGAATTCAGTTCAGTATAAAAAGTGCTTAAATCGGTCTCGTCTGACACAGGAATTGAAACTTTCACCACCTTCTCGCTTCTTGCAAGTCCTTCGCTTTTGTCAAACCGTTGACAGTTTGACCTAGATTTTGCTTTAGTTTCTTTGCCGATCGAAAATTAATATCTGAAACGGGCGTGTAGGGAACTTCTTTGACGGCCGTTGGCATCAACCAGCTACGTTTCACCTATGTACATGGTAGCTTTTTGTTCATAAGATTACGTGCTTTAGAAGAGAACGCTCGCGATATACGAGCAGCTCTCTCCTTGTCCTGCCATACATCCAACACAGTTTGCGAAGAGAACAGTACCATTTTCCACGGTTGTAATCTACAATGTAACAAACGGATCGCTCATTCTCTGTGAATGCCTCACTTTTCCGGAAGAAATGGAAACGTTCTGATTCTTCCGACTCCGATTTCGGCGTCGAGCTTATGACTGCGCTTACGACTCTGATTTTCGATTTTCACTGGGTCATAAGCTCCCTTATGACTCCAACTACGACTCCGTCGGTAGTGAAAACCAGCCTTTATATGCAATGTTTCTTATACAAAGTAACCTAGTTTCTTACAAATGAACGAATCAGCGTTATTAAACAGGAATATATATATAGTTTTTTGGGTTTCGTTCAGAAGATTAAATGACGGATATTTAAGAACAACTGGTCACTTTTTATTTGTTTCCTCATAATTTTATAACGATCACAATGAAATAAGAAATGTCAGTCATTCTCAGTTTGGCAAGAGCGGCAGTAAGATAAGATAAGATAAGATAAGATAGGATAAGAACTTTATAAACGTGTCAGAATCTCTAGCGTACAACTTTCACTAATTGGGGACACCTAACTACCTAGTGTTAGAATTACTTTAAAAATTACAAAATGAGAAATTTATATGGATGGATGGATGGACGGACGGACGGACGGACGGACGAACGGATGGATGGATGTGTATTTACATGTTTAAAATGATTGGTTAATTACTACATAAGAAACAGTCTTTACATTCGATGTCCAGTAGGGAATTAAAATTAACTTGTTTTATTCGTTTTTTAAAAATTTCCAGTGAGTCAGACAGTCGAAGAGATTTTTCGAGTTTTGACCATAGGACAGGGCCCAGGTACGACAGGCTGTGTTTACCGTAAGCAACTGTCCTGAATGTTGGTATGATGAAGTCTGAATTGACAAATCCTAAGGTAAGTTAGGTACACAGTGTCGTCAGACTGTGATTGCCTTATCGTAGTTTAGCTAAAGCTCGTCTATGCTTTGGGTTTTTTACTTGTTCTAAATAATTGGAAATGACTAAGCATTGTTTGACAATACTGTTTTCTGGAAGAGAGATTTATCCAAAATTTAATTATTCTTAAGATATTCGACTGTAAAGAAACTCGTCCAATTTGCTTTAGTTACGAGCTACCATATTAGGTGCTCTTTTGTTAAGACCAAGAAAATATTTTTAGAGTTGTGTATGTAGCCTTTCTACTGCATGTGGGTCTTTTTCCCATTTCGTGATGTTCATGTTATCATAAGCTCCCCAAATTTCAGATCCATATAAAAGAATGGAAAGAATTAAAGTATCAAATAGTTTATTAGACGCACTGATAGGTAGTTTATTTAATTCAAGATAACCTTTAGAAGCAAATATTGATCTTCTGTCTTTTTCAACCGAAACTTCCATTTGTGTTGAAGGTAATCCCAAGGTAACTGTACTGTGAGGCCTTATCAATTGGAGTTCCATTTAAAAAGAAAGAGTACTGTACAGCGCCGCAAATGATCCCCGACCGTAAATGATCCCCGACCGTAAATGATCCCCAGACTGCAAATGATCCCCAAATTGGACCGCAAATGATCCCGAACCGCAAATGATCCTCCGACGTGGACCACAAATGATCCCGCCCGGAAAGTGTTGAATGGCATTTGATTTTCTTAAAATTTCTGTATATATTTGTTTTCATCAACTAAATGATGAATTAGATGAACATAAAAAAAGATATTCTGACAAAGTAAATTATAATTTAAATATAATTCTCCTGACAAATTGATCTTATTTTCGCTTGACAATTCTTGACAATCCGTTAGAATTCCTTTTTTCTTGTGCTTATGCTTGTGCTTATGTCGCTTGTGTTATGCTTATCGCACAAGTGCGTACCAGGCTTTACATCCTATGTTGAGCGGCACTTACCTTCATTACCCGTGGGAAAAAATCGAGAAACCAAAATACCGCAAAACCGCATATCATTACAAACTAGAAGTAGATTATCGGACTAAAGAAGTCTTGCTTCATGAAATACGGATAGGTTACACCACTACAGCCATGAACGATATCCGTTAGAATTCCTTGCTACATCGACAACAAAAGTATTTCAATTCGCGTGATTGACCAAAACCAGAAACTGCACATGAAAAGTCTGTAGTACTCAAGGTATGACCAAAAGTGCAGGCGAGGAAATAAGACTCAACTTAGTCGAGTAAATTGAGAAGCAGGATTGACGTTACTTATTCGTTCGCTATTTTCGCTTCGGTTAAATTGTTATGAAATGTTTTGGCTAAATATAGACAAAAGCCTACTGCAAGGCATTCCGCAGAACTTTTACTGTAATTATCCGAAGAAATCTTTATCATGGGAATTCAGTATATCTACATAGAATATGATTAGTTATGACTTGCTTCTGTTTATGTTAAAAATTGAAACCTCGACTCAACGAACAAACTCCATGACATTCCTCCTTTTCCTTCGGGGCCGGGATCATTTGCGGTCCCCATCGGGGGTCATGATCTCTTGTGGTTCGGGATCATTTGCGGGATCATTTGCGGCGCTGTACAGTTGTACCTATCATGTGTTGGTTTCGATTTTGGTTTTGAAAAATTAATTTTTAGTAGCCATTTCTTCGCTATAATTGTGGAGGGTATTTAGTTGTTTTTGAAGACCAGCGGTACTTCTTGATACTAAGACTAGATCATCTGCATAGAATAAACAGTTAACAGGGAGCCCGTTTGGTAAAGTAATTGAATCTGTGTCGAGATAAAAATTGAACAATAAAGTAGAAAGAATACACCCTTGTCGCACTCATTTGGTCACTGAAAACATATCAGAAATTGAATGATAAAATTGAACACCTATGCTTTTGTATACAACCTCCTTCCCAGGGCCTTTTTCCTGGCTTGGGCCCCCACCCCCAAGCCAGGGAAAAGGCCCTGGGAACGAGGTTGTTTCGTATAATGTTAGAGCATCGTGCCAAATAGAACCGAAAGCTAAGCCTTCTTTATCAATTTGTTAAATAAAAGCCGCGACTGCGAAATAAGTAGTCTTTTCAAATAAGTAGTCTTTTCAAATGTTGTGCCTTCCACCTTTCGTTCTGAACGCGCTGTCTTAGCACTTCAATTGAACAGGAAAACCTGCCTAATAGCGATTGTCCTCCACTGTTAGGCTTCTCCGCAGACTGCACTTTGCCTGGTACAGTCAAGTATAAACACTTCCTTCGTAGAGGGCTACGACAGTTCCAAGTTCTCCTTTTTTTAAAATGTTTGTGTTACTTGTTATTTTTGGCAAAAAATTTGCATATCCGTTCTCACTTATCTCATTTATTCAGTCTAACTGCCTCTTACGGATCAGGGAAAGGTTTGTATTTTAAATTTTATGAATTTCCTGGCTTTTTTTGCTGGAGATGGGTCGGCATATGAAAGAATGGAAACTTAATGAGCGGGTCACCGCCTTCATTGAGGATATGCGACATTGTACGTACGCACTGAAAATATTACTCCATTTAGAATTGGCGTATTCAATACTTGATCGAAGAAACGTCCTGTTTTGGACTCTTCTCTGCGTTTTCGTACTTCTCGTAATTGCAACACACAAAAAATAGACCTGATTGCTTACCAGCTAGCCTAAATTCAAACCGGGAAATTATTCGTCTTTGGAAGGCCAAAGTACCACGCCAGAAAAGACCGCAATGAAAACCTCTAATCTAATAAGTTTAACTCCCTTTTATTATCAGCATTTGGGAATAACCAAAGAAAATAGCGTTAATCAGGGATTTTTAATGTTTTAAGTGGATTTCTTTGCTCGATGGTTGCATTAAGCGGAAATCCGGCATGCATAGCGATGTCACGTGACATCGTAAGATGCATCATATCATCCTGTCTGTTAGTAGGCTCGATTTCTGCTGCAGTAGCGGCTGGCAATCCTGAACACGACTCTACCAATTCAATTCCTGTAGAAGTCAGGCTTTTTAAAGATCCACGTGTTTATCAAGTTTGGCCACTTTCCAATTTGACCAAAACATAAATTTCACTCCGATAGTATAACCTGGATCATAGTGATATTAACCTCAGAGGAAGTTTTGATCGACCGCTAATACCACTTAAATCGAATCAATCATCACCTAATTTGTTAGAGATCGTATTAGCTTATCGATTGGGATAGAAAAAAAACTAAAAGGTGCGAGGGATTTTCGCTCGCTTATATAACTAAAAAGCTACTTTATTGTACTGATTTTTAACTCCAGCACGTTTTCCTGGTTGAACATGTAGGTTTAGTAGAAAATTGTGTTCTTGTTAGGGAATTTGTCGTCGCTGGACGATTTCCTTCCGAACAGGAATGAGCTTCTTAACTTACTGATCTCTAACAAATAAACATGATGATTGATAGCAGTGATTTAAGTTTATCAGCATGATTTTTCATGGCATAAGTTTTTACAAACCATTTGTTGCTAAACGTATCTTTGGGCCCGCTTTCTGAGTTTAATCTGGGCAAAATTGCCCATGTGAAACACAAATAATTAAGAAAATCGTCCGAAACTCCCAGGAAACTGTTGAAAGTGCTTATTTTCTACACAAAAACAAGGTTCCGAGCAATAAGTCTCAGTAAGAAACTATCGGACAGGTAAAGTTTCCTTCACAAACGAAACATGAACAGACTAAAAATAAAACTAAACTGCAAAACCTGCATCTCTAGGCATGTCACTTTATAACGGCAAATGAGACATGAGCACAAGCAAGACAAGGATATTCATTTTGATAAGAAAACTAGGAAATGTCCCCTCTCCTTTACAAAATTGTATCGGCTGAACTAAAGAGAGCGTGAAGCCTGAGAGTCGCAAGGTAGATAATCCCCTCTATATGTTGGAACCTTATTCGACAGGCAATTTCCTTTCGCAAAAGAAAACCGACAAAAAAAAGAAATAGAAACGGAAAAATGCATCTCTAGGGAAGTTACTTACAAGACAAGGAGGTCAGGCTTGGTGACATCTCTGCACCGTAAAACTTCCCTTGCGCTGTGTTAAAAATAACTTTTGACGCATTTTTGGGACTCGACTGAGTTAGAAAGCCTGGTGTTCAGAGAGTATAAATAAGGAGAATGTTTCCAATATTTGATACATTCAAGTTGGCAAACAACTTTGCTGAGAAACCTGATAAGAACTTCGTAAGAAGGATCCGTGCAGTTAAATTGTTGACTATGTCCTGTCATATTAAGGTAAGACAATCATTTCCTGTAAACATTAGACGAATCTGAACTTCAGTCAAAGCCGCAAATGGTCGATTGATAGTTATTTTTCTTCAATTTTTTTCTGCCGTTTTGTTGCTGTGGTGTGTTTCTTCAAACTGGTCTCTAAGGTTCGCAGAATTATCGAATCTTCACGGGAACAACTCTTTAATGATTTTCGCTTCGCATGCACTGTTTCTCGTCCATTCCCAAATATACAAAAAGGTAGTTGAGTTCATTTTTCATTCATTTTTCATTTTCCATTTATTTTTCATAAACCACACAAAAAATAAGAAGAAAAAATAAAATAAAATAACGTAATACACTAGAAATTTATAATAATTTAAAGACAATAACTTAACAAATTTAAAGGTGGTAATGGTAAGGAAGCCTAAATAGAAGCCGGGGTTCACTTCAGGGTTACTTTAAGTATAGTTTAAAAAAGGCTTTTTCAATTTAGAACGGCTCAGCCGTTTTCCTGGCCTCAGCACGAGAGAATTTCGACCCTTGGAGTGACTTTTATTCAAACCCGAGCATTTCATGAGCCAAACCATTGAATAATATAACAAACATATTTAAGTTGTTTAGGATGTTTTTGTTTTAACAGCGTAACTCCGGCTACTTTATTTCGGGGTCTGAATTAACATGTACGGGAAAACGTTTTTTTGTTTGGATTGGCTAAAAGTGATTAGTTTTGACTCAAGAAAAGTTAAGCTTCTAGTGTAATGTTCAAGTTTTGCGCAAGAACTCAAACTGAATCAAGTTTCTAACAAAGTCTTCTTAAACATTGCCCTATCGTTTGATGTAGTTAAATTTAATTATTTTTTCAGTTATCATCTCATTAATTGTCTTCCGATCGAAAGAGAATAAGCTCAGTTGCAGTATGAGCGTTGTCAGTCTCGAAATCTTTCGCCAATAACGAAGGGAGATCTCCTTTCCGATGTGTTAATTTAAACCTTCAAATAAACGTTTACATTTTTTGTTTCTGTCTTTTTACAAATAGATATTGGCCAGCATTCTACTTTTGTGCCAAATAGGTATCATGACGTCATATCCGGTCGTCAACGAGGACGCACAGAAACTGTACAGTGACAATGCTAACAGTGGCGTCATCATGAAGGAGAATGCGTTACAGCGAAACGCCGGCTCGATCGACCAGAGAAACGTCACCTCAAGCTCCTTCCTAAATTTGTTCCCCGCACATGCGCGTGTGGCGAGGCAATCTCACCCATGCGTCGGTAAAACACGTGTTTTCGTTCCATGTGATAACGGGTCATCCTTGATTGAAGTTTCCTGTCGTGATGTAAGCCTTGGATGTAGTCATAGAGAAGGGATTTGCGACAAAATATATACTGCTTGTACTATAAAAGGAAACCTTAAAGATTTTGTCACAGATTGTGAATGCCGCTAATAACAACATTCGGGCTCATTTTCGAAACACTGAAAAGCAGACTGTTAAATAATTTTAATGAAGAAATTTACAGGCCACCAGTAGCCGCTCTTTTTTTTTTCTTGAACAGTCTTGGGTATGACAGCGAGATAAAATTGTACTCGAGAAGACAACTCAATTCACTTTGATTGTATTGCACATGAGCATTGGACACGCACTTTTCTGTTTCACTTCAAGCTCGATGGACTACGAAAACACTGAAGCGGGCTGTCTGTGTTCTTAGAAGACGCAGTGAATAGCTAGAATATTTTTTGAGTTTGTAGTGGTTCTTAGTAACCAATTTCTATACCTAACACACCAAAACTTTTACTTGTGACTTACCAATTTCTCTAATTTTCCAAGCCTTAGGTGAGAGAAATTTTTAGAATTTTGACAAAACGCACGTGAAATTATTTTGTAATTTCACTCCTCGCCATTTAATTACCATACTAACTGTCGCATAGTATCTCTAAAATATAAACACTTGGGGCCTTGTTTTTTGTACAGAAAAAGGCATTCCATAGTTTTTCGGAAACATATTTTTCATAGATTCATTGCTTTTGGCCCAAATTAAACAGTCTACACTACTACTCTTAAAGCGACTACTACGTTAAAGCGACAAACGGTTTGGAAAGAACTTTCCGGAAAAAAGGCTATTTAAAAGGAGACTCAAACTGCATGATATCTTTAGTTATTATTCAACAAATTGTAACACTATCCAAATATGGTCATGATGGTCTCGATATCTGTCATCTGTAGGTAACAGATATCCGGCGTTAGTAAATTCTCAGCTCCGACTATTGCATTTCTAGCTTTTTGATTGGCTAAAAAATTCCGACATGAGCCAATATTCGGAGTTTTACGTCATATGGAAAATAGTGCGCCAAGTTAAAAATTTTTCGCTTTGTAAAATTGTGGAAATAAAAATCGGCGGCAAAACCCGGTTTGAGAATTTACTAACACAATTATTCCATTCGCCCTTGTTGGATATGAAGTGATTATAACCAACTCGCGCTACGCGCTCGTTGGTTATTTTATCACTTCATATCCAACGCGGGCTCGTGGAATAATTGTTATATATACGTAGCTTCGTATATGGGAAGAAAAAGTGAAGTGAGAAAATGTCGACCGAGAGATTTAAAAATGTTACGCTGTTTTTACGCTGTTTTGTTAACAATTTGTTGAATAAAAAAACAATTATCCTGCTCAGTCTCGCGGAATATCGTCTGATTTTAGCCGACTCGGCCTACGGCCTCGTCGGCTAAATATCAGACGATATTCCGCGCGATTTCGCAGGATAATTGTTAATTACAAGCTTCATTAAAAAATAGGTCCGCAATGCGTACTTGGGGTCTTGATTAGTTTTATTCCTTTCGGTTGGAATTCTGTTTTCAAGTGCCAATTGCTGCAAATGAGAAGGTATCCAAGCCCTCAATTCTTAAGGGGGAAATGTATGGCAGAATACTGTTTACTTAATACTCGCTTTATCCTCTAATAATAATATATTTAGCTTTTAGTCCGAATGGGACATAACACAACATCTTTTCATTTAGCCCTATTTTTGTGCATAACGTCCCATGCTACTTTAACTGTCTGATCTTGGCACTGTTTACACATGTCATGTGAACTTGTACATGTTGCGTCAAGAGGTTTTGCTGCTATGATGATTCAAAATGTTTAAATTCACAACAACAACAACTAAGCGCCATGGCAATGTCAGTTGTTTTCTGAGTGCTTGGCTCCATCCAAAAAGTACAGTTGGCAGTAAGGTTTTGGTGAAAAACATGCTGCGAAGCAGCTGGGCAAAACGCTCAATGCGTATCATTCGTACATTTGTTGATGATTTTCCCACCCAATCTTAATCATTTTTAGTTGTGAGGTATAACAGTCCCGGATATCCCCCAGTTTTAGCTGGGAATATTGGGTCACGTGACGTGTGAAGACCAATCGTGTGCAAGCGAAAATATTTGATGGATTATAATTGTATTTCAGTATACCATGCCATAGAAAAAAAACAGCCAATCAGAATGCAGGAAATCTGTTGTATATTCGTCAATATTCCATGGAACCTTCACATCGATCAGTGCAATTTAACTGTATCGCACCCAACCTTCCCATCTAACCACTGTATTTTCTATGGTATGGTATAAAATAGTTATGCAACGCTTTTGAGTGGTGTACTTTAGGCGAGTGTGTATACCAAGAAAATATAAGTGACAAGTGGGATATTGCACAGTTATACTACGAGAAATTGCTGCATAACTAGCAGGCCTTCTACCTCTACTGGATTGCATTTGTATTTTGCTTATAATAAGGCAATAAAAATACGCTTTCATCTTTCTCTTCTTGCACTTATTTCGTAAAGTATGCTGTAATACAATTGTCTTTCTAAAATCTTAAAAACCTAGTGGAGCCCAAAAGGGAAATTACCATTTTACAACAGCAGAAGCTTCCTGACCACTGGGACAAGTGATGTTTTGTCTGGCGATAAATTTGGCAATTATTAGAGACCTTAAGATACCCCGAAATCGGTGTACGGGTAATGGGTAGCGCCATGTTTTTTTTCATTTTGTGGTGACGTCATCGACTTTACCCGGTAGAACCAGCCGTTTTTTCGGGGTAGACACCAGTTTACCCATAGAAGATTTACGAGTAGCTGCAAGTCCTACATGATGGAGAAACGAGTAAGTTTTTAAGACTTTTTAAGTACAAATGTAAATTGTATGACTCCTTCGCAATGTTATTCCAAGTCTGTTCAAATATTTTTGCCAAATTTGAATTTTAGCTGTAAAGAAAGCGCTTCAAAATGTATTGATTTTGGACTTCAAATGTGCAGGTTGAACTCTGAAACGATATCAATTTGTGGCGGTATTTGGGGGGAGGGGGGGTTCTGAGAATTGCTCGAAAGTTTGAGTTTCGCAAAAGAAATAGCACTGAAAAATTTAGGATGGGAGTCACTGTTGAAGTTGACAACCAAAGGAATTGTTTGGTTGGTGCCTCGATCAAATAGCGGGGTTTGCGATAACAAGCTTTCGGTCGAGGGACTTCCCGGCAAGTTTCTTAAGATCTTTCTATGATATTTCAATAAGCGTATGTATGAATGAATTATTTGTTGCAGCTTTCAAGGTCAATTTTAAAACCCAACTCAACTCTAGACGGAATTTTGCTCAAAGCATCCACAAGAAGAATTTCGATGTCCTCATCCTCAGTGTCGAACGAATGAAGACGAAGTATATCATTGGCGTGCTTTCTAAAGAATGAACATTCGTAAAGAAGAATTTTGGATACATTTGATTCAGTCAACTTATTTCAGAGGAAAAAAAGCCAACCTCGCCGCCGCAGCCGCCATCTTTGTAAACAATCCTTACCGATCCCCGCGCGTCAATTCTTCGGGTATCTTAATCGAAATAGACACGCACATGAACATTTTACGTGTACGGTACACTATCCGTAGCCGTACAGCGACATCAGGGTGTCGTAAGGTCTCTATTATGCTCACAGAAATCCACGGCTTTGAAATATTCCATATTTTGCACTTTCTTGGCTTTTTCTCATATCAAATTTAATTTGTAAAAGGTTATTTCAAGTTTCTTTCATATTTTAACCTCATATTTGGAATATGGTTGTTTTGTATCATTCTTGTGCTTATTAATTTAGAAAATTACTATGTCTCTTCAAAAAAGGGAGTATACTTATTTCCATTAATTAAAGTAAGGGATAGTGTAGACTGAAGTAATTCTGTAGTTTTATGGCGGATAAGCCAGTTTCCCGCAGACCACCTGAAATACTCGTGTAAATAAATCTACTTCTCTCGATTGTAGTAGTCCTATATCATTTGTGTAAACCAAACCATCACCTCATTCCACAACTTGTAATTAAGAAATAGAAAACATGTACCGTGTTTGTATCGAGTTATATAAAGACGAGTGGAAGTTTGGGAGAACGAGAAATGCTGTGGGAACACGAGGCGCAAGCGAGTGTTTCTACAGCTTTTTCAAGTTCTCCCAAACTTTCACAAGTGTTTATTTAACTCGATACAAACACGGAGTACATGTTTTCTATTTCCTTCAGAAAACACCGCTACGAAAAAAAGGAAAACAACTTGTTAACTTTGATTATCAAAATGTAAATTCTCTTTGCTTGCACCATCACTACGTCAACAGCGCGCTAGTTCTGTGTCTCCATCGAGTTATACAAACACGATTATGAACCAATCAGCACGCGTGCTTTCTTAGGACAGTTTTCTAATATCTAGGCTCAATCACCAGCCGCTGTTCGGGAAATGAGCCCGCGCTCCTTATCCAACAACGTCTTTTAATGTTGGCGAGTAAACACATTTAAGTAAAACATCATATTCCAAAATCGGTCTCGCACATACGTGAAAAAGCACCCTTGGCTTTAACGAAATTGTTGTGACAGCCGATCCTTGACCAGTTCGATTGTTGTTCCTACGTTAGCGGCTAATAACAGACAGCAGTAGTGCTGGACTCCAAGAGAGGGAAGACTCTTATTCAGTGCGAGTATTTTTGAGAGTACAATAACTCTTTCAGTTTGAGGCGTAAACCACATCGATAGTTCAAGCCGATAAATACTGGATTATGAGAGCTTGTGACTCGTGAGATTACTCCTTCGATAAGCTTACTTGTGAGATTTGTGATGCAACCCGCGCCGGATTTTAAGCCAATGAATGTGGGCTTGCGAAAGCGTCCTAGCTCCTAGCTTCAGTGCAATCCGCACTAAACACAAGGTGAGTCTAGATATATTGCCTTTCCTCGCTGAGGATACTACGCTCAGCAACACCTGAATGAAATAACTTAGAGCAAACATGGCAAAGCAGTGCAGTTAATTTTCGAAATGATCGTAAACAGCACGACAGAGCAATTTTAAAATAGAGCATAACTTACCTTGAACAAATGCTACTAATTTGCGACGAAAAGTTCTTCAAAATTTTCCCAACACAGGGAAAACAGCTGCAATTTAATACACTGCGACAGCAACACGCTACAAGATTTCATACGGTGAGGGCCTGGGTATGAGTCCGTGTATTATGGGATTAACAACATAAAACCCATATATTCTGAAAAAAACATCGAGCTTTACAAAATCCTCAAGTTTCGTGTTAATTGGGCCAATACTGAACAAGATATAACCATTCAAAAACTCCAACATTTGCAAAGAAATGTATGAGTTTCCGGACAAGTGTAATCCAGTACATTTGTTAGTAAATTTTTAAGTTTTTGAATGGCTGTATCTTGTTTAATATGGGCCCAATTGACACGAAACTCGTAGATCTTGTAAAGCTCGGTATGCCTTTCAGAATATATGGGTTTTGTGTTGTTAATCCCATAATACATCGACTCATATCCAGGCCCTCACGGTATGAAATCTGGCAATGGCCGACGAAACAACTTGAAACAACTAGTACCCAGACTGATGTAACAGAGAATTAACTCTGAAGTGTAACTTTTAGTGCTAATTTAACCCATGAATAACCCACTGGGCGTTAGCCCTAGTGAGGGAATCAGGGAACCACACGAGGTAAAGAAAAATTATTTTGACCTCCGGATTAGATCTGCCGTTACTCTGCCGACTGAGCTACGAGGTCGGACAAAGAAAGTCGGGGTCGACCCCGACTTTCTAGTCGATCCCGACTTTCTCTGTCTTTCCCTTTCTAGTCGACCCTGACTTTCTCCGTCGACCCCGACTTTCTCTGTCTGACCTCGTAGCTCAGTCGGCAGAGTAACGGCAGATCTAATCCGGAGGTCAAAATATTTTTTCTTTACCTCGTGTGGTTCCCTGATTCCCTTTACTAGGGCTAACGCCCAGTGGGTTATTCATGGGTTAAATTAGCACTAAAATTTATACTTCAGAGTTAATTGATTAATAAATTGTATTGTATTGTAATCTGTGAGTTTACCGAGACTTGAGCCGTCACGCAACATGATATTAAAGGTCGTATCAAATCGCATTAAGCAAGGAAATTAAAATCCACAGAACAATGTGATTGCAAGCTTTTCTTTCGCCTCGACGGCACATGTAACTCAATGGGTAGAGATTTCGACTCGACGATCAAATTTAACGCCTCAACGGGCGAAGAATACTGTAAATGATTTGTCTGTGGTACCGAAGTCGCTTTCGACATGGGTCGACATATTGTAGGTCTTTTCTTCCCGAGACCAGCGCAGCAGGCTGCAGTCGGCAGTTTACTCCGAATGGAAGCATTTTTGCCTAACACTTCACTGATCTTGATCGATATCTTGGCACTTCCATTTGCGAATCGGCAAAATTGCTCACATGTATAGTAGAGCAGCCAAACACATAAAATCTCTTGTCTTCCTCGAGAGTCATTACTAAACCATTCATGACCTTGATGAATACTTCCACAAGTGATTAGACATCCATATTTCTCTTCGTTTATCGTGTCCTTGATTTCTAGCTGAGCGGGACTATTGCTCGAAATAGGGGAATCCTTGTTTACAATATTTGCCTCATTAGCATAAGCAATTCAGTTTCTGATGGAGCTACAAATAAATCAGTTCTGAATATTGAAAGGTCATAGTACGATTAACTCTGCCAATGAATTTGAGCCTGATGTGTTGTTGATTACTTTTTGTGCATCACGGGTTTAAAAACTCAAAATTTTACAAAGAATGTATGAGCTCGTGAAAATATATATGAAATAATTCATATGTGTACTGCGGTTGTAGTTGAAAGTGATCATTGCAGTAATTTTTCCAATTTAAGCAATTGGAAAGAAGAAGCCTGAAAAAAACTGGAAAATTTACTGCGATGATCACTCTTCACATTCATCTTCAACCGCAGTACACATATCAATTATTTCACATATATTTTCACTTCATTTCACTGCACGGGAAAATATGAACTCAATAAATTGACCTCGCTCCCAATGTGTGGCTTCATAGCTCAGTTGGTAGAGCATCGCACCGGTATCGCGGAGGTCACGGGTTCAAATCCCTTTTTTCAGGCTTCTTCTTTCCAATTGCTTAAATTGGAAAATTTACTGCGAGGATCATACTTCACTTGCATCTATAACCGCAGTTCAAATATGAATTATTTCATGCGATGATCACTCTTCACATTAATGTATGAGCTCATTAGCGCTTTTGCCACCCAGGAATTTAGCAGTTTTTGAGAGACAATTTCTCCTTCAATATTACACACAAAGAGCTAAGAATTTCAGCATCACTTAGGTTTTACTAGCTCTTTAGCTGCCTGAAGTCAATTCATATCTAACAAGTTTATTTCTGTAAGCAAAGCCGTATGCAAATGAGCAAAAATGTAAA
The DNA here is from genome assembly GCA_022496165.2 of Catalaphyllia jardinei. Lineage (NCBI taxonomy): Eukaryota > Metazoa > Cnidaria > Anthozoa > Scleractinia > Caryophylliidae > Catalaphyllia > Catalaphyllia jardinei. The sequence goes on from CM042751.1 coordinate 4,124,622, forward strand.
CAATGAAGTCAGCATGAATCGCCCTATAGATCGATATTTCCACGTGCATTCACAACCCGGGGTGTACAATCGATGATCAGAAAACCCATCGATCAATCGATATCAATCAATAAAATTAGTTACTTGGTATCGATTGGTATTGGTCAATCGATGATCAATCGATAACCACACATCGACTGGCACAGGACCTCGAAACAGACGTCACGCACGCTACGTGTTAGACCATACGCCATTTTTAGGAAGCCCTGGGGACGAAAGTAGTAAAGTAATTCCGACCCAGTCTTCTCAGCGCAAAGAATATACCCCGTTGCACGTGTTCTCGAATTACCCACTTGCCCGTCATTGCCTTTCCGTGTCATAATGTCTACGCAAGACGTCCGGGTAGAGGCTTTGCAGAATATAAGGTGCATCGTCAAAGGCTATATCATCTTTGTTGTTTTGCGGTGAACGTCGGTGACGTGTTCACTGCAAACAAGAAGAGGGAAGAACTCGGAAACGCGTTTAAAGTTCTGAAGACGGTATTGTTCTCCTGTTGACATAAAATTGAAATGTGTTTACAATTACTGCGCACAAAGTTGTGTTTTTTTCTCGCCATGGTTAACTTCTGTGCTGTATTTAGCTGTTCAAATCGTTCAAATAGAGACAAGGATCGAAGTTATTATCGTCTTCCAACTTTAATTACGCGATCGAACGAGAAAAAGCAAGTGTTGAGCAGGGAACGGAGAGCGACTTTGCTGGCGAGGATACGAAGAGAAGATCTTCAAACTTCAAATCAAGCGAATTCGTAAGAGTTTGCAGCGACCATTTTATAACAGGTATGAAAATAACAATTTTCAAAGCTCAGACAAAGTAGACGGCCGATAAATAAGATCGGCTAAAGTATTAGTTCGTGACTCTCGCTGCATTCAGTCTTACTGAGTTCATCGATGTTTCATGTCAGTGTTTATGTACAACTACATGTTTAAGATTAACCTAGATAACAAAACTTAAGTTTACTTTATTTCTTAGGCAACCCTTCATCGATAAAAACAACCCGGACTGGGCTCTAAGTCAAAACCTTGGCCACGATTATCAAAAAGTGACAGCAACAAGCCAGGAGAGATACAATCGAACCCAGGAGAGGAATGAGAATAGGAGGAGGAGTGAGAGTGCCTTTGCATTACTGGAACTTTCTAAGCCATCAACGACGGAAGACCAAGTAAACACTTACATTGATGAATCAAACTGCAAAGCTTGTCAGACTGATATCACAGCTGAGTCTTTTACAGAAACCTCGGAAAATGGTGAGAGACTGGAGAAGGAAAATGCCTCCCTAAAAGAACTCCTTATGTAAGGAATCATTTGAAGAGGATAATGAGAAGGTTCTGTTTTATACTGGTTTGCCAAATTGGATGCTGTTGCTTTGTGTATTCAATTTTCTCAAGGATTTATTGCAGTCTTCAAAGGGAGTGCTAACCCCCCTCCAGAAGATTTTAATGTGTATTATTCACCTAAGGCTGAACTTACCAGGAAGGGCCCTGAGGTACAGGTTCGGAGGCATCAGTGAATCTACTGTATCACGACCATTTCTTCATGTTATTGATGCCCTTTACCAGCGACTGAAACCTCTGATCATTTGGCCTGACATGCAGGGATGTTCTACGAAAAACCCTTCCAATGGACTTTCGCAAACATTGCCCGAACTGTGTTGTGATAATTGATTGTTTTGAATTTTTTCTTGACCGCTCTTTGAATCTCCTTGCAAGAGCCCAAACATTTTCATCATGCAAGCATCATAACACAGTAAAGTATCTGATAGGAATTACCCCCCCCCCCCCAAGGAACTGTAAGTTTTATTTCTGAAGGCTGGGGTGGGGGGGTAAGTGACATGTATCTTACAGAGAACAGTGGGCTCCTAGATCACCTTACTCCTGGGGATGTCATTCTAGCTGACAGGGGTATAGACATCCAAGAATCAGTAGGGTTGTTTTGTTCAACAATCAAATTCCCAGCTTTCACCAAGGGTAAAAAGCAGCTCAGTGGTATTGAGGTGGAACAAACCCGAAGGATCGCGAATGTTAGAATTCCTGTGGAACGAGTAATTGGTAACATTCGTAAGAAGTATAGTATTTTAGGTGCAACCCAACCCATTGACTTTGTAGCTATGAGAAATGGGGACGTAACCACCTTAGATAAAATTGTAACAATTTGTTGTGTCCTTGTAAATATTTGTGACTCAGTGGTTCCTTTTGAATAAAAATAAAATTGTTTGTTTCAAACATTAACAAGACCAGCTTTGAGCAATAATCACTATAGCTTTAATAAACTTACTTTGCTGTCAACATTGTTGTGATAAGGAATGAATTTAAAACCGAGTAAACATTGTTCATCATATAGTGTTCTGAAGTGCCAAGGCCAGCCATACAAAAGTACCTTGCCTGATTTTTCACAGACAACCCAAGGAGTATGTGGCTTTTCAGACATCCTTTGTGAATGGTTTACCTAAAAATTAAAACATTCCGTTACAAACTATAATCAAACCGCGATGGATGCGAACATAAGCTGAAACCAACACACATAATAATTTTCAGGTCGTGAGGTAGAATTTTCGAGAACGTTTGCAGGCAATCAATAAGCCTCACCTTGCCGATCAGAAGATGATTTTCGCCAAATTTCTTGCTGTACACCTCTGGAACCCATCCGTTGGCGAAGTTTTGATAACAGTCCATACTTTTGTAGTTCATGAGTTGATCTTTGGTGTACAGACTTGCACTAAACAGAAGGTACATTCCGACATGAATGTATGTCGCGTTTGGCCACGAATCGAAGTCATCTAGTCATTCATTTCGAGGGATCTCATAGGGATCTTGTCCGTTTATGTCGTTTAACTTTGCAGCGTATCGCTCTCTGTATTCTTTCTGCTTTAAACTCTCGAAATACCCAGACAAAAAACCTCGTGTACTCTTACCTTTGACCGCCATCATGTTGTCAAAACAAACACAAGGTTGTCCTGCAGTTCGAAAAGTCACGTGATGTGACGTCACTTCTGAAATGGGTCTATATGTTCAACTCGTATGTCACTGATTAAAAATATTGTCTTCCACCTTTTGTTCTGATGGCGCGGTGTTAGCACTTCAATCAGACAGCCTTAATTGGACAGGAAAACCTGCCTAATAGCGGATATCCTCCACTGTTAGCGTCCTCCGCAGGCCGCTCTTTGCCTGGTACGGTTATAGTCTAAACACTTCCTTCATAGAGGGCCACGACATTTCCAAGTTCTCCTTATTCTAAGCCTGAAAACTAATGTTTGTGTTACTTGTTATTTTTAGCAAAATACCTGCGTTTCCGCTCTCACTTATCTCATTTATTCAGTCTAACTGCCTGTTACGGATAAGAGAAAGGTTTGTATTTTAAATGGAGGATATCCGCTATTAGGCAGGTTTTCCTGTCCAATTACGGCTGTCCGATTGAAGTGCCAACACCGCGCGATCAGAACGAAAGGTATATGAATTTCCTGGTTTTTTTCCAGAGGGGCGGCATATGAAAGAATGGAAACTTGATGAGCGGGTGCTTCATTGAGGATATGCGACATTGTACGTACGCATTGAAAATATCACTCCATTTAGAATTGGTGTATAAACAGTTTGTTATCAAAACTTGATCGAAAAAACGTCTGTTTTTGACTCTTCTCTGCGTTTTCGTATACACCTGATTGCTTACCAGCTGGCCTAAATCCAAACCGGAAAATTTTTCGTCTTTGGAAGGCCAAAGAACCGCGCAAGAAAAGACCGCAATGAAAACCTCTAATCTAACAAGTTCAACCTTGTTTTCTCCCTTTTATTATCAGCATTTGGGAATAACGAAAGAAAATAGCGCTTATCGGGGATTTTGATTTTTTTAAATGGACATTGTTTTCTTGATGGTTGCATTAAGCGGAAATCCAGCATGCATAGCGATGTCACGTGACATCGTAAGATGCGTAATTTGCATCATATCATTCTGTCTGTTTAAAAAAAAGCTCGATATCTACTGCAGCGGCTGGCAATCCTACATGGCTGTAGCAACTTAGTTCCAGTAGAAGCCAGGCTCAAATCCACCTCGTTATTACGGCCGATTCCAATTTGACCATAACATAAATTTCACTCCGATAGTATAACCTGAATCATAGTGATATTAACCACAGAGGAAGTTCTGATCGACCGCTAATACCACTTACATCGTCTCAATCGTCACCTAATTTGTTAGAGATCATATTAGCTTATCGATTGGGATAGAAAAAAAACTAAAAGGTGCAAGGGATTTTCGCTCGCTTATATAACTAAAAAGCCACTTTATTGTTGTGTATTTTTAACCCCAGCAAGTTTTTCTGGTTGAACATGTCAGGTTTAGTAGAACATTGTGTTCTTGTTAGGGAAGTTGTCGTCGCTGGACGATTTCCTTCCGAACAGGAATGAGATTCTCAACTTACTGATCTCTAACAAATAAACATGATGATTAATAGCAGTGATTTAAGTTTATCATCATGATTTTTCATGGTATAACCTTTTACAAACCATTGGTTGCTAAACGTATATTTGGGGCCGCTTACTGAGTTCAATCTGGGCAAAATTATCCATGTGAAACACAAATAATTAAGAAAAACGTCCGAAACTCCCGGCAAATTGTTGCAAGTTCTTTTTTTCTAGACAAGGTTCCAAGCATTAAGTTTCATTAAGAAACTATCAGGCAGGTAAAGTTTCCTTCACAAGCGAAAACAGATCATTAATCAAACTAAACTGCAAACAACGCATCTCTAGGGTACCCTCGATTGTTAACGGCGAACTGAGCCGCGATCAAGATCACAATCGCAGCTTCGCTACCAAAAAAATAAAACCCTTTGGCACCCAGGGTATCGCTAAGGATATTACTTTATAACGGCAAATATGAAACATCAATACAAGAAGGACAAGGATATTAATTTTGATAAGAGAGCTAACAAATATCCACTTTCCTTTACAAAATTGTATCTGCTGAACTCAAGTGAGCGAGAAAGCTAAAGGCCCGTTTGCAGGCAATTTTTGTCGCGGCAACTCGATGCAATTTTTGTTGCGCTAAAGGGACAACTTCAAAATCGGATGTGTCAACCAGGTGCGATTTTCAGTGCGATTTGACGCCGCGATATCGCAGGGGTTTCGAACATGTTTGAAACTTGATGCAACTTTAGCGAGACAAAAATTGCATCGAGTTGCTGCGACAAAAATCATCAAGAAAGTCTCAAGAGAGTTAATCCCCTCTATTTGTTGAAACCTTATTCGACAAGTAATTTCCTTTCGAAAATAAAAACAGACAAAAAAAAAGAAAGAAAAACGGAAAATGCATCTCTAGGGAAGTTACTTATAAGAGAAGGATGTCAGGCTTGGCGATACCTCTGCACCGTCAAACTTCCCTTGCGTTAAAAATAACATTTGACGCATTTTTTGGGACTCGACGGAATTTGATGTGGTGTTCAGAGAGTATAAATAAGGAGAATGTTTCCAATATTTGATACATTGACAAACAACGTTGCTCGAGAACCATAAGAACTACCAAGAACTTTGGAAGAAGAACCCGTGCAGTTAAATTGTTGACTATGTCCTGTCATATTAAGGTAAGACATTCATTTCTTGTAAACATTAGACCAATCTGAAGTTCAGTCAAAGTCGTAAATGGTCGATTGACGGTTATTCTTCTTCAATTTTTTGTTGTGATTGCGTGTTATTCCAACTGGTCTCTACGGTCTGCAGTGAGAATTATCGCATCTTCGCGGAACACAACTCTTTAATGATCTTCTCTTCGCATACACTGTTTCAGGCCGATTCTCAAAAATACCAAAAAGGTAGCTGAATTCACTCAGTCAGGGTTACTTTAAGTATAGTTCTCCCCGAGGGGACAGTTTCTTGTATGAATTTCAATTTTGAACGAATTCAATTTTGAACGAAGTCATTTTAAGTTTTACAGATGGGCGCAAACCTAATAAACGTAACAAGCTCATCTATATAGACCCCGGTTATCAGGCATGCCGAACTTTTCATCCGTCAAACCTAATCTGATTCAATTAAAAAAGGGTTATTTCAATTAAGAACGGCTCGGCCATTCCCCCGGCCTCAGCAAGCGAAAATTTCGATCGCTGGAGTGACTTTTATTCAAACTCCGAGCATTTCGTGAGCCAAACCATTAAATAATATAACAAACATATTTAACTTGTTTAGGATGTTTTGTTTTAACAGCTAATTTATTTTGGGCGTCTGAATTAACATATACGGGAGAGCGTTTTTTGTTTAGATTGGCTAAAAAGTGATTAGTTTCAGGTTTCGCGCAAGAACTCACACTGAATCAAGTTTCAAACAAAGTCTTCTTCCCGGCATATTGCCTTATCGTTTGATGTACTTTAATTAAATTATGTTTTTACTTATCATCTCAAAATTGTTTGTTTGTCATTGCGGTCGTGGAAAAACAGTACAGGCACGTGCCATTTAATCTCATGAGGCCCAGTTTTCACAAGGCCGCCCTAGTTCAAAATTTTACCTTCTTGTTTGAATAAAAACAATCGGCCTCCGAATGAAATAGCCATCAAATACAGAAAATTTAAGGTAGCTTTGAACCCGCTCCACAGAATCTTTTAAAACTTTGCAAAAAGTTGTATCTTTTCATGCTGATTATAATTAGATAATAAAAAATTGGGGTCACTGAGCTCATTTTTGCGTTATAAGCGCTTAAAGCTAAAATTAAGGGTGTTTTTAGCAGGTCATATTGTTGCTATAGTAACCTAATATGCCACAAAATTAACAGCAACTTGTTCCCCGATGATTGGGCAGTTTGTTGATACCATGATTTTGACATCAACCGGTATAGAGTGCGTTATAATGATCCATCAAACTCAAAGTCTTGGAAAGTACCGGAAACTGTTTTCAGCCACTGCGGTCACGAAATACCTCCGCCCGTTTATCTTCCTTTCATTGCCGTCGTTTTTTTATTGTTCGCCATTTTACATGGCTTGGAAGCGGCTTTGAGGAGTATTCGAATCAAGGTGAAATATGGGTGATACGAGTCAAATTCTTTAACACCGTTTTCATAAACCCAGACATACATATTTTATATATAGATACCGTAAACGTAGACTTTAATTACAATGTAGGTCATTTATCATGTCATTTTATTTTATATTTTATATTATACATAAATATTTGTCGTTTTACAAATAGATATTGGCCAGCATTCTACTTTTGTGCCAAATCAGTATCATGACGTCATATCCGGTCGTCGACGAGGGCCAACAGAAACAGGATGTCTTATACCGTGATAATGCTTATGGTGGCGTGATCATAGAGGAGAACGCGTTACAGCGTAACGCCGGATCGAGTGACAAGAGAAGCGTTACTTTAAACTCCTTCCTGGATTTGTTCCCCGCACATGCGCGTGTGGCGAGGCAATCTCACCCATGCCTCGGTGAAACCCGTGTTTTCGTTCCATGTGATGACGGGTCATCCTTAACTGAAGTTTCCTGTCGTAAAGCAAGCCTCGGATGTAGTCATAAAGTAGGGATTTGTGACAAAAAATATACTGCTTGTATTATAAAAGGAGTACTTGAAAGTTTTGTCACTGGTTGTGAATGCCTCTGATAACATTATTGCTCATTTTCCAAGTACTGAAAAGCAGGGCCGGGTTGTTCGAAAGCCGGTTAACGTTAACCCAGGGTTAAACGTTATCTGAGGAATTGTTTTTTTCTTGTTTAAAAATGTTTTTCACCTCTAACGTTTGGTGTAGTTTGAGATAACTACAGCTTATAAATGCAGGGCAAACAATATCAACAGATTACCTAACCCAAAAGTTACAAAACTGAAATCAAATTCCCGTTAACCCTGGGTTAGCTTAATCGGGCTTTGAACAACCCGGCCCAGATTGTTAAATAATTTTAATGAAGAAATTTACAGACGACCAGTAGCTGCTCAGTTTTTTCTTTAACAGTCTTGGGTATGACAGCGAGATATCATTGTTCACGGGAAGACAACTCAATTCACTTTGATTGTATTGAACATGATCATGAGTGACTTTTCTGTTTCGCTTCACGCTCGACGGACTACGAAAACAATTAAGTGGGTGCCTGTGTTCTTATAAAGTGCAATGATTTACTAGAAAATTTTTCGTGTGTGCTTGTAGTGGTTCTTAGTAGCCAATTTGTTTACCTAAACGTACCAGAACTTTTTTAAGGAGTGTTTGATAGTTAATCATGTAATCAAAAGCGATATTTCGTACCGTGTCTCATACAAACTCTTTTTGTGAGTCAGCTCCTTTCAAGAAGGAGCAATGAAACGCTAAGATGTATTTTTTAGGTTTTTGCAAGTTTTAAGTTGTTTTTTTTGTAACCAGGTTATTTCTAACGAACAACAAAACCTTTTCAAGGCTTGTTTGATAGTTTATTTAATAGAGAAGCTTGAGCCGTGTATTTCACTGTGATAAAACACGACGGGCTTTTGAGAATACAAGGGAAATGTAAAAACACGAGCCGCAGGCGAGTGTTTTCTACATTTCTCGACTGGTGTTCTCAAATGTCCAGAGTGTTTTATCACAGTGTAATACACGGCTTGGCTTTTTTTTAATGTATAGTGTTAAAATTTGTAAAATTTTAATGTTTATGTTTATTTTTAAGTTAAAAGTCCTTAAGCAAGCAAAGGATTGTGAAGAGTATAATTTCATGTTTGGAATATTTGTTGTGGTTCAAATTTTTTTGAAACCAGGTTTGATTTTTATTACCCCTTGTTTCTACTGGAGACAAAACATGACCTAGGCTATTGTGTAGTCCATGGCTTACCAGTAATTTTGTGCGTAAACTGAGAAGAAAAATTGAAATAAAAATGATAATACACATAATCATTATGGTCTTACAAGAAAAGGATCAGGAATCATTCCCTTTGAGTCAGGAATTTAAGTTGGATCAATTACAAGTTAGAAATCAAGCCACTACCTCAAGTTAGTACCCAGGATTTAAATTAGTTATATTACATCCTCAGGAAACCTAAAAGACTTAAAATTTTGACTGCTCAAGGGAGGGCAGTAAAACCCATCAATGAAGTATTTTAAGATCATTTCTTAGTCCTCTCAATCAGTAGATTGAGCATTCCAACATTTTAGCCCTGCAAGACTAGGCTGTAGCCCAAATTCCTAACTCAAAGAATAGGCTCAACCAAGGGGGAGTTCAGATTTAAGGGCTGGCTTGCTGCTGATACATGTGCTAAAAAACGAGAGGATTGGCTAGTGATGAGGACGCAACAGCCTATTTCCCGGTAGGTAAAAGGAGCATCATGTGATAATTATTAATTGAACAAATTTTTGAAATGAAAGATTGCAAAAGTGTAATAACGACAGAGGAAAATAGCATTGTCGAGTATAATGTACCCTTCTTCTGATCAGAAATAGTCTCCCATGATTTTCCATGATAACAACTTAACAATGAACAAACACAAAATTGTAATCAAAACGACACAGTCTGTAAATTAACTGTAGATATTATTCCATATCGAATGTCTACGTTTGTCCTGATTAGTATCTTTCGCTTTTTTAAGCCATTTCCGCTTACATTTGTATCAAATTTGGTGTTACAGAGAAGTTTTTAGTGTTAGATGTTAAACAGCCTAATATTTAACTGCTTGATGCTATAGAAGGAAACATTTTAGTGTTTAGTGTTTTCGAGGCACCCCCATCCAGCCCCTCTTTTCATTCTTCTCGCCGGTTTCGCCGGCCGGTTCTCGGTTGCCTTTGTCGCCTTTGACCGCGATACCCTACCCCAACAAGTGGGCCTGCTCGCTGGCTAGATCACATGCAAAAGAAATATATTACCCACTGGAAACACTCTCTTTGCAATTCACAAAAACCTTAATTTTATAATGTGTTTAAAGATAGCTACACAATTATCTTGCTGTTACTAGAAAAAATCCTTATAGAAAAACACTTGTGAAACAGGCAGACATGACAAGATTTTGAGATGTGATAGTTTGTTCTGTTTGTGGCCCCAATATTGAAGATGAGATAACTGTCCAAACTGAATATTCATCAATTAGGGACAACTTTCTTAGTAAAATAGACAATAGAAACCCTAATTACGAGCACATACCAATTTCAACTTTAATTATCCAACTAATGAACTCTACTGATTATTATCTTAACAAGCAATAAGTACAATATGATACGCGTTATCTTGTTTTGAAATGCGAGACAACGGCTAAGGTCACATCTGAGCTACTGCCAACTATAATTAATGTAAAGTGTATATGAAATAATTCATGTTTGAACTGCAGTTGTAGATGCAAGTGAATTATGATCCTCGCAGTAAATTTTCCAATTTAAGCAATTGGAAAGAAGAAGCCTGAAAAAAAAATCAGGGTTTCAACGGGATTCGAACCCATGACCTCCGCGATACCGGTGCGATGCTCTACCAACTGAGCTATGAAGCCACACATTGGGAGCAAGGTCAATTTATTATTTTACATCATTTCACTCCTTACGGGAGATATGAACTCAATAAATCGACCTTGCTCCCAATGTGTGGCTTCATAGTTCAGTTGGTAGAGCATCGCACCGGTGTCGCGGAGGTCATGGGTTCGAATCCCGTTGAAGCCCTGATTTTTTTCAAACTTCTTCTTTCCAATTGCTTAAATTGGAAAATTTACTGCGAGGATCATGCTTCACTTGCAACTATAATTAAGACGGGGATTTGTCGGTAATTTTACCGCTTCTCTGTTCACTCTAACTATAGTTAGAAAATTTATGCCTCGGTGATTCAAAACAATACAGACTAACTATAATTATACCCAAGCAGGCTTCATGGGTTAGTGTTAAGTAAAAACAAAGAAACAAACAAGCGTGAAGCGAGGGGAAAACCAAAATCAACAAATAAAAAATTTACATACAACAAGGCAGAAAGCACTCACTACAGTTAGGTATGACGTCATGTAACTTCAGTCTAACTTGAGATAAACTTTAGTTACGTCGTAGATGTGACCCTAGCCAATCTATTATCGAAATTTTAATTATTATTATTATTTGATTTACTTTTATTACTATTTTTAATTATTCTCGTTTAAGGCCATGCAAATAAAGCTCATTGATGTCGTTGTTTTTGTTGTTGTTGTTGTAGCTGTAGTTGTTGTTAAATTACAACTTGAATGTCTCTCAAAGACTGCAAACATCACACAGTGATGAACAAAATTACTGGTACACTACTGTAAAAGTTCCCATATGTGGAGCACAATGACGTCACGCTGCGCATGTGCAACTCTTAACAACTCTACAAGCCCTGTTCTGACGGAAGATAATCTTATAGTTCTTTCTGCACCGAGGTGGGATATTATGACGTGATAAACATGCCACACTTAATCTTCGGCAGTGAACCTCAGTGAAGTGTCTTCCAAGGCAGTGGTTCCACTTTCGTCTTCTCCGTAACTCGCATGAACGTAATGAACGTCTGACTACTGAATGATTATTGCTGTCTTCCTCGCTGTGCTCTTGTGAAATGAATGTGTTTGGTGAAGAGTTGTTCTTGTTCAAGAGGATTCTTCTCAGGTCATTTGCCAAGACCTGTCTGTGGTTGTGTTCAACGAATCTTGAAGAAACTACTAAGAACAACCAACTTTGGACCAAGACAAACGCTGTTACCTACAATGAGAGAAAGAGAGAGCATGTTTTCGTCACGGTCCAGCTGGACTATCTTTTCCATTTATTTGTCCAGTTTACAATACCATCCCCGGCAGGGAGGGGGGTAAACTCTCATATGAAAAGGTTGGGTTTGTTCGATATCTTGCTTAAGTTTTTATATCAAGGATTCTGGTCTTACTTACTGTGTTCAAGACAAAACGCCACTATTTTTAGCTGTCAAAATAATTTGTAGGTTTTTACGCTCGAGTTTCAAAAGTCTCTCGAGTCCACTTTAATTGAGTGTCCTGAACATCGGCTGGTGATCAAGCTTGTTCCTTGCATGCCGATGACGCGCCTGAAATTTGAATTGACCAATCAGGATTCAACAGGCGGGAAAAACTATACTGCCCTGCACTCAGTGTAAGTTAACAAGGAGAGCATTGAAGTTGGGCAACTTTTCTCAATAGAAACAGTATCAAATATCCACGAAAAGAAATCTATAATTCTAAAATCCATATCAGAATGTGAAAAGTGAAAAACATGAAATACTTGGATCCTCCAAGCTTCAAATTTGGCGCCAGCATCGCCAGGTAGGATAATAGTTAAACCCGGAATTCTCAAGTTAACTATTACAAGAGGGCAAAGCAACTGTAGCATTGTCTTTATTTGTGTTAGCTGGAAAGAAAATGATTATTATCGTGTCCTTTTGATAGGACAGCTAAGTTGACTGCCGCTCGTACTGCTGGCGCAGCTGCCATATGCAAGGATTCCGAGTTTAAGTGGTATCTTTTAGCCACGCCCATATTGATCTCCTTTCAGGGGTTTAATGCAAATTTTCTGAACAACATTTCCGACCATTTCATGTGGTAGTTCCCCTTTCGGTCACCATACGGAATTATCAACGATCAAAGTCACGAGTTTTGTAAATGTCGATCAATTAACCAAATAACTTAAACATGCGCTGCCGATAGTTTCAAACACAAGATATAGATCAATTTGTTAGGATAAATCGTACGCCAGGTCATGTTCTGAAAGCCTTTTTAAGCGATAGTACTTCTTTATGTTGGCGGACGAGGAAGTCTTTTTTCAGTTTGATCTTTAAGAGACAGTTACACGCACACAGCTTTACTAGCTATAGTAATGACTGAAAGAAATGATTTTAACCGATCATTTAATTCGCAAGAACAATCAACACTTTGATACCCCTGTTAAAGATCCATTACAGGACAAAGAGAGAAGTGCGCATGAATTAGACTGGATCACAAAAAGTTGTGCGCAGAAGGGTCGTGAAATAATTGCCGAAGATTCTTGACACACCAACGGATTAGAAGATCTAACATTAAACAAGTGTATAATTGTAGATAACGAAAACTGCTTAATCGATATTAATCGGCGAGGCCAAAGAAACAAAGATATATATTAGAAAGTCTGGAAGAAAACTGAAATCATTTTCTAAACATTAATCTCTTATCTACTCAAGCACAGTTCGCAGCACAATTAATTTTGTTAGTTTTCTTTTCCTGAATGCAAACACTGTAAAACTCTCTTCTAAGTAAGGACTTTTTAGATGCCTGAAATATATTACGTCAGTATTGCTGTCTGGCTTCTTGCATCAGCGTAATTCTCGCTTTCTGTATTAAGTGCGGGATCATGAGCTAATCCTTTTAGCAGAAAAATACGACTTCGAAGAACTGAAGCCGTACACTGAACAGCAATTAAATTTTACACTCGTAAAACAAAACCACGCTTGCTATCATAAGTCCGCATAGGTGAAAATGATTTAAGTTTACCGAGTGAATTATTATACAATTGATTGCCTCTCAGGCTACCTTCAAGTGACTGCACATCTTCCTTTCTTTTCAGCTTGATATTAATTGATTTCGCCCTCTCTTTTTCCCTTTACAGTTTGTTCCTGAATTACTCTTCAACCCATCTCCTCACTCTTTTATAGCTACAGACATCTTCCTATTTTTAAATACACACCTTACGAGAGTTTCCCAACTTGGCGAAACAAAAGGTTTTCCCTACACGTGATACTCACGAGTTCTTGCTAAACGGACCTCAATGTTTTCCTTTTTATTCGCTTCTGTTAGGCACTTTCTAACTGATATATATTACAATAAAAGTATTAGAGTACTTTCTGTTTCTAAATTTATCAAATCACGCTAGCTGTTCCTAGTTGTGCAATAGAGAACACGGAAAAGTTCATCTGTGATCTCCCACGCATTCTATTGAGTTCTTAGTTTAAAATTCATTGATATTTCACTGGAGTTGTCTTTTCTTTAATTGATTTTCCAGTCAACTTCTGTAGAGCATTCTTCACAGATTGTTCTATGGGTTTGTCACGTTTTCTTCCCCGAAAATGGGAAAGAAAGGTTACGTGACGTACCAGAAAATGAGGTTCTAATTCTTTTTTTTAGCTGATTCACCTCGGGAAACAATGAGGATATTGGGGAAACAAAACTCACGGTTACCCCGTGAGGCAAGTTATCAAGTGGCTAGATTGAGCCAACCATCATGTAATGTGTGTCATTCAAGGGAAAATTCCCGAATATTCGAGGCAGATTTATAATTTTCATTATCATGCTTTTGGCGTTTTGTTGGCCTGAAGTGTGTCCAGTTATACAAACTGAACACTGAGAACTTGACTCTGTACTGATGTATTGATTGAATGACCCTTGCCAAGAATTAATTGATATACAAAGTATTAAATTTCCGTTCTCAAACAAGGCTTAAATGATATGTCGAAATTTATAATTAAGTAAATGTGACTTAAAATATCTTAACGTGTTGACATAAGCTGAAGTTAATCATGGATCCAGGGGGCAATCGAATTAAACTGGTTTAGCAAGCTCGCTCCCGTCTCCCGCGGTTCATCGCATCAGCATGCATCACCGGGCTGGGTCGCCTCTTGCACCCGGTGGGGGGGGGGGGGGGGGTGGCATTCCCTTATTTTGACTATACGGGGAGGGTATGGTTTTTTGGCCTCGCTGTCCTAAACAGGGTATACAATTTGACTTGCTCTGTCCTAAACAGGTTAAAAACCTGTCCTAAACAGGGTATGGTATTACGAGCCGAGAGACTTTATCCCAGACTGCGAGCAGTCTCTTTCTTTTCTTAGCCTGCGACCCGAAGCCTGCGAGAAGTTGAAAGAGCATGCGATCAATCGAGCGGCGGACAAGTGACTTGTTTCTTTTTCTGATTTGCATAATATTTACAATGTCATCAATCGACATCTGATCATTTTCTGGGCAAGAATGCTATTGTTGTCGGTATCTTGATTTAAAATACTTTTCCATTGACAGAACAGATCGTACCGGTAGGTCTAGTTTCTTTGTCTTGGACAACGTCATGAAAGAAAGATGTCAATGTGTCGCACAGGCATGAGGGATCCCGCTGATATATATATTGTTCAGGGATATTTTTCTCTGTAAAAGTTTTATTAGTGCTTTGATCAAAATAAAATTAACCTCAAAAATAAGTTCCACTTATTCATTATACAGTAATTTAAGAAATCCCAGTCGTTCCTCCTTGATTTGGTATTAAAAATATCACCTTTCTATGGATGCAATGACAACATTTTGCTAGGCTTAACTAATTTAGAGCTTAATGCTTGATGGCTTTTTGTTAAGTTCAAGCGTAGAGACGCAATAGCTGGGTTTTAGACGCATCGAGCATTATTTCTCTGATTTGAGTTACTTATTAAACAGTTTAAATTCATGTAAAACCAGAGGGTGTGCATTTTGTCACTGTCCTAAACAGGGTCTTGAAATGGGGGTCGTAGTCGTACACAGGGTAGGGTTTTATGCGTATTTTTGTCCTAAACAGGGTGAGAATTTCAAACCCTCGGCGGCACCTCTGTGTATCCAAACATTAGTCAAGTACCCCTCCTCCCCCGGGCTCATGCAATACCGGGCTGAAAGTGATCTCGGCACACCGTAGCAGCCTAACCTGCGATCATACCCTCCTTCCCTGTATTTAGACGCGGGGTAGGAGGTTATAGCAGCCCGGCTCATGTAATCAGGCCCTCGAGCTCTGACGAAAAACAAAGACAAGTAGAGGTTTAGATGCAATCAGTGCAGTTAAACTTTGACGCTCCTGTCAACAAAATCAAAGATATCTGACTAAGGGACAAAGCAACAATCCAGTTAAACAAAAAGCAAATAAAATCATTGTCCCATTCATCGTTTTAATTATTGTAAGCTACAATGTCCTCAAAGGACAACAAACGTCACAAAGCGATGGTCAAAGTATGACACAGCACAGCCAAAGTTCCTGAAAGTACAGTAGAATTACGTCACGTCACGCATGTGCAGATGTTAAGTATCAGGCAGTAATCATCCTGTCCAGGGATGGAACCATGAATTTTCTTGCACTTTGGTGGAACCTTGTTAGCCGATAAGCAGACCGCACTTTGTGATCTGCAGTAAAGTGCAATAAAGTACCTTTCAAGATAGTCGTTCCATCTTAATGTTTTTCCCAACTCGCAGAGACTTGACCTTGCTGCCGTTTGTGGCTTTGTATTTTTTTAATGAAGTGTCGTTGTGTTTTCAGTCGTTCGATTTAATTTGGTTTCATCTAGGAGATCAGTTGCAACATCATGGATCGTAGCACTTTGTGGTGATTGCTGTATTTGAACGAATCTTGAAAACCCACCGAGGAAACTCAACTCCCCGGCTGCACCAAAACGTAAACAACGAGCTGCAATAAGAATGGCACAAGGTCAAACTCAAAATCCTTTTACTGTGTTGCAAAATTTTTCGTACATTTCAGCTTGAAAGCAGCTGGTAAAATATCCTTCAGTTCAGTTTCACGATATGTTTACAGGAATCTTCTTTGTGCAAAAGATGTAAATGGCAGTGGCAGATCTAGAGCTTGAGCTAAGGAGAAGTAGGGGGGGGAAATTTTTTTGCTTTCCCTGCCGGCTTTTCCTCATTCCTTTTTCTTTCTTCTCTTTTTAACCAATAAAAGGAGGGCCGGGGTCCTAGAACCTCTCTCCTAGATCCATTGTATAGTATTTTATTTCTGCGGCCAAAGAAAGATCAACAATGATGTAAAATCGTTAAGAGCGAGCTCTCAACGGAATGATCACATTCATTCTTGTATATTGGGTGGAAGGCAAATTCCTGGAAGTAATTATTATTAGTTTTGTATCCACCGGACGCGACAGCGATAAACCGGAGAAGATAAAGGTTTTTTCTGGCTTTTGCCGCCCATGAACATTGCGTGAGCATAAAACATTTAAGGTGATAAGATTGAGTCGAGTTTAAATATTTTTTCTGTATTTATTTCAAGGGGTCTGAGTTTTTGGGGTCTGCATTTGGGTGTCTCAAAAACGCAGACCCCTGGAAATAAATAAAGAAAATTTCAATCTTTCTGTGGTCACGTAATGTTCATAGGCGGCAACAGCCAGAAATTGGATATTTATCTTTTCCGGTTTATCACTGTCTTGTCTTGTCTCCTTCGCAGCCGTTATAAGCGTAGCGTGACGACCCTAATAACGGCTACGAAGGAGACTATGTCTTGTCCAGTGAATACAAAACTGATTTCAATTTGAACAGCATTATAGCGACTCTCTCTTACTATTTTTTCGGTAAAATATTCACCAGCAAATGTCATAAAGGTGTTGGCTACGATTTTAAACCTTGCTAGTTTCGCATTAAAAACCAACGTCGTATTGTCAAACTTCAATGTCGCATTGTGAAACTCTAATGTTGCAAGTTCGATGTCACATTGCCAAACTCTAATGTCGAATCGCTGACAACAAACATGGAATGTGAACGGAACATCGAAAGCGTAAGTCGAATTTTGGCGGGGATATAATGCCATACAAAACACCCGAAGAAATTTTTTTGTAAGTATTTATAAAATTAGATTAAAAACGTAAAAAAATCGGGGGTCACCGAACTCGTTTTGAAGATAAGGCGTAGCACAGACCATAGCATTTCTAGGATTTCCAGTCATTCGAGGCGATTCTGGCCGGATTCATTACTATCGGCATATATTTAGTTGAAGAATCATATCTAAGTTATGTGTGTTTAACGCAACATATATAGGCCTATTTGATAGATCTTTGCTACATATGTCATTAAATCAGCTAGAATTAGCCTTAAAAAATACAACTTCTAAGTTACGCACACCTGCATCCATGTACCAATTTGACCCTATTTGAATAATATATGCGAAATAATTAAAACTTCCCACGTACAGATTTTTTTTGTTTTTTAATATAATAGAAAGAATCAAAAAAGGAAGTGATCTGCCGAAAAAAAAGTGGGGGTCACCGAGCTTCCAACAAAAATATTTGCACACAAAGTTAACGCAAAGGTCGTCAGCTCTATATTTTGTTGAGTTTTCGACTCGGTGCGCGCGCTTGAAAATGACGTAGCACGCGCGAGACCAATGAATAGCGTGCGCACTAGAGATGCGCAGTAGCAATGGGCGCGAACGTCCTTAAATCCGAAGGAATCCGAAATCAGATTTTGCGTTTCTTTACTACACAGATCAATCCAAGATCTCTCGGATCATGGTGCGTCGAAGGAGCCAAAAAATCCACTCTGGAAGTGGATTTTTCGGTTCCTTTGACGCACCATGTTCCGAGAGATCATGGATTGATCTGTCTAGTAAAGAAACGCAATATCTGTTTTCGGATTCTTTCGGATTTTAAATCCAATCTTGGATTTTTTTAAAGAAACACCCTAAGTTTCGAGTTACCATAGCTAAATTTGCCCGAAATGAAACGCAACTGAATCGCCAAAGTGACCGTAGTCGCAGCTATTTCTTGCTGGCAGTTTTTAGGTTTCATATAGCTTCATCCGATAATTTGTTCAGTGTTAAAATGCAAGCGCACAAAAAAAGAATTAAAGCGTTTGTTTGTGAATAAAAATGGGGATTCCCCCTCGCCAGCATGACATAACTCTCAGCATGTGATTACTATTACAATCAACGTAAGAAACCAAGCATAAACAAAGACTTAACTTTTAATGGCGGCAAGTTAAAGACCACGAGGGTTGATTATATAACAAAGTCACGTGATACTGAAATACATGCTAATTTATGCAGCATCACAACAATTACGTCAGACTGTAACCGGTAGTTAATAGAGCTCAAGACGGAAAAGACAAATTTCACGTTCAATAATCACGTTTTTTTTAATGCAATCACTTCCGTGTTAAGTTTTTGTGTTAAAGTAGCTCAGTCACACTGTGTTTAGAGTCATTTTGGTCATGTACAAAGTTGCCTTTAAATTGAAGAACTTAAAATCGAGTAGTTTATTAAGATAGCAAAACACTAAAGAGATAATAATAAACCATAAACAAAGAAGGATGGAGAAGATTGACACGGATTATAATCGACGCACTTGAAAAATTCAGGCAAAACATTTCAATATGCGCGAAGCCGTGACGTAACTCCTTTCAGGATTGAATTCTTTGGTTGTTTACGCCATTTGGCAAAGCAAATTAATTAAAAATGGTTTGCGTCTGTCATACCATTACAGTAAAGTTTTTAACTTGAGTACGGCAGATCTGTTGGTGACCCAAAAAAGATTGAAGGAAAAAATAACTAAAAATAACAAAAGCGGAATTAAGGAGAGGAAGTTAAAGAAACCAAATAGGAACTGACTGGCAGTCTCGGCAGAAAATTGAATTTGCTTTCAATTAGAGAATTTTGAAATCTAGATGCTAGACTGAAAATGTGTTTTCAGTATTCCTCAAGGGATATGCCATTAAGCAATACATCTCGATCAAGGTTAAATGTTGCCTTCCGAATTCTCCTGCAAACATTGTACTGTATGGCATGGGACGCCAACGACTTTCAAAATAGCAGGAAAGAACGTAAAATGTTCAGATCCGCACACAATAGCAGCTACATAACAGTGTTGTAAAAGGAAGTGAAGAGCAATCATCGTAGTAAATGTTCCAATTTAAGCAACTGGAAAGAAGAAGCCTGAAAAAAAACAGGGCTTCAACGGGATTCGAACCCATGACCTCCGCGATACCGGTGCGATGCTCTACCAACTGAGCTATGAAGCCACACATTCTTCTTTCCAATTGCTTAAATTGGAAAATTTACTGCGATGATCACTCTTCACTTTCATCTATATCCGCAGTACAAATATGAATTATCTCATATATACTTCACATCGAAGCCACACATTGGGAGCAAGGTCAAATTTTTCAGGCTTCTT
>CM042751.1:4144834-4176529 GCA_022496165.2 Catalaphyllia jardinei
TTTTCAAAAAGAAAACTCACTCGAGCAAATTAATTTCAAATTGAACTCCGGCGAAACGTAGTAAACGTAGAAAATAGTATCAAAGCAACCTTTACCAACATGACCTACGATACAACGTGCATATATGAAGAAAAATAGTAACAATTCTACACTGTTTCCCTGTATTAATTCAGTGTCCTGTGCAACGCGTTCCGGGTTTTCTTAATCAATTTAAAAAAGTTTCTCTGTTGCCTTCACATAAAAATGTTAAATGTGGCAATGTTTTGTTTATCCACTCTGTCCTCGACATAAACAATTTGTATTAAACACTTTTCCACAAGCGGGGAAATAACTCGTTTCTGTAACACATCTCGCGTTATTTTGAAACCTGATACAAGTTTTGCTTCGCTTTTTGCACTCCACCGTCAAAATCAAATCTTTGCCGCACTGTTGCACATATTTGCTCTTCAAGCATCCTGAACTGACTTGACGTCTTTTTCTAACATGTGCATGCTCAAACTGGGACAGCAGCAGGTTGCGGTAGTTGTTTACGTCATATTTGGTATCATGATGCGTCGCATTCTTTGATCTGAGCCATTGCCCCGCATAGAGGAATTCTTGAGGATCGGTGCTGGCAGCTGGATAAGGATTGGCGATTTTGAATTGCGACAGGAATACGTGAAAGGCCATCACTGTAGCCAACAACTGATTAAAAAAACAAATTCTCATAAGACAACCAAGCATTAACAATCGTGTTTGAGTGATTTGTCTCAAACTTACTACGGTCAAAACTCGATTTAAAGAACTGACCTCTGGATGGCGAAGTCCCGCCAGTATAACAAACGATATTCTTCTCCCCAGTGATAATAAAATATATGGAAAAGAACCCTGATTCAAAGACACCTTGCTATAACAAGCGTATTTCCCTTCGCCCTTTGTTATGATCGAAGTTCCACCGGTACATACAGTTACATGCAGCTCAATGACTTTTGGAGGTCTAGCTACAAAATGTATGATGTGTTTGCTCTTCCCTGCCACTTCTAGGCTAAAGAACCAGTCTTTGTTGATGTGGTTCGTGTTAACCCTTACTGTGAACAGTTTGTGTACCCGTCCTGGCATGCATGAAGCTTCAGGTAGAAGTCGAAAATTACCCTTAAATTCGTGAATATTCTTAGCTTTCATTGGCTATACTTTTTGTACACATGTAGCACAAAACAAACTAAAACGTTTGTCATAGTTTTTCTCTTTCGGTAAACGTCCTATGATTCTTCGTTAGAACTACCAATTTGGAATTCAGTTGTTGTTTAATTGCGGAATAGCTCTCAACATACACTTAATGGTGACAATCGTTGATATGAAATGGGCATATCAACAAACAATGATCACATAAGGGCCAAATTTCGCTAAGGTTGTAAACAAATTTTCGACCCGACGTAAACAGACTAAATAAAATGGCTTTTTTTAAGGCATTACAAAACTTCAAAAAGAGAATTAAAAAGACTGGACCTCGTAGAGCTGTAGGGTGAGGAATGATACCTACGGGTCTAGCATAAAAACCATCGGGCATTAATTCTGGAAGCTTTAGCGTATGAAAAAATTTATAACTAGTATGCCTATCAGCAGTCAATGCTGACGTGCAAGGTATGGCGAAAGGGATTGAGAGTTAAACCAGATGACTATTTGTTCAGCGTCCTTTCTTTTTTATTTTCTTTTTTTAAACAGCTTTATTGGGTACACCACATAAATAAATTGCATAAATAAAAAAAGGCAAGACCCAAAAGGGACAGGGATGAAGTCCCATACGAGGCACCGCCCCTGGATTAAGGCCTAAAATTAAAACAAAAGCTAACACAAGCATTTATAAGAAGAAAGAAATATATATATCTAGAGTGGAATGAGCATGTTTAGACTAGCGTCCACGTACAAGGGTAATTGAGATCATATACCCTTGAATGGTGAGTGCTCATTAGTTTGCGGACAGCTGTACGACGAAAGTTGTGTTAAGGACGTTCGCGCGAAAATTTTCCAGTCGATAGAATTTTTTTAAATTTTTACTGCTGGCAGATAATGAATTACTTCTGCCAGAAATGCAAAAAAAAATAAAGCGTGTGGTAAACTATACCGATTTCGAAAAATTGTCGCATATAATTGAGCACAGTCTACAGGGGTTTATAGTTGAAAATATCGAGGGTGAGTCAACGGAGGCAAACGATCTTAGTCATATTTTGTAGAAGTGGGTCTGTTGCGTAAATAATTCCAAATGTTACTAACGTTTTCACATAATTTAAGAGGCATTTGAAACCACCGCACAGATGCACGAAGAGCTAACAAGAACGGAATTCGATGGTGCATTTTGGCAAAAATTCAAACTTTTAGTCGATAGATTTTCTTTATTTTTTCCCTAAACGTAGAAAATCAGAAGAGAAAATGATCCATCGGAAGAAAAATTGGGCTCACCGAACGTCGTTAAATCCAGATCGTTAAATCCAGGCAAGGTTCTAGCAATGGCCATCTGCCCTATGATTTGTTTATTTTGTGACTTAGCGCGTGCGCTCATGCATGACGTGGCATGCGAATTTGCGTGCGCAGTAAAGGCGGCGAAATACGAGATACAAAAACCCTCAACTTGTCGCGCAACATTGTTTCGTTGCAAGTTTTCGTCGATGTTTCCCGTTTTTCACCTTGTGTGATGAACTTGTCCTGCAACAAAAACATTTGTTGCGGGTTGAAGAAAGTTGTTGCGAAAAGTAGAGCGCGGGTCTACTTTGAGCAACAAATTTTGGCTTTGTTGCTCGTTTTTCATCAAACTCACAACTTGTCTCGCAACAAATTTGCTCGTGCCCTGCAAATCATCCAATCAGCGCGCCGCATTTCTTCAACCCGCAACAAATGTTTTTGTTGCGGGTCAAGTTGATCACGCAAGGTGAAAAACGGGAAACATCAACGAAAACGTGCAACGAAACAATGTTGCACGACAAGTTGAGAGTTTTTGTATCTCGTATTTCGCCACCTTTAAGGATGCGCAGAAACAATTAGCGCGAACGTCCTTAAAAAAGTGCCAATGCTCCTATAGCACTTTTTTAACACAACTTTCTTCATACAGTAATTCCAAGTGCTACACAGCATCAATTCAATTGCAGACAGTTGTAGGACAATGGTTTGAAATCTGTGTTGCGTTCTAAACACATGAGGGCTGCTGCTACGCAGCAACTTTAATTGCATAGAAAAGATATTGCCAGGGCTACAAATCTTACTTCGATCTAGTCGCAGGGTCCAATAGACCATTTTACAGTTATTGGCTTAGTGACCTGGCTTCTGAATGGCAGCGAGGCTGGAGTTGATATTGTTTTGATACAGACCTCACTATTTTTATTGTGCGAATCAAGTTGTTCTTATGTTAACTAATTGGCATTTACACGAGAAAAGCAGAGAGGTCTGCATCAAAGCAAGCCATGCTTGCACTCATGGCCAGGTAACTAATAAGCACACAACTGTAAAATGGCCTATTGCTTAATAGTGGGTTAACTTGACTCTGAACAAAACCATTAACCCTGGGTTAGTGCTCACCCTGCTTTGAGTAACTGCTTCGAGAACTCATTACAAGCAAAACACAGGTTACTTTTCAACAATTTAATCTTGAACTAATTTTAGGTTTAGGCAAGAAAGTATGATGAACCAACAAAATACCTGGGAGGTGTGACAGTGGCACTGGCTAAATGAAAGCAAATCTAAATTGGTTGTAAGAGGTGATTTGAATAAAAGAAATGCATAAAATGTAAATGAACATAATAAGTCAAAATTCAACACAACTGAATCAACTTTACTTCAAGGCAAACATTTCAGCATCAACATGTGTAAGAACCAATAAAATCCTAACAAACATAACATTACAACTATTCTAACTGAACCCGATATAAGTAATTTGCCATTAGAAATGGTGGCAGTCCTCCCAAATTCTAACCGTCCAATTGTATAAAATGAACAACAAAAACAACAACATGTACTTGCTGAACATGTAAACTGGAAGGTTATGTTAAAGGACCCTAGTCAGCTTCTGCCATTTTCGATGCCATCAAAATTATTGATAGAGCATGGTGAAGCAAAACCTCATTGCTTTATGGTAAGTTGTGTCCCTGAAAGTGTGTTTAATTATACGTTCTCTGAATAAAATATAATATACTCGTTCAAGATGCCACTGGAGTAACTGGTGTAAGTAGCCGATTAAGGTAATTTCTTGTGCGTATGACTCCTCTGTTAGAACACTTAAAGTTCGTTCGTGTTTTTCCAGTCTGCGAACAAAGAACTCTGAAGAATCGAACTGGGTAGCTGTAGCGTTTCGTTGTTGCTGTGCTCTCGCAATCATTGTACTTAATTCCATGAAAAACGTTTGTGTACCTGGAAGCCAAATTACAGTTCCAGCAGACGCCATTTTGTTTACACGGAAGATCATCAATGACATCACTTCCTGTTTTGCGAAATCATTTCCGCTTCCTCATCTTTTATTTCCACATGTTTTATAAATCAAACATCTTTTACTTGTATCGGACATCTCTTAGCAATTTGAACATCCTTTAGTTTTACCAAACATCTTTTAATTGTGTCGGACACCTTTTAGTTTTATCGGACACCTTTAGTTTATAACGAACATGTTTGCTTATTGATTTATTGCGCAAAGCATTCATATATGCAACATAGCAAGGATATATGCAAATTCGATATTTTGTCCGTAAAAGGCCTTCATAGATTCCCTTGCCGATTATATCTGCTGACTTCACTCAGTCGCTTCAGGCTCCTTCGCTGCGTCAGCAAAAACTACAGCACAACAAAACTGACTCTGTTTCTCTAAAACAAGCTTGTTATTTCTGTTTAAGTGAACTTAGTTCAGCTTCGAGTCGTTACACTAAACGAGAAACAATTCAGTGAAATATATATATGTGAAATATATCAACGAATAAACAAAAAAATGTTTTCTTAGCAACACTCGATCGCTGATCAGTAGACCTACTGCATGCGCGGCGTGTTCTCCATGTGCATGTGCAACGCTGGTAAACGTTAAAGCTGCGAAATTCTTGCCACACTGAAATTCCACTAAATAACTCATAACGTGAACTCTTTTACATCAGTCAAACTAGGCGACAAAAATTATGACAGGATTAAACCTGGTCTGTTTGCGAGAGACTGATGGGAGATTCTTAAAGTTTTCGCGACTTGATCTCACCAAAGGTGCTCGAAAATTAACAGAGTTGAACGAATTTTAAAAGAAATCACTTTAAACAGCTCATAACAGTTAAAAAATGAGTTTGTAAAAAAAGGACATACCTTCAAGATAAACATTTTCAGTTTGTAAAATACTGCACGTTAGGAGCTGAAGATTTCTGCAAAAACTCCCTGACAAGCCTGAGTGCGGCAAGGCTTTTATAGAGACCAGTGGAGTAAGCCTTTTTTAGAAAATCAGGTTCTCTACTCACCCGAATGTAATGTATCAACAATGCAGATTTTAAAATTGGCACACTGTTTCAGCAGGGAAACTTAAAGTTTATTCTAAACATCGTTTCCTTGGAGCTCAAGGTGACAACTGGTGATAATTTCAGCCAATGGTGTGCAACCTAGCACAGCTGACATTTATCGGTTGTAACCTGGCTGCAAAGAATGTAGCATTTTTTCACGCTTTTCGGTCAGCCCTGATAGATCATAAACGATTGCGCAATTGCAGGGGGGATTCCCATGACCGATAGTACGGGCCGCCGTCACCGCCAAAAATACAAACAATGCAAACAATTTAGAATCAATTGAAACGATCTAATTGTTCTTTTTACGAAGGTTTAAACATTTTTGAAATGATGAAGTTAAAATGCACTTAGACAGGTGTCCTGCGTTCAAGTGGAAAACTAAAGTTATAAACGGTTTAGACAATGTTGACATTGTCTGGTCCTCGACCACAAAACGGTACAACAAAGCCACTAACGATCCATCCTAAAGAAAAATAATTCAGCTTTACTTTGTAAAACGGTGCAGAATATAGTGACTCGGTTTAACAGCACAACAGCAAACGGTTTAGCACAGAGAGAAATGGATTAAACTAAGGACAGATAAATTAGCGAAAACGGATTTGGTTTAGCTTTACATCAAATGGTTGGGTGTGCTGTAAATTGGTTTAGATTGCTGTGGATTGGACTAGCGAATTGCGAATTGGTTTAGCGTTTATTAAATGGTTTAGCCTACTGTGGATTAGCTTAGCGTATTGTGGATTGGTTTAGCCTATTCTTAACTGGTTTAGCGTATTGTGCATTGGCCTAGCATATTTTGATTTAGTTTAGCGTACTGTGAATTGGTTTAGTCTATTGTTAATTGGTTTACCTCACTGTGAATTGGTTTAGCATATTTTGAATTGGTTTAGCGTCTTGTAAACTGGTTTAGCGTTACATCAAATGGTTTAGCGTGTTGTGAATTGGTTTAGCATTACATCAAATGGTTTAGGGTGTCGTGAATTGGTTTAGGGTTACATCAAATGGTTTAGCGCATTGTGAATTGGTTTAGCGTTAAATCAACTGGTTTAGCGTGTTGTGAAGTGGTTTAGCGTTACATCAAATCGTTTAGCGTATTGTGAATTGGTTTAGCGCTACATCAAATGGTTTAGCGCATTGTGAATTGGTTTAGCGTTGCATCGAATGATTTAGCGCATTGTGAATTGGTTGGGCGTTACATCAAACGGTTTAGCGCATAGTGAATTGGTTTAGCTTAATATCAAATGGTTTAGCGTATTGTGAATCGGTTTAGCGCTACATCAAATGCTTTAGCGTGTTGTGAATTGGTTACCGTTGCATCGAACGGTCAAGTCTATTCGAAATGCGCAATTCAGCGCACTGTTAATGTTTTAGCGTCTTGCGATTTTATCAAATGTAATCAGCGCGCCGACACCGCCAAAAATACACACGTGAAATGGAACAGCCTAGAGTGATATGGATCAGTGTATGACGTCAGCTAATGTTAAATTTGGCGCGAAAATAGACTCGCGTGCTCTGAACGAGCTTCGAGCTTCGCGTCTTTTGTGTTGCCTTCGACGTTATACGGTAAGTTTGCTTTTTCTTGCTTTTATTTCCCTCAGTTGATGTTCTACCTCTTAACCGAAGCAAGAGTATTTTGTCTAAATGTGTGTGAGGTTCGAGGTTTGTTTTGGTAGGGACGAGCGGATGTGAACTTGTATGCACATCCTTCGCCGTTCGCCGAAATCCTTTTACATACATCCCCATTTCATGTAAGCTTAGTTATTAACTCGTAATGACTCCTCTGTACACTCTCTTTCATAGATATCTCGGTACGTGTCATCATCGCCACAAGGTTACAATTTGCCTTCTACTCGGAATATTGTTTTCTTTGCCCCCGCTTATTTGGGCTTACATTTATTTTTCAAGTTTTCAGTCATGGTAAGGTTTCTCTTTATATTTTTCATTAGCTTAATAGCCGGATTATGAAACATTTTCCTAAACAGAATGAATCTGTTGTGAAGTTTCTTGAGATAGAACTTAACCGGACATTACTGTGAGATGCTAATCAGCCAGTTGACATTAGGCGATAAGATCTCAAATTATTAGCCCCTGAATAAACAGAGTATTCAATTATAGCTAGCTAAAATTATCATTGAGCGGCGATCTATTTAGCAATACTCTACTGACTTACAGCAGTAAAATGAGATAAAGAAATGCTCGAAATGTAACGTTGACAAAACCATTAGTTATCTATATCGCTGTCAAACATATCTAAGTTTAGTGAAAAGTACAATCAGGACGCAGGTTACGTTAGAATCATTCGTTGCATCTTGTGTTTTCGCTTTCCGCTGGCGCTGGCGCATTTATATAAGCTTATCTTCAGTAGCTTTTACGCATTATTTCTCCACTGGTGCCGAGTTTGGTCAACCAAATCTTAGACTCCCAATATTAGCACATACGTTCTCTCTTTATTGTTTGAACATATACCTGATAATCTGTGGTGACCTTTCTTTAAGAGTGCCTCTGCGAATCAGGTAACAGCAGCGGCTGACCTTTTAAGAAGGGCGTGTGAAGTTCTTGGAGCCACGCAAGGATCATCAGGTCCTTCCCAACAGGCTCTCTCTACCTCTGGTATTGGTTCAGGGACATCAACCGGCAAATGGTGCGTAAGTATGTAGGTCTACCTTTGTAATTTACTAGAAATTAAACGAGGAGCTTCTATGAGGAAAACGTATCAGGGAAGGGTGGGTGGGAGATGTATTCCCATAAATTGTGCATTGTTTTGTTGCAGGTTCTTCAAGAGGTTCTATTTAAGGCTGAATAAAAAGAAATTGATACCCTTTGAAGGCTCAAACTCGAAATGGAAGAAATTAACGTAGTACTAAAGAGGGTTTCTGACTCTTTTGTAAAGATAAACGTATACAAACAGCGATATTCACTGATACCATTTAGATACCCCACCCAGGGATCAGGCTTGGACTACAATGCCAACAAGGTTGTTGTTGTTGTTGTTGTTGTTGTCATAAGAGGGGTTCCCTGTCTGACGCCCGCGAAATTTAAAAACAAAAACCTACTCTAAATGGCGAAAGATTTCCCTGTGAGAACAATCAAATATGGAATACATTTAACACGTTTTAAAACAACACTTTTCAAGCACTATGGGTTCGGATGAACCAATCACACTGGAAGCGTTGCCGTCCCGGGGGAGATACTACCGCGAATTTTGGAAAGGGGTGTGCCGCGAATGTTCTTGAACCCTAACCCTATTTAAGGACGAAGAAAGCGTAAACTGATACCCTTTTTTAGGCCCAAACATTCGTTTAGGCGGGCGTTTTCGCAGTCCTCTATTTAACAATTTGATTATGAGCCCGAGTTTTCTACGAGCAGATAGTCGACAAGGCGCAGCCGAGTTGACTATCGCTCGTAGAAAGCAAGGGCGAGTAGTCTAATTGTTTTAGTATAAATTTGCCGTAGTCTCATTGCATAAAAAGAAAAAATGTCAAGTAAAGGGTAAAAAAGAACTGTTTTATTATGTTACATCAGGTTCAAACGTGATGCGCGATGTGCACTGATGCGTAACTGTTCTCTATCAGCAGATAGAAAACGGTAACATAACCAATCAAATTCACGGATTCACAATAGACTACGGTAAATTTATACTAATAGATAGTACAATTTAGCTACCCTATCTAAGGGCCACACCAGGAACACAGCAACAAAATTGTAAAAAAGATACCCTAATCAAGTACCGGGAACCTCAAAAACCATACCCTATTCCGCAGCACTGTTTATTTTCATTTACTTTTTCATTGTCATTACTTTCCTTTTTTGGTATTAGCCTTCGTGTTTAAATTTAATTGTAATTTTGGTAGCCGTTACTTCTGAAGATGTATGTTGGAGCATACGAAACGTTAAGTTCGTAAATGAAAGTTTTTACAACACGCGTTATCTCGTTATGTTCATAACTGCAATTTGTGTGTAATTTTTACTCGAGTTGAAACACAGGTTGCCCAAGCTCACTATTTGAGCATATATTAATATCGAAGAGTGCGGCTTAGAAAAGCAATGTTCGACAACTGATATGATTATGTAAGAGATCGACCATCAGGCCTTATCCACCATATGGGAGTTCGGTTGTAAAGTTAATAATTAATCATTCTTCGTTATAAGAGTTTGTATGTATGAAATTCGCAATAAAGTTTTCCTTTTAACTCACCGATGTTGTTTCCTTGTCATTTCTTGTGATTTTGTAGCGTTTTAGGCCTCCTAGATGCAGTCCAAGGCTTTACTTGAGCAGCCGCTTTTTCCACCCCTTTTAGTTAACCACACCAGATCCCTTTGGCAGTAAAGTACTGGATTGGATGGCCAGTGACTGAGCACGTTGAAACAACAACAGAAAAGAAAATATAGAAGTTACTCAAACACATTATACAGAAGTTAGATTCATTAGTGTGGTTTGTAGTACTACCAACCTCTTTTTCAGCTTTTTCTCTAAGTTCCCTTGCAGATTGCAACATTGTGTTGATGACAGGGCTTTGGTTATCTTCATTAAAATCCAGGACTTGTCTGGCAACAGTCAGCAGGTGTATCGTGTTGTCTTCAATTTCCCGGGCCTGGGCATCATAATTTTCTGCTGTTTTTGAGTGTTTTGAAGCTGATCGCAAAAGTGTTATGTGCTCATTTAGATCAGCCAGGCTTTCAAGCTGATTGTTAGTTTCAGCTAATTTCCAGGCAATATTGGCATCCAACTCATCACACTCTTCGACTAGCATGTCAAAAAACTTCAAAAACAGTCCCAGGCTAATGTGGAGGCCAGGAATGCAAATCTAAAGGTTAGAAAGAAAACTTCTTAGTATATTTTTTCCTCAGCAATTGGTTAGTGTTAACATATTTTGCCGAAGAGTTTTCTTTTATTTACCTTTTCAAGTGGGATGTCACCCCCAGCATCAAGAAATTTCTGATGTTGCTCAGCGAGGTTGTCTATGGTCCTCAGAATGGTAGGACTTCTTTCTTTCCTAGGAGGCTTCATCTCTAGGGCAATGATAGTACACCATAGGCATGAGTGGCGACCTATGGATTTAAGTTGTAAAAAGAAATTAAGAAGTATATTAATTGTAATATTTAGATGAATTTGAATAGCACTTGCCACTAGCACGACTGATCCCCATCACCCTACAGAGGAATTCATAATCCCCAAAAAGGAAGAGCACTGGAGTTTTGTTCCTAAACAAAATAACACAGTAAGGGGATGATTAATAATGAAAATTGACAAAGTAATATGTTTGTAGCTAGTTAATAAGGTCGTTTCCTTACTTTATTTTTAAGGCAGTTAGCTCCCTCAGTGAATCAGCATGTTGTTGAAGCACTGTTTGCAGATTGTTCCTCGTGTCCTTACCTTCATAAATGACAAATACCACAGTTTATTTGCTTGAATTGGGTTTGATTACATTGGCTAATTGAAACTCTAATTTCATAGAGCCTTGCCCATGATCTCCCCCTATTTTCAGAAATAATTTGTCATGTCGTATTTTGCCATTACGCCAAGTAATTTGACCTGCCCTGAAATAAGAAGTGACTTGTTGTAATATGTTGTAATTATTTTATTGTAATTGTTCACTTATTTCTTTTCTATTTTTATTTCTTTTGTTTTCATTTTTACTGATTGATTATTTTATTGTAATTGTTCACTTATTTATTTTCTATTTCTTTTGTTTCATTTTTACTGATAATGACGTTTGATTTGAAAGCGCAACCCGCCTCGATTAGCTCTGCTATCTGCGGGTTGCGCAGGATTATCATTGTATTTTCTTTTTTTCAAACTAATAAAATGGAAAAAATGGAAATGGAGTTGTATTAAAGTTATGAAATGGAAAATGGTGTTGTATTTTTAAATTTAAGGTGATTAGGGTGGGCTTCCTTACGAATCACAGTCATCCACAAAGGAAACTATGTGGTCTTTAAGATCACTGACATAGGCACATGGAGTTTCCTTGATGATGGTAACAGTTTTGTTACCCCTCCTCTCTGTGTGCTCAAGGGGTAGCATTTCCTCTTCAATGGTATCTCCAATTTGTTCCCTCTTTCGTTCCCTCTGTTGCCTTTCACTCTCCATCTTAATTCCCCACTGGGCAAACCATCTGAATGAAAAGTAAAAGGAAGGACGTATAAGAAATGCAGATGTAATATGTTTTATTTAATTTTAATTGTGGTGCAATAATACTATTTGAAAATCTACCTCCTCAACTTATTTAGACGATACCACGTTATCCCCAGGTCTGCTTTCATGGCATTTCTTTGACCCCTTGGGATGTTGAGGACAAGTTCCTTTCCCAATGCATCATGCAAGATTTGCCTTCTCTCTTCCTGGCTCTTCCGTGGCTCTTCCGTTTTAGGGTGTGGATCATGTGCACATCAAATCGGTCACTGCTGATTTTGCTATCAACTGCCTCAAGAGCCTTGGTTCAATTAAGCCGTGTTCTTGGGGTAACTTGATCAGAGGGCTTTTGTGCGACCGGGACATGCACAACACCTAGAGGCTTAAAGAAAATATAAGAAGTGCAGTGAGTCCAGTTGTGGGAGATGGTGAAATGGCAAGTTGTGAAGGGGGTGGGGGTTTTAAAGTTTCAATTGAAAGTAAAAAGTTAGCTTACCTTTCCACTAGTTTTGAACAGTACAGTTTTTCCATCCGTCGACTCCTTCAGCCTCGTTTTCACATTTGCAGTACATATCCTCTCCACTTCTGGTGAAAATGTTCCTGCCTGTGCATTTTCAAAAATCTGCTGCATGCCTGGGCTGGGTCAGGGTCTGCCACTGGTTGTCGGGGCTGGGGAACTACAGCTGGTGCAGCGCCTTCGCAAGCATAGAGAGCACTATTTTCATAGTTAACAGACTTGCGACAGGTTGTGCAAATAACTTCTTGCTCGGCAATGGGTCGCAGCACCATTCGAGTAGGGACTTTGAGGGGGCCAATATTTTCTTTACAAACAGGACATGAGCCCTTCTGACCACTATCAATTACACCTTTCATACATTATACACAAAAGTAATGCTGGCAAGTAGTTTCCACAGGTTTTTCTAAGATCTGAAGGCACACTGGGCACAGCAATTCTTTTGTAAGGTTTTGGGGAAGGACAAACTTTTCTGAAAACTCATCAAAGCGAATGGAGGGTATGTCTTTGGTAAGAGCATCAAGGTCTTGGAGCGAACTGGGGGACTTAAGAGTTCTAGACGAGTCAAATAATTCGGGTTTTCTCCGCCTTCGTACCTTCTTGGGCCTTCCACCTTTCTTAATCTCTTCTACGTGTGTACAGACTGCAATCATCGTCATAGTGTGTCACCCATGTAACTGGAACAACAGATCTTCTGTCGGGATGCGCGTAGCACGCGTGACGAAAATATTGCGGATGAATTTCCTCAAGGTCCTTTTCAACGAAGATAGAAAACTTTTCAGCCAAGAATTCTTTCCATTTTAAACATTGAAACTTTGAATTGACTGCTCCTTTTGATTTTTGCAGCTTTTCACCGCATATGCAGCAGAGGTTTTCAAGGTTTTTCTGGTGAGAAGACGCCACTGCCTATGGACTGATCGAAAATTGTAGGGATATTAAGTTGACCAAGTTCTCGATTTAACGAAATGGGACTAGAAATCTTATTACGGGGATGGACAATAAATACTTTAATGATACTAAAATAAGAGGTGAGAGCGAGAAAAACTTTCTATTTTCGGGAGGGACGTTTTAATCTTCATCGTTTTCATTTTTCACACATCCGCCATTACCGCTGCGTGGCAGAACAACATCTCACTTTACGTACAACACTCTTAATACGCCTGAAAACTGTTTTGTCAGGTTTCTCTCCTCTAGTCCCTCTAGAGCTAACATTTTAGAGAGCCTAAAACATATCTTGCAATATATATGAGCCTAGAGAGAAGAGAACTGGCAAAAAACAGAAGTGTCAAACTCTGCAAAGGCGGATAACAGCGGAAGCCAGACAGACATATGCCCAATAACGGCACTACTCCTTCTACTCTGACGAAATGTCCTCCTGAAAACACAGGATTATTGCTTAGCGAAATATTCTAAGATCCCCCGATCATAACGTACAAAAGGGGCAGATCCTTAAAAGATATACTCGTGCGAGCTGTACTCTTACTGGCTATTACACGTGTATGGGAGTCGCGCAGGCCTGTCACCTTTTACTATTCTATCACATTCCACTTGTGATAAATCAGCCAATTAAATTTAAGAACTTTCGATCCGCCGATCGAGTATAAAAGCTGCACCAATCAGGCCTTTAACCGAGTGATAC
This sequence comes from Catalaphyllia jardinei, assembly GCA_022496165.2. NCBI lineage: Eukaryota > Metazoa > Cnidaria > Anthozoa > Scleractinia > Caryophylliidae > Catalaphyllia > Catalaphyllia jardinei. The sequence goes on from CM042751.1 coordinate 4,158,607, forward strand.
CGAGCATTGCCCTCTATCGCTCTACTTATCGGCAACTGACGAGATCCAGAAGGATCGAAACCGCGGTATTGCCTGAACGACAAGGCTACGAGCCTCCAAACAAAAGAGAGACTACTAACGGTCTCAAGAAAACCTGAAAACATCGTAAAGAAAAGCAATGGTGACGACAATGTAGAGCTAGATGAACAATCAGCAGAAGGACTAATTTCAGAGCTTTGACCTGAATGAAACCACGCAGTATCATAAACAACACGCAAAGCAGTCCACAGACTTGCGCGTGAACAGTCACGCAATTCATTGAACAAGCAAATAGCCACCATCCAACTATCAAGTTTACGGCTGAAGTTTCCGACACGGAAACCACGTTCCTCGACACAAAAGTTTACAAAGGCGAACGATTTGCAAAAGAGTCTAAACTAGAAATCAAAACTCATTTCAAAGCTACTGAAACATTTCAGTACACGCATTTCTCAAGCTGACACCCACCAGGGGTCAAGAAGGGCTTCATTAAAGGCGAAGCACTTAGACTTCTCCGTACTAACTCCTCCCAAGCAGCATTTAAAACTGCTATTAAAAGATTTAAAACAAATCTTATAGAAAGATGGTACCCTGAAACTCGCAGAAATTACATTTGAGGAGAGAAAACACGCCCTGCAACAGAACCAGAAAGCGAACACGCAAATCTTGCCTTTTGTCACACAATATCGCTCATCAGTGCCTAACCTTAAGCATATACTTACGGAGAACTGGCATTTAATACAACAACAGCCATTGCTTAGGAGAATTTTCAAAGATCCCCCCATTGTCTCGTACAGAAGGGGCAGATCCTTAAAGGACATACTCGTGAGAGCTTAACTATAACTGGCTATTACACGTGAATGGGAGTCGCGCAGGCCTGCCACCTTTTCATTATCCTTGTCGCGAAATGAAAGTCAATATTGTGAATTACGGAAAATTCCAATGAAATGACGTGTTCCCTCCTAGGCATGAAAACCGTTTCAAATGATAATTTGGGCTTCTCCGGAAACATAATTTTGTCTTGATTGCAACGTTAGCGGAGAGTTCAAGCAAAAGCATGCGAGTACGAAATCCCGGCAGCTACGCGGGCTAACTGATGAAACACGCACTACTCGAACTCTATCTCTGTAACGAGCCTGCTATGTGTAGTTTGCTCTTTCATAATCAACACAATGCCCAGGGTGGCCGGCTAGGCTTGTAAGTCAAGGCTAATCCAGGATTAAAAATAAACCAAGATTGCAATCACGTAATTGTTAATGCTAATGTTTTACGGATTTTGAAGTTGGCGGAAGTTAAAACTGGTTGCAGGAAAAGCCTGAAAATCGACAGAAACTCTTTCTGCAAAGTGACGAAACAGAATACAAAATTCACGAAAAATTATGAATACGTTTATCATACTTGATAGAATATTGAGCAGGTTTCATTTAACTATTTGACAGATTCAGGAGGAGCTCTGGACAGATCGTTAGCTTGAACAGAGACGAGGGGGAAGGGTGGGGTGAAATTTATGAGGTGAGGGGTCCGAAGGAAGGAAAGCTAAAAATCAAAATCCTATCTTGGCATCATTTTCACAGACAAACAGCCCTGACCAAAGAGGAAGAATTTCTTTCTAAAAGCAGTTCAATTTTCTGACCGAGTTCAGGCAGTCAAATCGATGGGCCGTGAATCGTCCAGAGTTGGGATGGCAAGTCTGAAATATCAAAACGACACATCTTTTACGTGATTTGTTGGTTTATTTTTAAGCCAGCACTGATCTGTATTACCGTTGACAGACCTATCATTTTAAGCCACGTTTCTTGTTATCTCTAAGCAAGCAGTCATAATGATCAAATCCTCTTAGGAACCTCTATTTTTAAACGAAAGATCATATAGATAATAATACTAATAATAATTTTAATCATAGGAAGTCGACGTTTCTAATTAATTATCAATGTTCTTTAAATAGAGATGACTTTATTTGCACCCTTAGTTTGAATTGCAAGAATGTTTTTTCCCCCATGGTCAGATTAAGTATTCGAATTATTTTTCCCGCCTTAATGCTGTAATTATTCTTAAATGTAAGTACTTTACATTAAATTGCCCATTGTACGATTTGCCTTGTTTATAAACTACAGTGTTTTCTATTCCTGAGATGCGAACTGAGCCGCACCAGTTTTATCGTTTTGTAGGAGATCACTTTTTTGAAAGAAAGATGACATAAGTATACAAAATGCATATTTAGCATAACATTCAGTTGTATGAGACAAGCTCATTATGTGATTTAAGTCAATGTTTTTTTACTTAATTTTCTATCAAATCACATAAAAATTGTTACATGTAAAGGTTGTCTCAGAGCAGTCACCGCTATTTCAGCCTTGGCACATTCTTAAATTTTCTCCAATTTTGCAACACCGCGAATGGAACCAGAAAATCGTTGATGAAGAAAGTTAAAGCAAATGGCATAAAGAAAAAAAAGAAACATTTTTCTGAAAACTTCAAAGACAAACATGTCTAAAATACAGAGAGAGTGCATAGCACAACACAGCCAGATCCCATCAGTAGATATATTTGTAACAATCCCCCCGAGGACAAGACGATCATGTAACATTATAAAACGTCGATTTATTGAGATAAACTGACAGATTGTTGAACAGATTTTGAGATCGGCATACGTACTCGCCACGATAAGATTTAAATCTTGAGGGCAAAATCATAGAAATTGAGTCGCATGAATCTAGGTTTCATTTTATTAAGGATGATGAAATTAACGCTTCTATAAATTTGAAAAAAAAAGCGTGGATTTTACTGAGAAGTTTAAAAATTTCCTCCACTGAAGCAATACGGAATATAAATCATAGTAACCCTTCGTGAAGGAAGAGCTTTATTTGGAGAGTCTCCTGCAGGACCCCTGCAGTTGAACCCGGCGACATTCCATCTAGAGGTATTTGACCTTTTGCTTCCAAAGCACTTTTTATCTTTTTCCTTGTCTGTTGTTTCCAACCGCCTGTTAATAAAAACCGACATATCTAATATGTAGCTTCTGTAGTTGGTAGTTACAGTAACCTGAATAGCACTTGCCCAGTTACACAAGCACGAGAAGAATATATGAAATCAGGTGGAATGGAACGAGCAACCACCAGCCCGGAAAATGTTGCTCTATGCCTCGAGCCTCTCCTTGTCCAGCAGTTCCGTTTTGGTTCGTTAATCCCATCGGCTCCCCATTCCTTTCGCACTAACCTGCCATCAGGCGTTCTTTTCATGCGAACAGGAGAAGGGACTCTTTCTCCGGGGAAAAAACACAATCACTCAATTACTTTAATTTTGATTTAGATTGGCTGAGTAGTCGTCAAACTGGTAAGTAACTGGTTTGGTTTGGTTTGGTTTTGGTTGACTGGCTCGATTAAAACCCGCTAATAGTTGTCTTTAATACTAGGCATTTGAAGTAAAGACTAGTTGAAATGGATAGAAGGCGTTTGTCCTAGGTCCGTTTTATAATTTAGATCGCACCTGGGAACGATTACGCAATTATTCCAGAGGTTTGCAAATATCTCGCGAGGACGTAATTGTATTTCGAGCAGCATTTTTCAACTCAAGCAAACTCAAGAAACACTTTTTCTAAATGCTCATACACAATTTCAACCGACCACTCAAAACAGCGATCACGTTTCTTTAAAATTACGACGGCTTAAAAGCTTGCCTAACCGTCTGAAAAGCTATATGTATATATCGCGTTTTGACGCATTTCTGGTCTAACTTCACAGCCCATGAATGATCAGTTCAGGTTATAGCGGGATTTCAATTAACTTATTGAAAACTTAGGTCTTACACTTCGTGGTAGAACTTAGAGTCACCTTTACCAAGTTGCCAAAAAGTTCGAATGAAATAAATTTCGAATTACGATAGCTAAATTTGTCCGACATGAAACGCCATGGGCTGAATCGCTTAAGTGACCGAAGTCACAGCTATGTTCTGCTGGCAGTTTTTAGGTTTCATATAGTTTCAGCCGATAATTTGTTCGGTGTTAAAATGCAAGTGCACAAAAAAAACTGAAGAATTAAATCGTTTGTTTGTAAATCGTAAAAATGGAGATTTCTTCACGCTGACATGACATAACTTTCAGCATTTAATTTCGTCAGACCGTTACCGGTAGCAGAAAGAGCTGAAGACGGAAAAGACAGAAATTTCACGTTCAATAAACCGGAAAATCAAAAACGTTTTTTCTTTTTTAATGCAATCGCTTCGGAGTTTTTGTTTTAAAGGAGCCCAGTCACATTGTATTTGGAGTAATTTTAGTCATGAGAAAAATTGCCTTTAAATTGAAGGAGAACTTAAAATAGTAGTTAATAAAGGTAGCAAAATACCAAAGAGATAATAACAATAAACCATAAAGAAAGAAGAACGGTTAAAGATGGAGAAGATCAGTTACACGGATTACAATCAACGCACTTGAAAAATTCAGGCAAAACATCTCAATATGTGCGAAAACAAGCGAAAACCTTGATGTAACTCCTTTCAGGATTGAATCCTTTCGGGTTTTTTACGCCGTTTGGCAAAGCAATTAATAAGAAATGGTTTGCTTCTCACATGCCATTACAGTAAAGATTTAAATTTAAGTAAGGCAGATCTGTTGGTGGCACAAAAAAGGTTGAAGGAAAAAATAACTATTAAAATTACGCAAATGTCAAAATAAACTCTTCAATCGGATACAGTTGTCTAGCTTCAAAACTAACTGAAACTAACTGATGGCCGTGCATGTACAAACTAGGAAAGCGACATTGCGTAGCGCCGTGACAGAAAATTGAATTTTCTTTCAATTATAGAACTTCGAAATCTAGAGACCAGACTGAAAATGTGTGTTCAGCATTCTTCAAGGGATAAGCCATTAACTCGATCAACTTTCAATGTTGGCTTCTGAATTCTAGCGCAAACATTGTACTGTATTGCATGAGACGCCAACGCCTTTCAAAATAGCAGGAATAAAACATATAATGTTCAGATGCGCAAACAATAACAACTAAATTCAAGTGCTGAAATAAATAAAAAAAATTTATTTAACTTATCTCCACAAAAGTCATATAACAACTATAAATGTAGAAGGCGTTACTATACATTCTAAAATGACGTATACGTTAGCACATAAAATTTTTTTCGATTCTGATTGGCTTAGAGCAGTGCAGTTCAAGTGTAACACCAGTGCAGAAAGTGTAACACTGGTGAAAGTACACATCGTCATTCTGGATTATGATCGGCTAAAAGACAATAGGAAATTTTCTAAGCTAATGATCTCAAATGAGAAAAAAAATGGCTTGAAAAAAGATCTTTCGGCACTTCTTCGATTCCAAGCGAATTTTTTTTTTCATACGGTTTTTCCAGCGCGTTCAATTTGGAGGAAATTTGCACTTCTGAGTTTTTCAAAAAGAAAACTCAAGCAAATTAATTCCAAATTGAACTCGAAACGTAGTAAACGTAGATAATAGTTTCAAAGCAATCTCACTCATTTTAAGTAAAATAGTAACATTTCTACACTTTTTTCTTTATTAATTCAGTGTCCTCTGTAACGCCTTCCGGTTTTTCATAATCAATTTAAAATGTTTCTCTGTTGCCTTCAAATGTTTACTCGCAATGTTTCGTTTATCCACTCTGTCCTCGACATAAACAATTTGTATTGAACACTTTTCCACAAGCCGGGAAATAACTCGTTTCTGTAACACATCTCGCGTTATTTTGAAACCTGATACAAGTTTTGCTTCGCTTTTTGCACTCCACCGTCAAAATCAAATCTTTGCCGCACTGTTGCACATATTTGCTCTTCAAGCATCCTGAACTGACTTGACGTGCACTTCTGACATGTGCATGCTCAAACTGGGACAGCAGCAGGTTGCTGGAGTTGTTTACGTCATATTTGGCATCATGATGCGTCGCATTCTTTGATCTGAGCCATTGCCCCACATGGAGGAATTCTTGAGGATCGGTGCTGGCAGCTGGATAAGGTTTGGCGATTTTGAATTGCGACAGGAATACGTAAAGGGCCATGACTGTAGCCAACAACTGATCAACGAGAAAAGAAATGTTATAAGACAACCAACATTAACAATCGTGTTTTAGCAGTTAGCGGAGTGTTACGCATAAGAAGATGAAAATCAAACCTGGAGATAACGAACCTCTGGATGGCGAAGTCCTCGGTATAATAATGAACGATATTCTTCGCCTCAGTAATAATAAAACCTATGGAAAAGACCCCTGATGCAACTAAACCTCGTTATATCGAAGTTCCACCGGTACACTGATACAGTTTCATGCAGCTCACTGTCTTTTATAGGTCTAGCTGCAAACTGTATGATGTGTTTGCTCTCCCATGTCACTTCTAGGTTAAAGTACCAGTCTTGTGTTGCCTGTAGCTTGTGTTTTGCCAGTTCCTTAACCCTTACTGTGAGCAGTTTGTGAACCCATCCATGCATGATGCTTCGGGTAGAAGTCGAAAATCACCCTTAAATTCGTAAATATTCTTAGTTTTCATTGGCTATACGTTTTGTACACATATGGCACAAAACAACCTAAAACGTTTGTCATAGTTTTTCTTTTTCGATATACGTCCAAAGATTCTTTGTTGGAACTACAAATTTGGAACTCAGTTGTTATTCAATTGGGGAAAAGCTCTCACTATAAACTTAATGGCGATAATCCTTGGTATGAAATACGTAATGGGCATATCAACAAACAAATTTCGCTAAGGTTGTAAACAAATTTTCGACCCGAAGTGAACAGACTTAAATAAAATGGCATTTTTAAAGGCATTACAAAGACTTCAAACAGAGAATTTAAAAGGACTGGACCTTGTAGAGCTGTAGGGTCAGGAATGATACCTACGGGTCTAGAATAGCAACCATCGGGCATTCATTCTGGAAGCAATAGCGTATGAAAAAATCTTCTAAAAAGCACAGCACAATAAAACTCTGTTTCTCTAAAACAAGCTTGTCATTTCTGTTTAAGTGAACTTAGTTCAGCTTCGAGTCGTTACACTAAAAGAGAAACAATTCAGTGAAATATATATACGTGAAATGTATCAACGAATGAACAAAAAATGTTTTCTTAGCAACACTCGATCGCTGATCAGTAGACCTACTGCATGCGCGGCGTGTTCTCCTAACATGCAAAGATATGTGCAACGCTGGTAAACCGGCGGTAAAGCTGCGAAATTCTTGCCACACTGAAATTCTACTAAATAACGTCTATCGTGAACTCTTCTACATCATTCAAACTAAGGATAGGCGACAAAAAGTATGACAGCATTAAAACTGGTCTGTTTATGAGTGACTGATGTAAGATTCTTACAGTTTTCGCGACTTGATTTCACCAAAGGTACTCGAAAATTAACAGAGTTGGACGAATTTTAAAAGAAATCACTTTCAACAGCTCATAACAGTTAAAAAATGAGATGTTAGAAAAAGGACATACCTTCAAGGTAAACATTTTCAGTTTGTAAAATACTGCACTCTGTTGCTGATTCTGCCAAGTTAGGAACTGAAGATTTCTGCAAAAACTCGGTGACAAGCCTGACTGGGGCAAGCCTTTTATAGAGACCATTGGAGTAAGCCATTTTTAGAAAATCAGGTTCTCTACCGAAATAGAGCACTCACCCGAATGTAATGTATCAACAACGCAGATTTTAAATTGCCGCACTGTTTCAGCAGGGAATGTTTATTCTAAACATCTTTTCCTTGTTTACCTTGACAACTAATTTAACTTCCCTTTCATTGCAGCTCAAGGTGACAACTGGTGATATTTTTCAGCCAACGGTGTGCAACCTGGCACAGCTGACATTTATCGGTTATAACTTGGCTGCAAAGAATGTGGCATTTTTAGAGGCCCCCCCGGTCAGCCCTGATAGATTATAAACGATTGCAGAGGATTCCCATGACCGATACGCGATAGCCATTTCCAAGAATCTATCGACATCCTCTTAACCTTGTCGCGAAATGAAAGTCAATATTGTGAATTACGGAAAATTCCAATGAGATGACGTTTTCCCTCCTGGGCATGAAACCCGTTTGATATGAAAATTTGGGCTTCTTCGGAAACATAATTTCGTCTCGATTGCAACGCTAGCGGAGAGTTCCAACAAAAGCACTCGAGTACGAAATTCCGCCAGCTACGCAGGCTAATGAAACACTACTCGAACTCTATCTCTGTAACGAGCCTGCTATGTGTAGTTTGCTCTTTCAACACAATACCCAGGGTAGCCGGCTAGGCTTGTAAGTCAAGGCTAATCCACGATTAAAAATAAATCAAGATTGCAATCACGTAATTGTTAGTGCTAATGTTTTACGGATTTTGAAGTTGGCGGAAGTTAAAACTGGTTGCAGGAAAAGTCTGAAAATCGACAGAAACTCTATCTGCAAGATAACGAAACAGAATACAAAATTTACGTAAATTATGAATACGTTTATCATACTTGATAGAATATTGAGAAGGTTTCATTTAACTATTTAACAGATTCAGGAGGAGCTCTGGACAGATCGTTAGCTTGAACAGAGACGAGGGGGAAGGGTGGGGTGAAATTCATAAGGTGAGGTGTCCGAAGGAAGGAAAGCTAAGAGGAATGAAAACTTTCAAAATCCTATCTTGGCATCATTTTCACAGACAAACAGGCCGGAGCAAGAAGGTGAAATTCCTTTCTAAAAGCAGTTCAATTTTCTGACCGAGTTTAGACAGTCAAACCGATGGGCCGTGAATCGTCCAGAGTTGGGATGGCAAGTCTGAAATATCAAGACGACACATCTTTTAGGTGACATTGTTGGTTTATTTTTATGCCATCACTCTGTATTACCGTAAGTTGACAGACCTATCATTTTAAGCCACTTTTCTTGTTATCTCTAAGCAAGCTGCCATAATGATCAAACCTTCTTAGGAACTTCTATTTTTGAACAAAAGATCATGTAGATAATAATAATACAGTAATGGTTTAATCAAAGGAAGTCGACGCTGGTAATTAATTGTCAATGGCCTTTAAATAGAGATGACTTAATTTGCACCCTTAATTTGAATTGCAAAAAAGCCTTTTTTTTCCATGGTCAGATTAAATACTCGAATTATTTTTCCTGCCTTAAGGCTGTAAATATTCTTAAATGTAAGTACTTTACATTAAATTGCCAAATGTACGATTTTCCTTGTTTATAAATGTAAACTACAGTGTTTTCAATTCCTGAGATACGAACTGAGCCGCACCAGTTTTATCGTTTTGTAGGGGATCACTTCTTTGTAAGAAAGATGACACAAGCACAGAATGCATATTTAGCATACCATTCAGTTTTATGAGACAAGTTCATTATGTGATTTACGTGTTTTTTACTCAATTTTCTATCAAATTACATAAAAAGTGTTTAAAAGGTTGTCTCATGGCAGTCTTCCCTGTTTTCTTGGCACATTCTTAAATTTTCACTAATTCTACAACACCACGAATGGAACCAGAAAATGGTTGAAAACAAATGTAATACTCTCTGATGAAGGAAGTTAACGCAAATGGCATAAAGAAAAAAAAAAGAAACATTTTTCAGAAAACTACAAGGACCAACATGTCTAGAATACAGAGAGAGCGCATAGCACAACACAGCCAGATCCCATCAGTAGATATATTTGTAACAATCCCCCCGAGAACAAGACGATCATGTAACATTACAAAACATCGATTTATTTAGATAAATTGACAGATTGTTGAACAGATTTTGAGATCGGCATACTCGCCACGATAAGATTCAAATCTTGGGGGCAAAATCTATTCATAGAAATTTAGTGACAGGAATTTAGGCTTCATTTCATTAAGGATGATTAAATTAACGCCTTCATCAATTTTAAAATAGCGTGGATTTTACTGTGAAGTTTAAAAATTTCCTCTACTGAAGCAATACGGAATATAAATCACAGTAACCCCACGTGGAGGAAGAGCGTAATTTGGCGATTCTCTCGCAGTTGAACCAACATTCCGTCTAGAGGTATTTAACCTTTATCGTATAAGCTCTTGTTCTCAGGCCACCGTAGCTTGATTAGGAAAATAACGCAAACAGCGGTGATAAACATTGTATTCCAACGCATTTTTATATAGAACTTAACGTTTCGTATGCTAGTCACCATACATTTTCAAAAGTAACCGGTCACTTTTCTTTTGAAAATGTATGTTGGCTAGCATACGAAACGTTTATCACCGCTGTTTGTGTTATTTTCTAATTTAACCTTTGGCCGTTATTTTTTGAATTTCTATAAACCGATAAAGTAGTCGCTTTGCTTCCAAAGCACTTTTTATCTTTTTCCTTGTCTGCTGTTTCCAACCGCCTGTAAATAGAAACCGACATATCGATCTATGTAGCTTCTGTAGTTGGTGGTTATAGCAACCTGAATAGCACTTGTCTAGTTACACAAGAACGAGAAGAATATAAGGAATCATGTAGAATGGAACGAGCAACCGCCAGCCCGGAAACTGTTGCTCTACGTACCCGAGCCTCTCATTCTCCAGCAGTTCCGTTTTGGTTCCTTAATTCTATCGACTCCCCATTTCTCTCGTACTATTTTTTTGGCAGCGGGAGAAGGAACTCTTTCTCCGCAAAAAAAAATCACTCAATTACGTAAATTTTGGTTTTACTACGGTTTTAGATTGGCTGCCTAGTCGTCAAACTGGTAGGTAATTGGTTTGGTTCTGGTTTTACGACGCTTGATTGGAACCCGCTTATGGGTGTCTTCAATACTAGGCATTTGAAGTGAAGACTAGTTGAACGAGTAGAATTGTCCTAGCTCCGTTTTATAATTTAGATCGCACCTGAGAACGATTACGCAATTATTCCAGAGGTTTGCAAACATCTCGCGAGGACGTAATTGTATCTCGTGCAACATTTTTTTAACTCAAGCAAACTCAAAAACACTTTTCCTAAATGCTCATACACAATTTGAACCTACCACTCGAAACAGCGATCATGTTTCTTTAAAAGAACTTGCCTAACCGTCCGTGAAAAGCTATATGTAAATATCACGTTTTGACGCATTTCTTCACAGCCTATGCAAGAAAGACCAGTTCAAGTTATCCAGGGATTTTTGAATTATTGAAAACTTGGGTCTTACACTTGGAGGTAGAACTTAGATTCTACTTTACCAAGTTGCCAAAAAGCCAGCGAATAAACTAAATTTCGAATTACGATAGCTTAATTTGTCCGACATGAAACGCCACCGGCTGAATCGCTAAAGTGACCGTAATCACAGCAATTTTTCGCTGGCAGTTATTAGCTTTTATATAGTTTCAGCCGATAATTTGTTCAGTGTTAAAATGCAAGCGCACAAAAAAAACTGAAGAATTAAACTGTTTGTAAATGGGGATTCCCCGTGGCTGACATCACATAACTTTCAGCATGTGATTACGTCAGACTGTAACCGGTAGCAGATAGAGCTGAAGACGGAAAAGACAGAAATTTCATGTTTAATAAAGCGGAAAATCAAATTGTTTTTTTAATGCAATTTCTTCCGGGTTAAGTTTTTGTTCAAAGTAACTCAGTCACACTGTATTAAGAGTCATTTAGGTCTTTAAATTGAAGGAGACCTTAAAATAGTAGTTTATTAAGGTAGCAAAATACCAAAGAGATGATAATAAAACATAAAAAAGAAGGATGTTGTTATCACGGATTACAATCGACGCACTTGAAAAATTCAGGCAAAACTTTTCAATATGCGCAAAACCGTAACGTAACTCCAAAGGATTGAATCCTTTGGGGTTTTTTACGCCGTCTGGCAAAGCAAATTAATGAGAAATGGTTTGCTTCTCGCATATCATTACAGTAAATATTTAAATTTAAGTCAGAAGGAGATTTGTTGGGGGCACAAAGAAAGTTGAAGATAAAAAGTAAGTATTAAAAAGAAACTACATAACAGTGCTGTAATAAATACAAAAAATATTTAACTTATCTCCACACAAGTCAGATTTTTTTAGCAAAAACTATACATTCTGAAATGACGTATATGTTACCTGGCTAATAATATACATGAAAAAAATTATTCGATTCTGGTTGGCTGAGAGCAGTGCAGTTCAAGTGTAACACCAGTGTAGAAAGTGTAACACTGGTGCAAATTGCAATCGTAATTTTGGATTCTGATTGCCTGAAAGACAATAGAAAATTTCTAAGATAAGAAAACTCACTCGAGCAAATAAATTCCAAATTGAACTCGAAACGTATTAAACGTAGATAATAGCTTCAAAGCAACCTCGCCAACATGACCTACAATACAACGTGCATATTTAAAGTAAAATAATAACATTTCTACACTGTTTCTCTGTATTAATTCAGTGTCCTCTGTAACGCGTTCCAGTTTTCCATAAACAATTTTAAAAGTTTCTCTGTTGCCTTCACATAAAAATCTTTACTGGCGAGGTTTTCTTCATCCCACTCTGTCCTCGACAAAAACAATTTGTATTGAACACTTTTCCACAAGCGGGGAAATAACTCACTGTTTCACATATTTGCTCTTTAATAAGCATCCTGAACTGACTTGACGTCTTCTTTTTGACATGTGCATGCTCAAACTGGGACAGCAGCAGGTTGCGGTAGTTGTTTACGTCATATTTGGCATCATGATGCGTCGCATTCTTTGATCTGAGACATAGTTGAAACAAAATCGGGTACTTTCGTTTCCATCACGCTATTTCTGTGCGAAATACTTTTTTCAAAGCCAAAACGGCTAAGTGTTGTTTGAAGTGACATCTTGGCCTCGCTGACTGCAACGAAAAGTACAATGTAACGTACCAAACACTTGTAATTGATACCTTAATAAATTCTAAAACGGAAATGTCGTAGGCTATAATTTAAGAATAATACAAGAATATTTTCAGCCTAAAATTTGCAGAAAAATAAGAGTATTCAGCCTGGGCCGGAAAAACAACATTATTATGAAAGAAAAGAGTGTACGAGCAAAGGAATCTCGAAAGCAGAACAGAAGTGAGATGTAAACAGAAGTGTATCGCGTTACAGTCGTCATATGGAAAACGCTTAACACCGTAAAACATTTACATTTACATTTGGATCCCTGCCAGTCACCCAGCAACCTCGTTCCCAGGGTCTCTCATCTTCCCAGGGTCTCTCATCTTGCGGTAAGATGAGAGACTCTGGGGACGAGGTTGGTCACCCAGTCATCACATGAGCTCTATGCCACGTAAGATTACTCAGTAAAAGTAAGGCATCCAAATTAACGAGATGCCAAAGGAATATTTCAAACTTTATCCCTCCAGAGCTAACATTTGAGAGAGACTAAAACATATCTTGCAATATCAAGAGAAACAAACTGACAAAAAACAGAGGTGTCAAACTCTGCAAATTACACGCGGATAACAGCCGAAGCCAAACAGACATATGACCTCTAATGGCTCAACTCTGACGAAATGTCCTCCTGAAAACAAAGAACCCCCGTACCATACAAAAGGGGCAGATCCTAATCGAGTAAAACTTCCTAAGCGGCTATTTCGCGTGGATGGGAGTCGCACAGGCCTGTCACCTTATTGCTATTGGGCTGAACCCAGGCGGGCAAAAGAAGAGTCCAAGATAACTTGCATGCGCATGCTCAGAACGAACCAATCAAAAATTAGTAGGTCCCAACCACGCTGCTCGCGTCAATGTGTCGCGCGATTCCTTTTTCAGCTCGCGCTCGCGCAATTTCTTTGACGTTAATATTGTGGTAAAAAGATGGCCATGGTTTATCGTAGTCTGTACTTTTATCGCATCGACAACGATTACGCGTCATTACTCTTTTCCCAAACATTTTTTCGTATTGTTTCTGATCTGCATATTAAGCGAGTTTGCAAAAGCTTTCAAAAGAAAAGTCTGACGCGTACGAGTAGCTCATTTGCATAATGCAGCGCGTGCACTTTCCGAGTCCGAGTCGGTGTTTTCAATTGTCAACAAATCTTGGCAAAGATTTCTTTCGTTATCTTTGACATTGTGATAAAAAACAATGTGGTATAGCGTGGTACTAGTGAAATTCCTCTGATTTGGGATTAATTGACATGTTTTAAATCAATCTGAATGCAGAAATTGTTGCTTGTATATTATCATTCAGAAAATCGCGCCACAAGCCAAATCTGGAAAATACTTCCAAATATGGTTGGGGGGGGGGGAAATGGCGGCGTTCTGAGCATGCGCATGCAAGTTATCCTGGACTCTTCTTTCGCCCGCCCGGGTTTAGCCCTATATGTGGCGGGAAAAAAAGAGAGTTCAGGGACTGGACTAATGAGCTCCCTGCAGATGCAAGTCTGAACTTTTGAAGTGAGTAATACTTTGTAAACTAAACTTAACAACATGGCTCGGTTATTTCTTCTGCCATCAAATCAACATTGCTGCATTGTTTACATTGACAACGAAATGATACTTCCTACATGTATCTACTTAAAATTAACGCGATAATCGCTGATATCTTTTAAGCCAATGGCGTGCAGCGCACAATAAAGGACATTCCTCGCATTTCGCGTAGCTCACATGTACTCTCGCACTACTCACTAAAGCTTGTTGAGGTCAATCCAGTGCGCCCAGTCCACTGCAATAACATTGAAGTAAGGTCGTTTGTCAGATAGAGCACTGATATTATATTTAGAAGCTTGAGTATCAGCCATGTTGAATTCGGAGAAACTAGGCTGGAGCAGGAATGGTTCAATGGAACGGAATTTACCAGTTATTCCGATTTTCCAGAATTTTGCCAACCTCGCGAGGCAATACCAAAATTTCGGAAAGAAATCCACGGAAATGTCTGTTCCATTCGCTTCCCCTCCAGGAATTTTCGGAATTTTTGGTCGAATGGAAGCGCCCAGGATTAGCCTGAGAAGCGTAGGGTTGTTGTAATGGGTCAAAAACGTTAAAAAAAACGTTAGGCAAGCCATCAAGCCGTCGTAATTTTAAAGAAACAAGATCGCTGTTTCGAGCGGTCGGTTGGAATTGTGTATAAGCATTTAGAAAGAGTGTTCAGTTGAATTTGCGTAATTTCAACTAGTCTTTACTAACCAAAACCAAACCAATTACTTATCAGTTTGACGACTACTCAGTCAAACTCAAACCGTAGTAAAACTAAAATTAAAGTAATTAAGTGATTCTTTTTTTTGGCCGAGAAAGAGTTCCTACTCCCGCTGCTAAGAAAATGAACGCCTGATCGCAGGTTACTACGAGAGAAATGGGAAGTCGATAGGATCAAGGAACCAAAACGGAACTGCTGGACAAGGAGAGGCTCGAGGACGTAGAGCAACAGTTTCCGGGCTGGCGGTTGCTCGTTCCATTCTACGTGATTCCTTATATTCTTCTCGTGCTTGTGTAACTAGACAAGTGCTATTCAGGTTGCTATAAACACCAACTACAGAAGCTACATAGATCGATATGTCGGTTTTTATTGACAGGCGGCTGGAAACAACCGACAAGGAAAAAGATAAAAAGTGCTTTGCATGGAAGTAAAAGGTCAAGTTCCTCTAGATGGAATGTTGCCGGGTTCAACTGCAGGAGGAATCTCCAAACAAAGCTCTTCCTTCACGAAGGCTTACTATGATTTACATTCCGTATTGCTTCCAAGTAGAGGAAATTTTTAAACTTCTCATTAAAATCCACGCTTTTTTTCCAAATTTGTGGAAGCGTTAGTTTTATCATCCTTAATAAAATGAAGCCTAGATTCCTGCGACTCAATTTCTATGATTTTGCCCTCAAGATTTGAATCTTATCGTGGCGAGTACGTATATGCCGATCTCAAAATCTGTTTAACAATCTGTCAATTTATCTCAATAAATCGATGTTTTATAATGTTACATAATCGTCTTGTTCTCAGGGGGATTGTTACAAATATATCGAGTGATGGGATCTGGCTGTGTTGTGCTATGCGCTCTCTCTGTATTCTAGACATGTTGGTCCTTGTAGTTTTCAGAAAAATGTTTCTTTTGTTTCTTTATGCCATTTGCGTTAACTTCCTTCGCCAGCGATTGTCTGGTTCCATTCAAGGCGTTCCAAAATTGGGAGAAATTTAAGAATGTGCCAAGAAAATAGCGGTGACTGCCCTGAGACAACCTTTATTTCGTGATCTGATAGAAAATTAAGTAAAGAACACGTAAGTCACATAATGAGCTTGTCTCATACAATTGAATGTTATGCTAAATATGCATTTTGTATACTTATGTCATCTTTCTTACAAAAAAGTGATCCCCTACAAAACGATAAAACTGGTGCGCCTCAGTTCGTATCTCAGGAATTGAAAACATTTAAGAATATTTACAGCCTTAAGGTGGGAAAGAAAATTCGAATATTTAATGTGACCATGGGCAAAAAAGCATTCTTGCAATTCAAACTAAGGGTGCAAATTAAGTCATCTCTATTTAAAAAACGTTGGTAATTAATTACAAGCGTCGACTTCCTTTGATTAGAATTATTATCTACATGATCTTTCGTTCAAAAATGGAGGTTCGTAAAAAGGTTTGATCATTGTGACTGCTTGCTTAGAGATAACAAGAAAAGTGGCTTAAAATGATAGGTCTGTCAACTTACGGTGATACAGAGTGCTGGCATAAAAATAAACCAACAATGTCACGTAAAAGATAAATGTGTCGTCTTGATATTTCAGACTTGCCATCCCAACTCTGGACGATTCACGGCCCATCGGTTTGACTGTCTGAACTCGGTCAGAAAATTGAACTTCTTTTAGACAGGAATTCCACCTTCTTGGTCAAGCCTGTTTGTCTGTGAAAATGATGCCAAGATAGGATTTTGAAAGTTTTCATTCCTCTTAGCTTTCCTTCCTTCGGACCCCTCACCTCATGAATTTCACCCCACCCTTCCCCCTCGTCTCTGTTCAAGCTAACTCCATCTGGATCCGTCAAATAGTTAAATGAAACCTACTCAAGATTCTTCAAAGTATGATAAACGTATTCATAATTTACGTGAATTTTGTATTTTGTTTCGTCACTTTGCAGAGAGAGTTTCTGTCGATTTTCAGGCTTTTCCTGCAACCAGTTTTAACTTCCGCCAACTTCAAAATCCGAAAAGCATTAGCACTAACAATTACGTGATTGCAATCTTAATTTATTTTTAATCCTGGATTAGCCTTAACTTATGAAAGAGTAAACTACACATAGTAGGCTCGTTACAGAGATAGAGTTCGAGTAGTGTTTCATTAGCCTGCGTAGCTTACGGGTTTCGTACTCAAGTGCTTTTGTTTGAACTCTCCGCTAACGTTGCAATCGAGACGAAATTATGTTTCCGGAGAAGCCCAAATTTTCATTTGAAACGGTTTTCATGCCCAGGAGGGAACACGTCATCTCATTGGAATTTTCCGTAATTCACAATATTGACTTTCATTTCGCGACAAGGTTAAGTTAAAGAGGATGTCGATGGATTCTTGGCAATGGCTATCGCGTATAGGTCATGGGAATCCCCTGAAATCGTTTATAATCTATCAGGACTGACCGGAAAGCGTCAAAAAATGTCACATTCTTTGCAGCCAAGTTATAACCGATAAATGCCAGCTGTGCCAGGTTGCACACCGTTGGCTGAAAAATATCACCAGTTGTCACCTTGAGCTCCAATAAACGGGAAGTTAAATTAGTTGTCAAGGTAAACAAGGAAAAGATGTTTAGAATAAACATTCCCTGCTGAAGCAGTGTGGCACTTTAGAATCTGCGTTGTTGAAACATTACATTCGGGTGAGTGCTCTATTTCGGTACAGAACCTGATTTTCTAAAAATGGCTTACTCCATTGGTCTCTATAAAAGGCTTGCCCCAGTCAGGCTTGTCACCGAGTTTTTGCAGAAATCTTCAGCTCCTAACTTGGCAGAATCAGCAACAGAGTGCAGTATTTTACAAACTGAAAATGTTTATCTTGAAGGTATGTCCTTTTTCTAACATCTCATTTTTTAACTGTTATGAGCTGTTTAAATTTATTT
>CM042751.1:4176629-4190039 GCA_022496165.2 Catalaphyllia jardinei
GGGGGGGGGGTAGGATTAGGAACTGAGTGGGGAGAGTGGTATACAGGTTATTATGTTTAAGAATCCCCAAAAATGAAAGAGAAAATAACCTGACTTGAAAAATGCAATCTACAATCCTGGTCAAATGCCTTTTGGACACTACACTTTTTGCAACATGAAGTCTTTCTGTCCACTCCCCCTCCCTCCCCCCCCCCAACACAAGTTTGATGTTGATTCATCCAAAGTAGACCCACTAGTCCAACATTGTTTTTGGGGGGAGGGTGCGTCGGCAATTGAAATAACAGCTTCCCACTTCAAGTTAATGCATCACCAGTCGTCATTTTGTCATGTGTCCCAAGAACTTTTGGCCATGTTGTAGATTGAAACAAATTAATCCACATGTAGGCCGAAATCATTCTGACGTAAAGAACGAATTG
The DNA here is from genome assembly GCA_022496165.2 of Catalaphyllia jardinei. Taxonomy (NCBI): domain Eukaryota; kingdom Metazoa; phylum Cnidaria; class Anthozoa; order Scleractinia; family Caryophylliidae; genus Catalaphyllia; species Catalaphyllia jardinei. The sequence continues at coordinate 4,177,046 of CM042751.1, forward strand.
GCCTACAATAGTTACAGGTGTATACCTCTTAGAAAACCCAATGTGAGCTGTGTGAGTGTTTGAAACCTTATTTATTTGTGTATAACTCTATCAAAGCACAGAGCCAGCTATTTTATCTAATGAGCATGCAAGTAAAGATAATTTATTTTGATTATTGCAACAAACAATTCCTCAGAGTATTTCTTAAAGTAAATAATAGTAAAATTTTGTCACATAAGTCACATAATTTACAGATTGACACACTCATAAAAGTTAAGAAGAATTCAAAAATCTGTAGAAACACAAGCCTATGGCTTGTATTCCCATATAGCATTTGTTGTTCTCCACCAAACATCCATTCATACTTCTGCAAGTCAGCCAAAACTGGTAACACCCATCTGTTAGGTGTTCTGGCATCGTCATCATCACCGGTGTCATGGTCATTGATATAACCTTGCATAAGACTATGTAACTGTTGATCCATGTAAATTGAACTTGTAATGCAAGTCTAAATGAAAATTTAAGAATATCTCATTTTGTGGAGGGGGAATATCTGACGAACCTGTTGTAAACCCAGATGTCTAACTTCTACAAGTTGTCCTTGTCTACAGATGCCAATCGCAATTATCGTGACAGTGAAAAAGGACAGATGGTCTGCCTGGACACACTTGCTGCATTCTATGTGCAGCAAGCAAGAAAAGAGAGAAACAAAGAAACTAAGAAGGAGCTCTTTACAAAGGTACATTACAACGATACCAACATAAACTGTTACATTTACAAGTTTCAAAACTTATGTATTACTTTTGTTGTTGTTATGCAAAGTAGGCTTCAAAGATGAAACCAAGACAATTTTTCTTAAGTAAGTAAGTCCTGTTTTTGGTTTTGTTTAACTTTTGTTTCACTTTAATGCATGTTTGTCTTTTCTCTTTTCAGTCAACCTCATTGTATTCCACAGCAGATAAGATTATCATGTACGATCAGGTATTATGTTATTTTGATTAATATTTATGAGTGCATGATCAAATATCATTTACATGTAGTTTTGGTTGATTTTTGTTTGTAACATAATCTACAGTATGTATAGCTCATTTCTACAGGGAGGGTATTGCACATTCAACTTATTGTCATTTGCATTCATTCATTTGCAGCTGATTTCATAGTTCAGTTAGAGAACAGTTTTTCATAATTATTTTCTGATTAAGGATTGCTTTTTCGTTAACTTGTCTTTTTTGTCCTTTTCTCCAGAATCACTTGTTGGGCAGGGCATACTTTTGTCTCCTTGAAGGAGATAAGATGGAACAGGCTGATGCACAGTTCAATTTTGTGTTGGCTCAGGTACAATGATAATAGTTGATGCTTTATTGTAGTTCATTATTTAACTTTCATACACTGTAGAAATTCTGATTTTCTGATTGGTTGATTTGTACCACATGACACTGGGTTGTGACGAAACAACCTCCTAGACGTCATTATCGTGGTGTAAATTCAACACACCACCATCATTACACCATGGCTTCAGCTGACTCAAACTTTGGTGATTTTTGTTTGCAGTGTACTCAATTCAAAAAAAAAATGTTAACACACTCATTGCTTGTGAATTATCAGGATTTACCTGCAGGAGTTCTCTAACAATGAACAAGAAGTTTCAATACTACACAAGGCTGTTGTTAGTAAACTCGTGCAAGTAAATCCTGATAATTCACTCGCTGAGTGCGTTAGCCTCTAATAATATTGTTTTCATGTTGAAAAATGATGCTATTAATTATATTAATTTTTGACAATAGTTGTCAATATTCAAAATTATGTATGATTTTCATTGTACATGTATAATGTTCAGTGACCCAGTTATTTTCAACTTCTACTATTTGGAACTGTTTCTTTTACAGTTTTTTTGTTTCCCCCTGTAAAGTCAGTGCTACAGGGTCAACTGTTTTTCAATAAATTCTGCATTATGTTTTATATTTTAATTAATGGATATAACAAAAGTACATTAATTTTATTTTTTTGTGTGTGTTCTCAACAGTCAGGGAACAACATCCCAGCTTTACTAGGTAAGTTTGAATTATAAAAAATTAACTAGATTAAATTATGATGAGTCTGAATTCCTCAAGTTCCTGTTTCTTGTAGGAAAGGCTTGCATCTCATTTAACAAAAGGGACTACAAGGGTTCCTTAGCCTACTACAAGAAAGCTTTAAGAACGAATCCAAATTGTCCAGGTATGGCATTGATCAACAAGACAAGACTAATTAAATTAAGAAACACTTTGTTTTGAATTCCATGTTTCTGGCAAGTTAAGGGTGCATGTTGTTGATATAAATTACTTGCTGTTATTCCGCAGCCTCTGTTCGATTAGGAATGGGTCATTGTTTTGTGAAGCTTGGAAAAATGGACAAAGCAAGGTATGGTGTTTGGTGATTCTCAGGCATACTAGGTGTAGCAAAATTATAGTAAATTAGAGTTTTTGTTAGTTTTTTTGGAATTTGTTTAATTCCAGAAAATATCCATACCTTCAACACAGGAGGGATTTGTTCTAAGATCCCCTTCCCAACCCCTCTGGAAATTCCAATTAAGCTTCATACATTTCTTTAAATGTTTTGGCCTCACAGAGCCCAACACCCCCCCCCCCCCCCGCCCCCTAGGAAATTCCAAGCTTTTCTGTGGGGAGGGGAGATATGGATATTTTCTGGAACTGCACATTGCAATTAGTTAAGAGATATTATTTAAATAAGAATGTGACTTGGTTGCTCGAGGTTTTGGTAAAAAAGTAAAGAAACTAAAACATGCTCCATTTTCATAGCAATTATGTCTGTTATAAAGGCTTTCAGGGAACAGAACTCATGCATGACAGATCCTTGTCTGACCGAAACAGAAGCTTACATCTTTAGATCTATTTATTAAGACAATGATAAATGAAGATCCACAGGTTTTTGTTTTCACCATCAGTAAGTCATGTTGTGTTTGTTTCATCACAGATTGGCATTTGAGCGAGCTCTCAGCCTTGATCACCTGTGCACAGGGGCAATGACAGGTCTTGCTATTTTGGAACTGAATTCTAAAAAGGTTAGCATGAATAAACATTGTTCATGCCATTAATAAGACAACATCTGATGACACTACTGTTTTGATGTGATTATGAAGCATTACCTAAATACCACTACCACATGAGGTTTGCAGTTTGTGGGTCATGAAAAGTAATGAATTTAAGCAATACGCTTTCTGAGAATAAAAAGATCAAAAGTTTAAAGTTGAAATTTAAATAATAGACAAGTCTGAAAACCGGCTTGGATTCCAGTAAAAATATAAATGCTAGCATGCATTCTATGCACAATAATGTGGCCAAATACCTGAAATATAAACCATAATATTTTGAAAATAATATGCTTGAGATAGGTCATGGAAAAATCTGAAAGGTCATGGAAAAGGTCATAGAATTTGAAAAGCTCAAAAGAGTTTAAACCTTGTGTGCTTGTCAAAGGGCAATAAGAGAGACCCAGTGCAACTTCCTCTGGATGGCCAATTTTTGAAAACTGATTACACTATAGCAGGTGATTCAAGACAGAATACCTGGCAGAAGTCTAATGGGTGCACAGTTTTATTGAAAGCACTGAGATTGTTAACGACAGTTAGTATTTTCCAAAAATTATAAATAGTGGGAAAGTACATGTACATGTACATGTAATGTACAGTACCGCTCAGAAATAAGCGAACCAAAACATATGCGAAATACGCGAATGCTCATACGTGTATACGCTTATGCCCATGCGCGCATACAGTGACCAAGGCAAACACCAGTTGCAGGTACAGTGAAGACATGTCGAATACATGCAGGATGCTACTGTGGAGGGGAAGGAATAGCACCCTAAGTAAACTGTCATATTATTTTTAATTATTTTTATTTAATTTATTCATTTATGTCACCACTTCAAAATTAGTATACCAAAAAATTAGTATACCATTTGAAAGATATTATTTGTGGGATATCATACACTGTACTGACAGCCATAGAGGAAACCTTAGCTTGAATTGAAAAGAATTCAAAACAAAAAAAGAAACACGATCTGACTCCTTGTATAGTTGAGGTACATGTACAGTGTATACCCCTAAACTAGAGCTTAATATGCAGCTCTTAATGTGTGGGTTATTGTCAGATATTAACTTGACCTTGAAACTCTAAGAGGATAAAGTTGTACAATTTGTAGGTGTGGTTATTCAAGGCTCATACGAGAGGTGAGGGGTATGATTTGATGCTTTCAAACAACAGCTCTGTCCAAGACCTTTTGGTTGTTCAAATGTGATAAAAATTGATCAAATATTAAGCTCGTAATTATATTTTGTACCACATGGTATACTTCGGAGTGAGAGGATTAAGCTTAATTTTGTGGATTTACAAGGGAAACAAAAGGACATGTTAATGAATTATTGTGGCACAGATATTGCATATTAATAGTAGTGAAGAGATTTCGAAGAACCTTAATGTACTGCTTCTTGTTGCCAGGTGGACTCAATTAAGATTGGTGTTCAGTTGCTATCCAGGGCATATGCATTGGACAACTCTAATCCAATGGTTCTCAATCATCTGGCAAACCATTTCTTCTTCAAAAAGGTAAGATATGCTTGTTACTGCATGCTTCCTTGTGCTGTTGTATGCATAATACGTGTATGTTATATTTTGCTGATTACATTTACTTCTCTTGCAGGAGTATAACAAGGTCCAGCACTTGGCCCTTCACGCCTTTCACGGCACTGAAGTTGAAGCAATGCAGGCAGAGAGCTGCTATCAAATGGCCAGAGCCTTCCATGTTCAGGTAGTCATATACATGTACAAGCATTTTTCCATGTGATCAGTACTGGTAGAGCTCAGCCTCTTAGGGTGGTATCTCCCCCATGCACTGTACCACTCCTGCATGTGAGTCCATCTGAAGGATTTACAAACTGTGCTTTAAGCTCTCACTAGCAACCATCCCTAAAAATAATACTGATTGCACTCATTCAGCACTGCATGCCTTTTCTTCCTTTTGAAAACTAACTGCAATGTTATTAAATGGAAAACTAGTTTTAGTTAGCCTTTTCAAGTATTGCCATTCCTCTTTGATGGGATTTCCTCATCTTTCAATTATGTGCATATAGCTTTCATAGTATTTTTGACCGGTTTCTCATGCAATTCACCAGTACACATTTACTTACCTGAGTGGATACTGAGGCATTGTGAAAGATGTGTGTGTTGCAGAACATAGCACAATTACCCCAGTCACGGCGTAAACCAAGCTGAGCCCAGCACACAACAGTTAGGCCAACATGCTTCTGTATAATTTGCATTTGTGTAATATTTTAGCGATTTGCAAATCAATTATTTTACAGAATGATTTTGACCAGGCATTCCAGTACTACTATCAAGCAACACAGTTTGCCTCACCAAACTTTATCCTTCCTCATTTTGGACTTGGACAGATGTACATAGCGAGAGGTGACACAAACAATGTAAGCTAATTTAGAATAAAATGTTTTTTTCATCTCAAACTTAAATGTACAGTCAGGTATTGTGACTGTACTCCAAGCCTTTCTTTACCCAAGATGATGGTCTTAAGTCTGCTGCAATGGTCTAGAATTGAAGAACCTTATAGGTGCAGTGGTGGTTATTTCTGCAGAAGAAAGCAGCTAAGAAGATTAGCATCCAGCTCTATATGGACGCTCATGCCATAGTTATCTCACATGTACCTCTCCCCAGTTACAGCTTGTTAAGTATCAGTTGCATTCCTTTGCAAGAGGTTCAATCAGTCATGGCTCCAGCATCAGCATTTCTGCAATTCCTTACAGTTACTGTCACTTTTGGCTAAACATCAAACATGGATGGTAAAGCATACAGTTCAGGTTTTAAACAGAGAAGTAACTTTGTGTCATGATGCAAATAACAGCTGTACTGCTGTAAAACCCAGCATCATGATGCAATCCTATCATGAGGTCACCCACCATTGTGTCATCTTGCCCCTTTTCTGCAAAAGGATATAGGGTGGGGGGAATTGTTACTGTAAGAGTGACGAGTCTTCAACCAAAATACTGTTCAGCCTGAATACAGATTCCTAGCAAGGGCGAAAAGAAAAAATCGCCCTGAATTGAGATCTTATGCCTACCACTAATCTATATTCAATCTTTGCTAAAATTAAAACTCTGTGCCAATCATTTTCATTTCATCCACAGGCTGCCCAATGTTTCGAGAAAGTTCTGAAAGCCACGCCTGGAAATTATGAGACTCTTAAAATCCTGGGCTCCTTGTACAGCACATCAACAGACCTGGAAAAGAGAGACACAGCCAAGGTGAGCAGTGAAGTGAAATACAGTTATATCAAATTATATCAAGACTAGTTTATCCTAAGTTGAGGTGACGTGACTCATTATAAGCCTCGTGGTTTCTTTCAGGTCTGCTTGCCATTGACTTTTTTCTTTAATCTCATATTATTTCCATCTTGCCTTGTAAAATGTCGTATATACGGCATGAAAAGAATGATGCATAAGAATAACGTTTGACTGCAAACTTGTGAAGAGTGATATAACTCACCTACATATAATACAGAGGCAAATAAGAGTTGAGTCAAGAACGCGACATTATCACAGCAGTCTCTACTAACATTATAAAATATTTTATGTAATGTCTAAAAATCGAGCAGCAGTGTTTTATCAGAGTATAAAAACACGAGGCGTAGCCGAGTGTTTTTAGACTTGATAAAACACATGCTGCGAGATCTTTGAACAGCTTAAAGAACATTCTACAAAAAGAAAGGTTCAAATTGCCAGGTGAAGATATTAGCATACAAGAAAAACAAGCTATGCCTTATCAGTAGTATTAACGAGAAGTGTTTTATTGGGATATAAAGCTCATGCACGTGACACTTTATCAGTGTTTTGATAGGCTGTTGGGCTTATGAATTATTAATGAGTTTTGTACTACCCAGAACCATCTGAAGAAAGTAACAGAGCAGTTCCCAGATGATGTGGAAGCCTGGATTGAACTGGCAGGAATCTTAGAACAAACTGATGTGCAGGTTAGTTGAAACAAAAATATAGACAATTGATTAAATTCGTGTACCTTGTGAATTAGAGGTGAATGATTTTGGAAGCTAACTATGTACAGTAGGTAGGAATGTGAAATATTTCTTGGAAGTTGCATTGCATGTTGAGTCTCGGATATCAGAGAAGCCTTGCACAATGCTGTCATTTGACTACTGGAGCTAATGTAGTGGGGCGTTAATCATGGGAAGTTCCCTGAAGAAAGGGCCTGGTTTTCACTACGACATAAACACAAGCAAAAGTGTAACTGTTATGAGGACTCCTACATCACAAGTATAAGCACATAAGCATTTTCAGAATGGATTATTGCATTAGTTTTGGTTCCACACCTCCTCAATACAGCAAAACAAGATGGCGGAGTTATGCTTATGCCTACAGCAGCACATTCTTACTTGACATAAGCATAAACAGAAGATGAACAAAACTTTTGTCACTTTTTTCTCACTGCTATAATTATGCTTTTGCTTGTGCTCAGGTTGTAGTGAAAACCATGCCAAAAAATAAAGGATTTTGTTACGGATGTACACGTAGTAGTAGTCAAATGATACCATAAATTGCATGTTGAGGTATTAATCTGCAAGACTGGTCCTCAAGTATTCAGGGATCCTGTTGTAACAAAATATTAAGAAACAGTCAAGTAGTTAAAACATCTCATGGTATTGCCAGGCTGCCTTGCAAGCATATGGTACAGCGTCGCGTCTTCTGAAGGAGAAAGTAAAGGCTGATGTTCCTCCAGAGATTCTCAACAATGTTGGAGCACTTCATTTCCGTCTGGGAAATTTGAATGAAGCGAAGGTAAGCTATAGCAATGTAAGATATAAAATACATTAAAATACACTGAGTCTTCTACGTTTTTTTTTTAAGTTGAGTAGAAGACTCAGGGGAGAGGCCAGGATAACCACAGGTTTATTTTATTTCCAAGCGTATAGCTAAGTAGTTAATTTTACAGCAGTAACTAAACGCAATAATTTTATCACTGACAGCGATTCTATGAGTCATCTCTTGCACGGTGCAAACAGGAGAGTCAAGCTGATGAAAGTTACTATAACGCAATCTCTGTAACTACAACATACAACCTGTCACGCCTTCACGAGGCCCTGTGTGAATTTGACAAAGCAGAGGCGCTTTACAAAAACATCCTGAGAGAGCACCCTAACTATGTGGACTGTAAGTATGGCGGGCCTAAACCAGTCGATTCTTTGTGATTTTGTTTTTATCATTTGCGTTTATGTTTTGGCGAGTGTGAAACGCAAGATACCGCACGAGAGAACAACAATGGAAAAAAACGGGTGCCTGTGCAAAAGCTTAATTTGAAGAAACAGTGCTAGGTTAAAGATCAGTGCAATTCAGTTATCTATCCTTCTTTCCTCTTGCCAGGTTATCTTAGGTTGGGTTGTATGGCTCGTGACCGAGGCCAAATCTACGAGGCCTCGGACTGGTTTAAAGAGGCTCTGCAGATTAATCAGGTAAATACCAGCTCGGGTAAACCTTCTCTGCCGCAAATTATTTAAATGTAGCATGGATGCCTATGTTGTGACTAAGCTGCTAATTAGAGCCAGAGGTGGCGGGGCAATGTAGCCAACATTTCTACGCATAACAACACAGCCACTACAAAAAAACTTACATTCAAACAAATACATCTGTTCCCTTAGGTGAGTAATGTCTGCATACTTAGTCTAACAGTGCGACAACTCGAACTGGGCCACTTAGAGAGTTAATCAATCAAAACGTTACCGGAGAACAAAGAATAGCGATCTTTTTTTTTTTTCAAACCAATGACATTGAAGAAAACGAACGGTAGCAACAACGGTTAACAAAATTTAGAAAACAGTCCTAAGAAAATACGTGCGCTGATTGGTTAGAAATCGTGTTTGTATAACTCAGTGGAGACACAGAACTAGCACAAGCTGTTGACGTAATGATGGCGCGGAAACACTCGCCTGCGGCTCGTGTTCCCACAGCATTTTTCGTTCTCCCAAATTCCACTCGTGTTTCTATTTAACAATTAGATTATGAGCTCGGGATTTCTATCGCGCGATAGTTGACGAGGGCGCACTATCACGCATAGAAATCGAGAGCGAATAATCTAATTATTTAGTATAAATCTACTAGGCGTTCAAAACTTTCATCTAAATCCTCTTCACAGACACTTGGAAAACACAAAGAAGCGGCCTCTAGCGCACGCTGCTACGCTACTCACTACCTATCACAGAATAGATAGTGAGTAGTGTAGCCAATCAGAGGGCGTCATTCGTGATAGAACGCTAGTAGATTTATACTAAAACTCGATAGATACACGGTACATGTTTCCTATGTCTTAAATAAAACCCAACAAAGTGCGAGGTGTTGCAAACTGCTCTCAGGTTGATTGGTTGGTTTCGATACTAAATTGGTACGCATAGCAACGGTTTTGGTTAAATGATTGCAAAATGAGTTTTCAAGCTAAATTTTTCTAGCGAGATTTATAATGCTGGTAAGATAATTTACGGTCAAGGACTGAATCTCTAAGAGTGTATATAATACAGAGGTGTCGATAGTATTTATGTTTTCACGTCAAACAGGCCATTACTTGCTGTCATGAGAAGCTACCAGTCCCGCATTGTTCTCAGTAAACGCTTTGATTGGTTAGTTTTCTTGTAGGTGGCCTGGTTCGTGTTGTCGCATTGTATACGAAAGCTTAAGATTTAATTTTTACATTAAACAGGACCATCCGGATGCTTGGTCACTTATCGGCAACCTTCACCTGGCCAAGCAAGAATGGGGCCCCGGCCAAAAGAAATTCGAGCGCATTTTGAAGCAGCCTTCCACAGCTAATGATGCGTACTCGCTACTAGCTCTCGGGAACGTGTGGCTTCAGACATTACACACGCCAACACGAGATAAGGCAAAGGAAAAAAGGCATCAAGATAGGGCGCTGGCTTTGTATAAGCAAGTATTGAGATACGATCCGAGAAACCTGTATGCAGCCAATGGCATTGGTGAGTTATCTGTCAGCTGCTGTTAAGTACTTTTCAAATACCGTGAAATTCAGCCACTTAACCTGAGTGTCATGGGTTCAGTGCTTTTTGATGGGCTTATTTTTTCTTAGGGGGGGGGGGGGGGGTGGTGGCTTGAAGCGACTCCGGGGTGTTTCTACTGAATGCTAAATTTCATGGCAGGGCTAGCCCAGCATAAAATTTGCCACCACTTGTTTATGCACCTGTCTTGGAAAAGAACACTACGGAATTCAGCGAAATTACCCTCGCCATGGCTCGAGTCAAGACCACTTTTCACCGTGCCTGCCATATAATACTTGTGGCTAACAAATCAACTGTTTCGTTCATTTTTCCAGGCTGCATTCTCGCGCACAAGAACTTTCTGAGGGAGGCACGGGATGTGTTTTCTCAGGTAATATGCAGAATGAAATGACTTGTAGCTCTCTTTCTTTGATGAAAAGACATTCCAAACTCACGTTAAACTAAGGTGAATATTCACACCTATATTTCATGACATCTTTCAGGTTCGCGAAGCCACCGCTGACATCCCAGACGTGTGGCTCAATCTGGCACATATCTATGTTGAGCAAAAGCAGTATGTTGCAGCTATTCAGATGGTAAGATTGTATTCTTATCGCTTTTGCCAAGTGTTGGAATATCAGCCAGTTTTCTAGAGATGTGCCGTTCGCGTTCAGAGGTGACGTGAATGTTTATTTTCCTTGCAGTATGAGAATTGTCTGCGGAAGTTCTTCAAACATCACAATGTTGAGGTGTTACTATACCTGGCCCGAGCCTACTTCAAAGCTGGTAAAATGAAAGAATGTAAACAAGTGTTGCTCAAGGTAAGATATTCGTGCATTCCTGATCACAACCATTTGAAATAAAAGCTATTGAGCAGTTGTTAAATTCTGCACTAAATTTTTTTTATTCATTAACAGGCTCGTCATGTTTCTCCCAATGACACCATTCTCTTGTTCAACATTTCGCTGGTGCAGCAGCGCTTGGCAACAGCCATTTTAAAAGCTGAGAAGAGTTCACTTAAGGTTGTGCTTGGCGCAGTAAGAGAACTGGAGCAGGCGCAGAGGTGAATGATAACTACCTTAAGACTTAAGTTCATATGGCTAAGGTGCGATTTACTGTTTTTATCGTTTAACGCATCTTGTTACATCTACATCATTTACCACTGGTAGAATCAAGAACTATTTTGAATTCTTAACTAAGTTCAACCGTAATACCAGTGAAAATAGACTAAGTGTAATACCAGTGCAAAAACTGTAACAGAAGTGCAAATTATGCATCTTAACTCTGGATTATGATTGGCTGAAGACAATAGGAAATTTCTGAACCAGTGATATCAAGTAAAATTAAGATAACGAAAATTTTGTGTGGTAACTTTCAACTAATGAGAAAAATGGCTTCAAGAAAGATCCTCTGGCAGTTCCTCTGTGCTATTTTTTCATTTTTATACTATTAAAAAGTAATCATACGGTTTTCCTCGTTCAATTTGGAACTAATTTGCACTTGTGCGCTTGTGCAAATTAATTCCAAATTGAACCCGAAACCGTATGATTACCTTTTCTAACTTCAAACTGTATTTCAGAAATTTCACGTGGTTAAGTCAGAATGGAGACCGCCTGAAGTTTGACCTGAGTTGGGCAGCGACTGAGGCCAGGTAATATACTGAATGTTCATTATTTGTTCATTTAAAAAATATCACATTTGTGCAGTGAAAATCGAGCAGTTACACAGGCACACCAGCATATTATTGAACTTACAAGAAAATTGCATTTGTGCACAGACACACCAGTGATTTGCTGAGCCAGGCTCAGTATCATGTGGCACGCGCTCGGAAAGTTGACGAAGAAGAACAGGAAGTGAGGCGAAAACAGGAAGCGGAAAAAGAAGCGCTCAGGAAGAAAAGAGAAGAAGAGGAGGTGAGATTAACATCTTGAATCTCCTTACAAGTTTAATTAATAGTTAAGTAAACAGGTGATAGGAATAAAACTATCAACTGATGGATGTTAACTGTTGTCTAGATCTAGCACTAAGTTCTTAGTATTGGGGCAGGAAAAGGTTTTATGGAAAAGGGGACAGTCTGTTTCATTCCTAGGAGGGGACTGGTGTAGTTGGCTTTCTTAATACGAGGCGACTTACATGAAAAGTCGACCCAGATTTGAAGGCAGATGCTAGTTTTTTTTGGCAGGCTGTGAACACAGTACCAGAGCTGGTGGCCACCTGGGTAGATTTAGGCTGTTTGAAAGTTAATTGTCGGACCCAAGATCCTTGCACCATGCCATCGGCGAAGGTTGAGTTTAGTCCACTGAGCTACCCAAAGGATAAGAACACACTCGAAGACAAACTCTTGAATGTCAAGTCACCGACATATTGGCCAGTTTAGTTGCTCGCTTCCAAATGAACTCAGTGAAACGTGCAATGCAATTGACTGCGGCGTCTTGTTTCCCAAGTAAAAACATAACAGTATCGTAACATTGATACTTTCGTAGAAAATGAGAAGGGAACAACGTGAACAGCAAGAAAAAGAACTTCTTGAGAAACGTCAACAGTTCAAGGAAGCCACCAAGAATCTGCTGGTGTTCGCTCCTGAAGAACAAGCCCCCAAAGAGAAGTCGTCCAAAGGAAGAAAGGTAACGCCTTGTTTGGCTTTTCATAGATATTTTTTGTACTTTTACAGATAGGCTCCCTTAAGCTAGATGCTTAAGTTTTTTCGGATTAAACTGTGCCACATCTCTCTGTTGGTTTTTCGAGTCTTCTTAGGTCTTCTTGTCCCTTTTCACTCCATGCGGAGCATAGGTCCAAGGAAACTTCACGCCATCTCCTTCTATCCCGGGCCAACTTCTCGATTACGTTCCAGGTGTAGCCTGCCTTGGTCGCCTCCTTGTCCACCGTTCTCCTCCAGCTGTTTCTAGGACGACCTTGTTTTCTCTTCCCCTGTGGGTTCCACCTCAGTGCATGTCTG
>CM042751.1:4195735-4205735 GCA_022496165.2 Catalaphyllia jardinei
GATAAATAGCGAGTGTGAGTGAGTGTGCGCTTGTAAACAAAATGGCGGCCGCTTCTTGGCGTTTTCGAGGTGTCTGTAACTTAGAGGATTTAGTCAAGGTCATGAACGACCAGTAGATTTATACTAAAGCAATTAGATTACTCGCTCTCTATTTCTATGCGTGATAGTTGACTCGATCTGCGTCATTGTCAACTATCACGCGACAGAAATATAGATCTCACAGTCTTACAGTCAAATAAACTGACGTACAGCTTTTATCACGCGCTTTCGGACAGGATATTTTCTAAATATACACGAGGTTGAAAACATACACTTTTCCCGAAGTTAGGAAATTAAACGAAAATGTGTCTCTAAAATACTAAAATGCGCACGATAGTTCGCCTACAATTGTAGTTTTACAATTTACCTGGTTTGACTCGAGTTTACTCTTTCGTTCCTCTCTTAGGGGTAGCGATGAAGACATCAGTGACAAGTCCGAGGCTGAGAAGAGCGACAAGGAGGAAAACGCGAGTGAAGAAGAAAAAGAAGACAGTAGCGAGGGGCAAGAAGAGAAACCTCAGACTGGAAGGAAAAGAATTCTGTCAAGTGATGACGATGATGATAGCCTAGATGAAGATATTGAGGACGGTGACGATAAAGACGGCGACGAAGAACAACCATCGACGAGTCAAGGCACGCCAAAGAAGAAAAGCAGAAAACTTGATAGCTCGTAAGTGGAAATGTTTGATGGCTATGACACTTAATTTTTGCGTTTGTGCAGTTTTCTCTTACATTGTCAAGTCTCGGTGTTGGCTAGGCTCGGAAGTTTGCATCGGGCGGTCTGGAATCAAGCACTAGCCGAGGAGTTCTTGAGCAAGTCGCTTAAATTTTTAGTTCCTCTATCCACACACAATTCATTTTCAGTATTAGGCTCCCTCCACACTTAGCGGAATAAATTTCTAAACGTAGGTTTCACATCGAAAACGTAGTAAATGATTTTCGTCCACAATACGCCGAAGGAATTTAAAAACGGAACAGTCACAGGGAACAGAAGAACTTGAGTGAACCCTTGAAGTTTAGGGCTAATCACACGTCAAGACGTCATCGGTTTAGAACACTTCCTTTTTCCAAATGTTTTCCTTCCAAACTAAAACGCAAATCCACTGTTTTCAAATTCCTCTGGTGTGAAGAGCGTTTTCGAAAAGTTCGTTTTCGTGACGGATTAGTCTGGACGGAAGACCTAACCTTAGGTATAAAGCTGCGTTTTCAAGTTTGGACGAGGCGTTAATCAGTCGTTTTGGACGCTCGGAGTTAAACTTCTACGCATCTCGAGGCAGGAGCAAGAATGGACAGTGGTGGATTATTGGGAAAGCTTGATAAAATGTTGGGCATAACTTGCGCTGGCCAATTATCTCTTGCTGTTGCCTTACCCTTCAGAAACCGCTGTGATCCCTACGGTGGGGGCGTTACTTTGTTATCGTACTTTCTTTGAGAAGTCAGTAAAATTGTTACACTGTTTTTTCTTTCTACAGGTCCGAATCAGAGGATGATGACTAAATCCAGGGCTATCCTGTCCTGTGTATTATTTTCATATGGAATAATTCCGGTAGAAAGAATACCTGTGTACATTGACTAATCGCAAAACGAAGGACCAAACATAAACAGCAACGTGCAGTCTGCCATAGACACTCTACCCCTAACCCCACCCCACCAGACCTATACCCCGCCCTACCTCACCCCACCCCACCTCACCCCACCCCCATACTTGTATGCAGTACTCAAACATCACAGTAAACAGGTTGTTGGTTGCCACTGTTGAAACGTTTTATGGAGTGCAACTAACGGAACATCAGGAAATTGCATACAAGGCCATCGCGTCAGTCATGGGACGTTTTTTAGAGCACTCACCGTCTTACGTTCCATGAGTTTTGTAGGCAAACTGCAGAGCTCCAAACCCGTATCGTAGATAGTTATCTGAAGTTGACTATTAATTTTTTTTTTGCTTGGCAGTGTCTGGCATTTGATACTGCAAGCTCAGTCAGACCAGAAACAAATGAATGGCTTAGAAAATTAGGAAAATTATTTTCTTTAAGTCCATCCTATTGTAGTAGTTACTGCCCCTCCAGTGGTTGACAGTTTTCTGTTGTTTCTCATAAAAAGCATACAGCTTTACATGTTTTAATAGGGTGCATGTACATAGCCCACAATGGAAGCCTAAATAAAAGAATTTCTTCACTTGTAATCTTGGGTGTCTCATCTGTTCTTTTGCACTTCTTGAGGGCTCCTGGATTTGCAAAATGTTGCAGATTTGATAAGTGAGTAATCAGTGGGACTACTCAAGAAAAAGAATTTCTTTCATAATTCGCACAAAAATTCATCATTGGTCAAATGCTGGTATAAAATTTTGTAAACTAGTCACCAGACCCTCTCTTTTCCTACCGTGGAGCTCAAAAAAAGAAAGTTTGGGAATGGAGGTTACATTACATCCCATTCAGAAGTCAGGTTTCTTACACAGTCCAACCCCTATTAAATGGCCATCCTCAGTGAAATGAATAGTGGCTGCTTAAAAGGGGTTGGCCATTTAATAGAGGTGAAAACAATAGAACAGCACTCATCAGGACTTTGATTAATGACATTGTGATAGGGATGGCCGTTTAATGGGGGTTCAATTGTGCAGGTGGTAATTTGTCATCCACAGTGTTAAAAAAGCTATCAAAGTAATAGCAATCAGGCCCTGGGTGTTCAAAGACATTTTCAAAATATTGCTCGCCCCGGGACCTTAGATGCAAATCACACAGGCCTTTGTGACACTGACGCAAAAAAGAAACAATGCAATGATGTGAATCCCAACACTTTTTTAATGCAAATAGCTATTTACAGGTGATAAAGCTTGCTATCACCAGTATATAAATATCCATGCCTTGTTCACAAGACAATATTTACAATCAATTATACATCACAGATCATGTCATATACTGCATTAAAATAAATTACATATTGTAAATTATTTATAACCCAACAATGATGAAACAAGTGTTATTCTTTAGTCCCCACGCTTTCAATTATTATTTATGTACTGCACTTTGACAGTTGCATGATAGAAATAAATATGAATTTATATTATGATCTTAACTACAATCACTGACTTATATTATCTTTAGTTAACTACAATCACTGACTTTCAAATGCCAATGACCAGTTTAATATATTTACTATGTAATAAATTTTGCCCTGAATGTCATCATTATGCAAATTAAACTTGTTGATGTCAGTAGAAAGTATTTTTGTAACAAAAATCCTTGATGAATTGTTAAGAAAATATGACCTTTCAAAATTACATATATTGAGGAACGGTACTTAATACATCCAAACAGTAAATAGAACAAATATTAAGAACACAGTCCCAATTTTTTTAGCACAGAAATTTGTTTTTTACAAATAAAGTAAGCATTGTAAGCTTCCACTTAAAGTAAAATACCAGTAAGTAAGCAATCACAACAAAGCTCAAATTTTTGTAATGGATAGCTGTGGTATCCCACACTATTGTCATTGGCTTGTGTATGTTAATGCAAATGAATCAAGATTGCATTGCATTCTGGAACCTCATATCCCACACATGTAACCTTGGAGTACCTTTTTTTTCTGAAACAAAGCAGGGACTTCATTTTTGTCAGTAGGGCTTTGGCTGAGCTTTTTCCAACAGAAGAAATCTTTTTTTAAAAAAAAATAGTTCATGGAACCCAAAAAGCTTGAATGATAAATTATTCATTATATTAAATAAAACCTGGAAAGTTGTCTAACCATCGAACAGTTTAAAGCAGTGAACTAAGATGCAAAGAAATGGGAAGCTTAAGCAAACCACGATGACAACAGCAACAAGAACGTCACCAAATGAAGTTTAATGAAAAAAGCAATTATAGCTGTGTATGTGTATAATAAATTGTTGTACATTTCTTTGCTGTCCTCTGCAAAACAAGAACCTAAAGTGACCAAATTCTGCATAGTCTGAGAAATGCGAACAACAACTGTCAGCAATTTTTGTATTTCTATATTTGTTAAATTGTGCGCTATCATTGCATATTAAGCCTGAACACATTTTTAGACCCATTGGCATTACTGAACAGATCTAGATAATAATTGTTGTGAATTTGGTTGGTAAAATATAAATTCATATTTGACTAGGCATCTTTTGGTGTCACTGTCATGCTGCTTAAACTCCCTAATGCCATGTTTTAGACCTAACACCATATGCATATAGCACATGCACCTATATATGACTTTGTATGGGCTGATAAATAACTTGGCTTATTTTTGGACCTCTTCTGCTTCACACAGATATGACATACTTACTTTTGAGGGGAGTACATAGTATGGGAGAGATGGGTACTTGTTTTCAGAATTTTGAGGTATGAAGTTAACCCAGTTAACTATTCATGAGTCACACTTTTTGCAGCTTTTCATTCTCAGATTATACTCTTCCTCAATGTTAAAAGCAGACATTGCAATAAACATCTGCCCAGCATAGTAGGTGGTCATGATCAATGCCCTCGACCCAGGCACTGGAAAACAAAACTTGTTGATAGCAATGATATTGTCTGATACGTAAAATAAGGCAGCACCAATACAGGCACTCATTCTTGTCCAGCGGCATAATCCATTCTCTTCAATCTGATTTTGAACACATGTTATGGCCCTCCACATCATTCCAGTGATTACAAAACCATAGATCAAAACAGCAATTACCAGTTTTCCCTTCAGTCCAGGATAACACGCGTAGTAAATCAAAAACCCAGGTAATGTGCACAGTACTCCCACAAGCCAATTTTTGGCTTGAAACCCAAAGGCTCGGATGTACAAAATGTGGGCTATGCCAAATGCGGCCATCCCGTGAATAAAATACGTGTTTTTCCACACAAGGAAAATATCACCAATGCCTGAGAAGATGAGACCCAGCAGTATTCGCCGGCTGTAGTTATGTTCTTTCTCCAGACTTATCCCTTGCAGACTGACAAATCCACAGAGGCACAGGATTGGAAGAATTTTCAGAAGAGCTGCAAAGACTGTTGGTTTCTCTGTTTCGGGAAGCCATGCTACGAAGTACACACATACAGTCTTGAGGAATGGGACAAGCTTAGGACCAACACTTTTAATCTAATTTGAGAAAAAAATATATTGAACAGTAAGTCAGATTTACACATCTAGCTATGTGAGTTTCCCTAAGGAGTCAAACCTCAGGCCCTTTGCAAACTCGTCAGATACTTGTCCACACCCAATGGAGGTACTTACGTAAAAAGCTCATTAGGGCTATGCTGCGAAACTACATGTCGATAATCATAATATCATTGTTATGAATAATTATTTTGATATATCTTTGCTTAATCGAAAAGCCTGACTCAGCAATGTTTGCTTGGCCACATGCATTGTGCTCAAGTTCAGTGATCCTCAACAAACTAGTCAAGCTAAACTCTGGACTATGAACCCCGCTGGCTCCTTGCCACTGACAAGAGCTGTTCTCAATGGTGCGAAATATCCATACAATGCCTTCAACAATATCATGCTCACAAACAAACTGGAGCTCTATAAAATAACTTAGAAAAG
The DNA here is from genome assembly GCA_022496165.2 of Catalaphyllia jardinei. Classification (NCBI taxonomy): domain Eukaryota; kingdom Metazoa; phylum Cnidaria; class Anthozoa; order Scleractinia; family Caryophylliidae; genus Catalaphyllia; species Catalaphyllia jardinei. The sequence goes on from CM042751.1 coordinate 4,201,313, forward strand.
CACAATTGCAGCAGATAGCACAAAATCCATCTAGGGAAAGAAATGTAATCAAACAGAGATTTTGTAAAATAAAGTATTTTATACGTAACATTGGGCAACCTTGGATCGAGGAAAGAATATGCTCAACCTCTTGCCCCGCCCCCCAACCAACCCCGCAATATTCTGCCCACGCATTTGACGAAAGTGCGAATATAACGCAGCTGGAAACAAAAACACATCGTAATTTGTGAAGGCTTTAGTTATTAAAATTTCAAATGAAACAACTTTCTTCTGACTCTAACGTTTTCTGTCCCGTGAAATTTCTGTTGAATTTTTTGACACGTATGACGAATTTTCAATATCTAAATAAGTTTACGAAACAAAGCGAAGTTGAGAAAATTTCATCACCAAATATCAGTTGAAATGCTTAAATCCCATAAACAAAGCGCTAATAAAAGTGCTCATCGAAATCACATTTGTCTTTTCATATTAACCTGCGTTTTAATTTTGTTTTCCTTGTTCCCAACCACGAGGAACACAGGAAGTACAAACAAACATCTCTCGGTGGTACGTTTAGGTTCGTAATCTTTCTCTTCATTTCAGCCATACAAAGTCATCAACTTTAACTTTGACTAAAGAAAGTGAGTTACATTCGACTGTAGGGTAAATTAATGACAAGCAAGTTTAAATGGTTTTGATCTATTCAACTTGTTACGGTATATTTTCTGAAGTACTAGCAATCGGGAAACGGCAATGGTTCAACTTATATTAAAATTATTTGCCAAAAAACACAATGTAAACATTAGAATCTAATTAGCTGGAGTAGGCGAATGCTATCTACTTTTCCTTTCAAAGCGAATCGTACAGAAAGTGGCGAAATGAGTTCGTCTGTGTTTCCATTGGCCAATAAATTGTTATATAAGAAAAGATAGATTGTAAAAACGGCCCAATGCAACACGACCGAAGAAGAAAGCAAACAACCTTTGTCGCGTAATGGCGCGAGGCTACAGCATTTAAAAAAGTATGAAAATGTACTCTTGTTCGGATTGTACTTACCACTTCAGCTCTGTCTAATCTGTACTGTAAAACATACGAATCTGCTCGAACAGAGCAGTTTTTCTCGTTCTTTATCATGATACCGCCTTAACACTCGTTCGCTTTCACGTAAAAACGATAAACTGAAGCGGTCGTCACACTCATGACAACTTTATCGCACGGACAGAGGTCACGTGACAAGTACTCTGACGTCACCTAATCGCTAAGGCGAAGAGGTAAGTGAAAAAACAAAATGTTCATTTTCCGTGAATCTACCCACGTAGTTATGAAATCAATATAATTAGTGACTTACGTATGAATGGTGAGTGAAATAAATGTTGTTACTTAGAGATCACAGGACTATCTTGTGACAAACTGAGCTGATCTTCTCTAAACATCTCATGGTGTTTTATCGCCGCAGTCTTATTGAGAGCCGATGTTATATCTTCTTGGGACATCTCTTGGAACAAATATGTAATACGGTAATTGTTATAAATAAACTAAATTTTAATTTTTCATGCCACGTAGCTGAAAATATGGTGAAATTAAAATCGGTGTAAATTTATTCATGTTTGAATTTTCCGAGTCGATTCTGTGGGGACCTTTGTTGACCTCAGGAACACAAAGCATGCAATCTCGACAAGGTTGTTCAAGGTCTTCAATATCGGGTTTCAAGTCGAGATCTAAATCAGTTTCAATTTATTCTGGATGTTAACTGCTAGCTAGCCGGAGAGAAATAAAACATTGATATGCTTATCATTTATGGTTACCATTGATCTACACATTCTAATGAAAAAAAAAGTACTACAAAATGTAAAATTTGTGTTTGTTCAGAGTTGTTAAAGTTTGTTTTTTTCAGTCTAGTTATAAAGGTTGCTGTGACTTTGGGAAGAAAATTGGCTCCAAATATATTGGTAGGAGTGGTGCCAGGACAGGATGAAAGTCAAAACTTACAGTGCGACTACTCTAACCAGGGCTGCCCAACAAAATTTTCTACAAATAATTTACAAATGAAAACTGTGGAGTTAACAATAGTTGCTTTTTTCAAATATCTCTTTTTGTTCCAAAGATATTCAAGTTTTGAAAATATGCAAATTAGCCAAGCGATGACGTCATATACTCAACCAGATTTTGTTCAAATATGATGGAAGGAGATATCTCAACCAATTTGTATCAGAAATGTTTGATTTTTTGTAGTAAGGTTCCACTAAATGTGCTCCACAATATGACCATAACAGTTCTGTTACCATGGCAACATACTGGGTTCCAGACCTCCCCCATATTAAAGCTTAAGCTCTCTACGTAGTATCAGCCTTGCATCATTGTTTTCTAGTCTGTCTATTTTTGGCTGATCAGATCTTTTACAGATCCTACGTATACAGGCAGCATTTTCGTTTGCGGTCCTTTGCAGTATTATGTTTGTCCCATATTAAAAGTTTTTCTGGCCACCTTTAGCGTTCCATTTTGATATTTGCTAACAGCACTTCATATGCATGATCCAGCAAGCCTATAAATATCTTAGCTCGACTTTGTGGCCTTGTTTAACATCTCCAAGCTGAAAATCACCTACACATTGAAATCAGGTGGGTGGGGACTAGAAAAGAGTAAATTGCCATGTCAACATATTTTTTTATAGCCATAGGTGTGTTTCCTGTAGAACTATTAGCCTACCAAGTAATTGGCCAAGATAGCTCTATTTATATACTCAATATAATATTGGGTTGAGTGTATGACGTCATCAGTTATCTCATTTGCATATTTTACCCATTTTTCAAACTTAAATACCTCCGGAACTAATGCAGATATTTGCAAACGGTAAATGGCGTTTTGATTCTTTTATGGACTTCTATGGGATACACTCAAAAAAACAAGGGGTGAATTTTGATCATAGTACCACTTTAACATCACACCCTTTTTCCACAGAGGTTGTCTCATTAACTTCCAAGGTATACACAGTTTTGTTGAATACAAATTTTATACATCAGGAAATAATTTTAAAGATAAACAATATTACACATATCTTAATATTTCAAAGTGCAATAAATATATTTTTGATTATCTGAAGGTTTACTTTAATTTGCTCATGAACTTGGCTTATCTTTAGGAACAAAGCAAAGCAAAGCAAATCTTCAAATCTTCAAATCTTCAACTACTTTACTTTCAGCTAGTTCCATCTTGGCCCTTCCAGCTGCAGTCAGATCCTTCCAGGTGGAGCCTATTTTAAGGCTAGTCTTGAACTTGCACTATGCTAATAAACATTAGTTGGGTACTTAGAGTATCCACTAGGGAGGCGTGGTGGCCTCATGGTTAGTGCGCTCGACTCCAGAGTGAGTGGTCCAGGTCCTAGCCCTGGGCGGGGACATTGTGTTGTGTTCTTGGGCAAGACACTTTACTCTCACGGTGCCTCTCTCCACCCAGGTGTAAAAATGGCAAGGACTGGACTTCTTTGATAATTTTTTTCCTGGGGGGTGGGTCATGATTTTACTTTAATGTACATTTTTATAGGGACTTTAATAAATAAACTTAAACTTAACCAGTAACTTTCTTATCACTTTTTCCTACACTGTATGATTGCCCTTCGCCCTCTCTGGCAGTAACATTACTATAATTAATAAGGCTGTAATAACAGTGTTATTTCTTGGCTTTTTCAATTTTACCATGGTTGGCTGTAAATGAAGACAAAGCAATTCCCAATTGTGCACCATAATATGTTATCATGACAATAACCCGGGCAAAAGGGATTGGTGAACAGAACTTGTTCATGCCAAGAATCAGATCTGAAATACCAAATGAAACAGCACCTATACAGGAACAAAGTTTGGTCCATTGCCAGGCTTTGCCACATAAAGAAACTTGCAGACCTGTGATGGCTCTCCAAATCATGATTGTTATCGTAAGCATGTACCCTCCAATGGCTCCTATGAGGAAACCTTCAAGGTTTGGCAAGTATAAGCAATATGTGTGCACACTTGGGACCAGTAGAGCCAAAAACACTATTAAGTTTATTGGTTCAAAGCCAAATGCAGTGGCATACAATAGGTGAGCCACACCAAATGAAACAACGCCAAAGTTAAAGTGGCTGTGTTCCCACACAATAAATATATCACCAAACAGAGAGAAGATAAGGCCCAGTAAAATGCGCCGATTGTAGTCATGGTTGGCTGATAGGCTCACTCCTTGCATGATAACAAAACCACAAAGGCATAAGATGGGTAGAATCTTAATCACTGCCGCAAGTATTGAAGGATTCTCTGCTTCTGGAAGCCACAGTATGAAGTAGATACAGAATGTCTTGAAAAATGGGATAAGCTTGGGAACAGCATGTTTGAACTGTCAACAAAAAATAGTAGGTTAAAATCAAAATTCCCCTCACTGTTGTATCATATTAATATGTTTGAGAAACCATGAG
>CM042751.1:4210735-4268235 GCA_022496165.2 Catalaphyllia jardinei
TGTATTTCCTAAAAGACAACAAAATTCAAACATCTCTGTTACATATTACGTAGCTACTGTTCTGCCTGCTTATTCTATTTCAGTGGTAAAACTGTTCAATGCAGTCAGCAAACACCAGAAAGAGATGGAAAGTAAGCTTAAGTCGGCTCCTACTGAAGCGAAAAAATCGAAAGGTGAGAGATAACAACTTCGGGAATTCTAAAATCCTTTTAGCAGGGAGTCTCAAAACAAGCCCTTGAGGAACTCCCATGGTAAAGTTGTGAGGATACTTGCTTGGAAATTTAAACTGAACCCTTTAAACCTCATTCACAATAATAATAGTAATAATAATAATAATAATAATAATAATATTGCTTATAGCGTGCAAATTAACATTCAAATATGATCAAATGCGGGTTACATCTAAGATACCTAAAACCTATAAACAAAATGCCTATATACATCACTTTTATGACTCTTAGTCTAAGGGTTTACCATCCTAAAACAAGCGGAAAAAGAGGCACACCCAATATTTTGAGCTGTAATGGCTAAAATGACAATAAACACTTAGTTATTGAGTCATTTGTTTTATCTACAGCTGTTTTTCAATTAAAATTGAAGAAATTTTGAAGACTTCAATGCTGACTGATTTTAACTATCAAAACAGTTTACAAAACAGAATACGGCACAACTCGTAAAAATACTCAGCGATACTACACAACAAAACGTCTAATAAGATATATTTACTTCGTCCGAATGTGGGTACACTCAAAGTCACTCAGTGAGGGAAATTCTTCCTAGCGGCTTGTGTTTCACCCCACGTCTCCTTCGTGCTCTCTTCCGCTCTTGGTCAAGGCTTTCTATTTCTTCATTGAACTGATATTTCTTTAATTCTGTTTTCTTTAGTTGTGGAATCAATGTCGAAGTCTGCTTTCCTTGACATGCTGAAAAGTAGTTCAGATAAACCACGGACTCGGGAAACGAACGAGAAACAGAAAGACAAGGTATTTAATGTAAATTTAAGGTACGGTAATACGGGCAACATTTTTCGCCAACTTGTCTCGCAACATATTTGCATTGCAAATTGAAACCCTCTGTTGCGCGTATTACTGCGTTTGTGACCAACTTGTCTCGCAACAAAATACAGTGTCGCAAGTTGAGGCAACATGTTGCACGAAGTAGACTCGAGTTCTACTTTCTGCAACAAATTTTAGTTTTGCTGCTCGTATTACCACTGAAGCTTCAACTTGTCTCCCAACAAATTTGAATTCAACGCTTGTGATTGGCTTTCGCGAAGCCCAGTAACACGGCAAATAAATAACCATGGCGGACCGTGAAGACAGCCTAAATTCGAAGTAGACCAGTATTTAACTCTAAGAAATTAAAACTCATAAATTTGCCCTGTATAAAGACCTCGAGGGCTATCATAGTCTTTGAAACACCTTGTTAGCCGCAGCAAAAAGTCAAAAGGGTTTGAAGAAATGTTACAAAAATACAACTTTTCGCCTACCTATCTGACACGAAACTGAGCTTCATACTGAAAGAACTTCGCTGGCACGGAAAATTAAGAAATTGACAGCCAGAAGTCGAAGTGAAAGTTCGTCGAAACACTAAATTATATGAAAGAAGGAGCCATCTCAAGTTGGCGAAAAATGTTGCCCGTATTACCGTACCTTTATTGACAAAGACAAGTCAACGTCGGTATAGCTGTATGAACGAATGTAAAAGCTCTGCTCTCTAATAAAAAGGCTACACTTACAGTGGAATCCAGTTAATTCGGTCACCAAAGGGGCTGTGAAAATTTGGCCGCGTTAGTGGGCTGGCCGTATACACCTGTTTCGAGTAAGTTTGTCTTACGAACGTGGAAAAGCTTACGCGACAATGTCGAAAGTTGTGGGTAATGGTGGGTTTTACGGTTGCTTGATTTAACCTCAAGCTGTTTCAGCGTGGTGGAAGGAAACAGTACAAACACATGTATCGGTGCTAAATCACCTTAAACCTCAATCAAGCAAAGCCTAACGCTTACAACCCATAATACTAATCGGTTTTGTCGCGTACGCTTTTGCACTTTTGTGGGACCACCTTTGTCGAAAGAGCTGTAAACGGGGTGGGGTCAAACCTCGTTACTGGTCTGACGTGAGTAACAGATATATCATAATTGCACTTCTAAACAACTGTTTTCCAGTGAGCATCAGGAATGCAGATGTGAGCGATTTTTTAAACAAATTGAAACTTGAATCACTGTCTATAATATTAAAAATAGCCGAAGATGAACGTAACTGATTTGAGTGACCATGCAAACGGGAAAAATTATAAAGGATTATACAGGTTGGGATTTCAGATCGTATTAATGGGGTAGCCGCATTAACGAGAGGATTTCTTATAGGAAAATGTAAGGGTGCTTCGCCGAGGCAAAATAAAGTTGCCGTAATAAAGAGGTGATCATTAGGCGGGATTCCACTGTTCTGTGAAAAAATGTCTTGCAGTGAAGTGGCATCCGTATCACTTGGTGAAGTCTTTGTTGGAGCCTATTATGGAGGCCGTGTTAACGTTGCAGTTTCGAGACATTTAAAATTGGGAACGCAAGCAAACCACGACGAACGACGGTAACGGGAACGTCACCAAACAAAAGGTTTAATGAGCAAGACAATAGCTGTCCACTTGCGTTATAAATCTTTGCTTATCTCTTTGCAGTTCTCTCCAAAACAACAACGTGAAATGATCGAGTTCTCGGCTTAGTCTGATGAGCGCGAACGACTACATTTGAGTTTTGGTATTTTCGTTTGGAATTGACAGCTGTAATTTCATCATCGAGCAACAGCCAATCAGGGACACTGTTGAGCTTAGCCTCTTCCAGGCGATGAGTAAGTTCGGCGCAGCGTGGAAAACAGCGCTTTATTTATTTATTTATTTTTTTGCGCGCTGTTTTTCACGCTGCGCCCCGTCTAACTGAACGCCTTGAAGAGACTATATTGAACTACGTATGCTGTTTTTTCTTTTTACTTCCATTATACCAATTTAGTTGTTTCTTTCTTTTCCTTATCAGACTAACGGCGGTACTACAACAGACAATTCATCATCGTGGAGTATTTTACGGGATGATTTCATGATGGGCGCGAAGATGAAAGACTGGAATCGGGAGGAACAACAAACAAAAAGGAAAGATAAGAAAGTGACTAACATTACAGATTTTGAACTGGAAACCAGTCATGCAGACTTTTTTGACGAATCTGACGAGGGAGACAGTGAGGAGTCAGGACTGAGTTCAGATGAAGGCTAGCTCTGGTCACGTGGTCTCAATACAATTCTGTCACGCTGTTCTTAAGCAATGATGTCACGTGGTTGACGGCATTTTTGAAGCGTTACTGTCTAACTATGTGTTAGGGTTTGAGGCGATTTCTGCCACGCTAAATGGTGTTAATTTGTGGTGATTCTGACACGATCTGAGAATGTGTGGTGTGCATTCCTGTGTAGCGTTACATGACGGTTTCAGGAGATGATCGCATTATGGAAATAAAGCTTATCTTACCTAACATGATATAGTGCTCTCGCTGATTGGTCAAAATATTATTTAAGTCTAGCGGTACAGTCGCCTCTCAGTGCGCTCGTCTCTAGATCGAGGGGTCTGGGTTCGAGTCCTGGCCGGGAACATTGTGTTGTATTCTTGGGCAAGACACTTTACTCTCACAGTGCCTCTCTCCACCCAGGTGTATAAATGGGTACTGGCGAATTTAATGCTGGGGGGTAACTCTGCAATGGACCAGCATCCCATCCAGGGGGGAGTAGAAAAACTCCTGGTCACTTCATGCTACAGAAACCGGGATAGTCTTCAACCTGATGGTCCACTTGGCTTGTATGCAGACTTTGCCCTTACCTGTGCACTAATACTTAATGTTTGCTACTCAGAATTACTCCTTGGTTTTCCTGAAACATATCCTAAAGTGCAACCGTATAATTTCGGAGTTCCCCTCAATTCGCCTAATTTGATTTCGAGTCCTTGCAGGCTCCTCATTCCTTGTATGCCCTTATCCCAGAGGACATGGGACATGTTCGTGGGTTCCGGGGAGGGGGGGGAGGTAATATCATTCGCCCCTCGGACGGGAACCCACAATGCGAATGTAGCCTTCGAAAGGTTCCATAATCGCAGTTTTTTTAATCACGCTACGAATTGATGTTGTCAGTCTTCTAATTGTGACTCAAATTTACTTTGCTCTACCCGGGAGGGTTTTTTCTGTGGATTTTACCCCCTAGAGTTTCACTAGGGGAAATTGTACCGGATTTGTGCCGAATCTGGAACGTTTTAGTACTGGATTGGTTTTGCCTTTCACTCACAAGTAGACAAATTCGAATAAAAACTTCCTGCTTTGGTCATGTCTACGGAGATCTTGAATCCGGACTTTAAAGTGGGAACTTTAAACCCGGTAACTTTTGAATCGGGAGACTGAGTTTTGTCGTGTAAATCGAGTGTAAATGATTTGCTCTCGAATCCAAATATTTTCCGCCTGCGATCTTTTGCGTTTGCGGTAAAACCAAAAATGGAGACAGTGTTCTCTCAGTTCATGAATATTCTTGTTCTTCGGCCATTTCAACTTTAGAAGGAAAAGAAAACAAACGGCTGTTACAAACATCCATAGACAACGCATGGTTTAATAAAAATTTTCTGTATGAAATTGCGATAGTATTCATTTGATATATTGATGCGTTGTCAATGGACTGAATGTTTGTAACCGCCGTTACGTTTTCTTTTCCTTCTCTCAGTTCTTTATTTTTCTAATAAGTATTGTTTACAAATTGGCGTGCCCACAGGTAGCTGATGCTAATCCAGGTAGGTCATGTTTTAATTAAAGAGGGAAGAAAGACAAGCAACCTCGTTCCCACGGCCAAACAGGCCCTGGGAACGAGGTTGGGTAGACAAGTTTACAGACTATTTAATACTCTGAAAATAAAATAAAAGTTTGAGACCACTAGAACTGTTGAATGTTTCGTATCAGTACAGGAGTCTTCCGAAGTCAGAATATCGAAAAGAACTCTTTTAATTTTTCTTTTAGGGTCATATTTTGAAAGATTTCTTTATGTAAGAGGCATCTCGTTCCAAATTGTTGTTTCAATACTAGAAAACGAGTTCAGTTGAACAGAGCCGGGGCCGGGGAGTCTAAAGCTTTGTGCGTAGAAGTTGTTCGAAGCAGAGGATCGGGTATTATAGAAGTGAATATTAGAAATGTCTTGAAACAGGTCTCGAATATATGTAGGAACATTTCTGTATCTAAAGTGAAACATCAAGTTAAATGTAAGTTCATAATAAGAAAATTGTAGCGGTAAGACGCTGGGATCGGAAAATAGAAAATTGCATGCTGGTTGTGGTCAGAAAAATAGACAAAGCGGAGAACTCCTTTTTGCAGCTTGAGAAGCTTATCAAGATATGATTTACGGGCTTTGCCTAAGCTATCAGACCATAGCATAGATAAGGCGCAATAAGGGATCGATGGACATTTATAAGAGTGTGTTTTGGAGTCACGTTCGTAGTCGCATTAATAATGGCCATTGATGGCGGTCGCTGGTTGCCTCATTCTGTTACAAGTCCAGGCAATCTTTTATAATGGTAATGCTATATTCCTCAGAAACCAGAATTATCGACGCAAACAATGTTGACGTCCTCTACACCTTATCGAAGATGACGATGGCACGATCGAAAACCTGGACGACTCTGGATAAGACCAGGAAAAATTCCTGGTTGGACCATGATTGGCAACAATAGCGCGGTAAGCGAGTGGAAAGAAATCTTCAGACTGTCTCAACCTGATTGATAAAGGGGGTAAGTTTCTAAAGAAACTGTAGTGCTGCGTCGGTGAAAGTATTACAAGATAATTTGATTTTATCAACTGGGTTGATAATGTGAATTGGCCACCGTAAGGAGATTCGAAAGCTGATTTTTCGAGCGTTAGCCCTTCGTCGGAGTGACGAAGGGTTTGGAAGGCTACAGGCTTTCTTAGTGAAAAGGGGAAAAAAAAAACCAGCGCGAGAAGCGAGGGAGAATCGCGTGGGAGAATCCCTCCACTTCTACAGCCTGTCATGCAGGCTACAGTGAAGAATTCCCTCTCCTCCCCACCCCGCACCTCTTACCATCAATGTTGCGGCGTGTATCTCCTATGACCTTCAATGCGTTTTGGTTCTGAGCACTCTTTAGTGACTGAATTAGTCTAATAGACTCTTTTTCTAAAGCCATGAGGCAACGCCCTAAGAAAATGCTAGGCATGTACGTTATACCCACGTTTGAAATTTGGTTGAGAGCATAAATTTCCTTTTAATTTGTCGAGGAACTGACAGAATGAATTGGCCTTTGTTCAAATCCAACTTTGGAACCAACAATTTCATAACCCGTCAATGACAATTTGAATGGGTTTCTGAGTGAGTTACTGTAATGAAAAAAATTACCATGCCCTTTACTTTCAAAATGAAAACATTTTAGATTTCAAGAACATTTCGGGATCAACTGGCGAAAAACGCTACATCCTTACAAAATAAAGATGTTATTACTACTCTAAATAGTGTATCAAGTTTATTACGCCTTCGAAGTTATAAATATACCAAACTTATTTACTTTGTCTTCATATTGTAACTCCTTTATTTCCCAGCTCAAAGCATCTATTTGACTTCCTTGAGCTATACACCTGTTTACCACGGGGTAAACATTTTTTCGCTTCTTTCAAGTTACTAAGATCCTCACTTCACACATCGCAATCAGCGCCTCAGGTATTTTTAATTTTTGCTGAAATTTTAAATTTGACAGGTCTAAATTACCTTGTGTTTTTCATTAGTTTTTCTATCTTTAATGAATATGCCAGCTTTGAGAGGTTGATGTTTTTTGGACAGAAAGTCTCCTACAGGGACATGCGGTTTAAATCATAATTTTTGAAGTAATTTTATTCGGGGAATTAAATCTTAGTTTGCACAGGATTACGACTAATTGGATGAACAAAGCTATTGTCCCAATCGGCTGCCTATATCACCGAGTTCCTTCTCAAGAAATGATAATGTACTTTTTATAAAGATATCCTCTCGCGTTGCAATAAGTGTATCTTGCGAACCGTAAATTCTTCCGCGTAATTTAATTCACATCCGGACTGGCTCGTATTAACCACCGAGGTCATTAATTTTTCGCCTTTTAAACAAAGAAACATCCAATTTAGTTGGCAGTGATAATCATATGTATTCACCACTGAGGCTGGAGTAAAATTGACGTTTTGAGATCTTCAGAAACTTGCCAGGGAAGTTAAGATCGCTCGCTCATGTATCGATGCGTACACATTATGGAACTGAAAACCACGTAAAACGCGCGAGCGAAATAGCTGTTGTTTAACAATAACCAGAAGTCAAGCCATCTCCGGTAAAATGTTAATTAGCTTCTTAAGCAAACTATTTGTCACTTCGATGTCTGTAAAAAACATTAGCGGCACAATAGGGGAGATCGACCCGTCTAAATATTTGCTCATAGAAGTTGTAAATTTTCCTTATACTAACAGAGTCATTTACGTTTAATAAGTCGCCAAATCGTGGTCGATCACACGACTGTGACTCGCTCTTCGAAACGATCGCTTGCAGCCAATTTGTAAACGCCCCGAAAAAGATTTCTGGCGATATTACAGACCGTGAACTCGAAACCTTGAGGTATCAAGTGTTGAATCACTCCGGACAAATGACACGCATTTGAACGTGGAGGCACTAAGTGAAACAATAAACTTGTCATTTGCAGAACAAAGGAAAGCGGCCTTGTTCTAGTTGGATTTCGATTAACGCAACGTTAGTAATTGACAGTCTAGCTAATGGACAGGAAATGTGAATATATAGTGATTGGTGATCATGCCTGATCGTATTAGTTTGAGTTTCGTGGCGGTAGGACGAGCGTGGTAAAGTGGCGTCGCGTAAAGTGGAGCAGTCTTTGACGCTGAGGAAATCCACAAGGCAGAACAGGGGATTTCTGGAAAGGCTGATGGGTGAGTTATCATCCTGAGTACCGCGATTTGTTTGGAAATATTTATTCGATTGGGCGACCTTTCTAATACGGTTTATGTGCTATCAGATCGTAACGTGGAGAGCTAGTAAACACAACGCCAATAACGGAAAGTCTTGGAAGATTTATATCTGACAATGGCTACTGTATTGCCTTGTATCTGCTCCGAACAGTCGCCGACTGAAACCATTCAACCGTCGCGATCCTATCCGCGAAAGAAACCCTTCGTGATCGTGTGCTAATTCTTGCTCTCAACAACATGCACGCGCGCTATTGTACCTGTCCCACGCAAAAAAATATTGTAGTCAATTGATTTAAAGAACGTTCGCTTTGTCGTATGAAACTAGCCTCCTACGCAGACAAAACGGGTTTGTTATTCAGTAAAATTATATTAAGTTTCTTCTATTGTTAGACGTAATTTCGTTCTGAACGCTTTGCGTCTTTGAAACATAAGTTGAAGGTTTTCAGTGTTTTAATGTTTTCTTGCTGTTCTCTATGATCTAGCGACAGAGAAATTTGATTTTCTCAAAGAACCCCCGAACAAGCGATTATGTGGTGGCTGCGGTTGTCCTATTAATGATCGATTCCTTCTGAAGGCGCTCGATCGCTACTGGCACGAAGACTGCTTGAAATGTGGCTGTTGCGAATGTCGCCTTGGTGAGGTTGGATCAACTCTCTACACAAAAGCGAATTTAATCCTTTGTAGACGAGATTATTTGAGGTGGGTTTTTACAGTCCACTATTTACTCTAGAGATTTGGGATTTAAAACTCTCTCTCTAAATTGCAGACGTTTTACAAAACAATAAAATCGGTTTATTTCGTCGTTATTTTGTTTGGCTTACTGATGGTGACACTTTGGTGAATGTTCTAGTTTTGTGCCTTGTCATTCATTATCTTTGCAGGCGATTCTATTAACGACAGCCTGCAATCAGATGTGAAGCATTTAATGGGATTGGGAAAGATTGTCTGTGCTTTAGATTAAAAACACTCTGTTTTTTAAGCACGTCACGCAAAAGTACAATTTTACACATTATTAAATATACTTTACTTGTTATGCTTGTCAAGAAATGTGATCACATTTTAGCACTTCCGTCCATCTTTGTCAGTATTCCTAGCCTTTTAGCGCAAAGCTGTTAAATGTCCGTCAATTGAATTAATAAATATTCCATCAGGCATGCTTTTTTTGTTCCACACACGGAACAAAGCTCCGTGCCAAGCCGTGCTTTAATGGGTTAAAACGTTTTGGCTTGTCCGACAATATAAATGTTAGTCCCTGCTCTGACCTGGTGCTTCTCCGGATGCGATTTTGTATCCACTTGGCTCGGATAAAGATTACTCATTGTTTATATTTGTTGCTTTTAAGGTTGTTCGGGACAAAAGGCTTCTGCACCGTATGCTGCAAGACAATTCCCGCCTTCGAGATGGTGATGCGCGCCAGGGAAAACGTATATCACTTGGAGTGCTTCTCCTGTCAAAGATGCCATCAGAGATTCTGCGTCGGGGACAAATTTTACCTAATTAACAACAGAATTCTGTGTGTTGATGATTACGAGGAGATGATGTCTTACGGGAAACCAGATACCAAGCGATTTATTGTCTAAAGAGGCGTTTCCCTATGGGAAGAAAAATTCCTTGACTTGCCTGCGTACCGGACAAGCCCACTTTTTTTAGCCTCATATTTTGAATTTTCGTGCGTATTCCTTCGCTACCTGTTATGGCAACTTTGTGGATTGCCGGTTTCAACTATGTTTCAGGTGTTTTCTGTTTTTATTGTATTTCAGTTCGATACCGCTACAGTGAAATTGTGCTTGTGTTACACGCCTGTCGTATCTTTCTATGGATCTTTTCTGTTTTACCGGTATTCAGCTGGGTTTCCCGCTTAACATTTTCCTCGTAATACAAAAGTCAACTCGTTCTTTGACTGCTCTTAGTTTCATAACATTGGATTACATCCTTGGTTTTCACTTAGTGATATTATTGCTTGCTCTTAATAATGTAAATAAAACCACTTTAAAAGTGACAATTTGAAGACAACGCTAATTTCCTTCCTAGTTCCATCTCTGTTACCTGTCAAATGGGGAAAAATTTCTGCACGCTAAAGTATTAATGGACACAAGGACATTATTGTAACAGAGCACTGATACAAAACACTGTAATGGCTTCCAAATGTAACGAATTGTGGACTGAAATCCCAAAACAAGTCGTTATTGCCGCCATACATGAATGGAACATTTGACACTCGCAAGACGCGAAATGGAGATTGTGAAGAATTAATAAAAAATATTTCAAGTATTTAGTAAATCATGGTCTAATGGAATGAAAGTTTGAACTTCGCCTTTTCTTCACTCCAGCTCTGCTAAAAATCATTCAATTGAGTGAATGAATTCTATATTTGCGCCAATGATAGTGAAAGCGGATTTCGCGTGACTTCGAACTGGAGAACGGAGATGGTTGCAAATACATTTTTAACACAGCTTTCAGTGCGATGAAAAGATAGTTTTAATGATCTGCCATTCAAACCAATGAAAAACTACTTTGAATGACACCCCGATAAATGCGATTTTGAAAGGGGGATTTTTTAAAACCAACTTACTATTTTCATTTTATTTAAGCGTTTCGATATATGTAGACAAAAAACATATGCCATGAATATTTCATTGCAATTTAAGCTTGATGGCAAAGATCACCAAAACGTAAACAACATGGAAATAAGGCTGAGATAACTATTTAAGAGGCAATCAATCGTGTTGTGACAGACCATCGATCGAAGAAGACGTTTTTCTCTAAAATTGCTTTCAATCTTTGATCATCTTTCTTCTTGCAGAATACTCGACATTTTTTGAAGCGCGAAGATTTTGTAAAAAAACTATTGCCATTTTATAGTCGGCGCGCTTTTCTGAAAAACCCTCGATGCTCGCTCAGCAAGAAACCCGGCGTTTCTTTCATCCCATTTGAATGAATGCTCAAACTAGTACAGATTAAAGCTTTTGAATGGAAAAAGCAATTAAACTAATGAGTTTTCAAACCTTCCATTAAATTCTCAACGTAGCTTGTTTAAAAGTTTTTAATAAAAAGCCAATTTCTTTGATCGCGGCCCGACAAAAGAACCTTTCTTTCGTGGGCGTTCACTTTTCTACATACCTTTCCGGCTCAATTACACAGTCTGGAACCTCTTTAATAGCTGTCCAAAAATCAACGTAAAAATTAAAATGTTCTTCGAGTTAACGATCTACTAAAATAACTACTCTTTTCCGCCTCTTAATGGTGATTAGCTGGAGTGTTTGCCCCTCTCAACTTAACTTTCAACGTATAATAAAGGAGTAAATATTGCAAACAGTGAGCGGAAACAACGCATAAGGTTGAAAGCGCCAGAAGGGCTTCCTTTTTTACGGGATTTCTTGGCAACATTTGCACAGCAGATTTTCTCTATAGACGAGGTTGTGATGAGTTAACCGCAAAATTCCGCCGCTTCTCATTTGTACTAATTAAAACAAAAACAAATACACATGTTGTTTTATGATACGGTCGTGAGGAAATATGCAGTCGTTTCAGTTTGATATCACTTACGTCGCTTGTTAATGTTTGTGTTTATTGGAAAAACAAATTGCAAAGCAGGCTGCAAAAAGAAGTGTGGAGACCTTTTGACATCAGATGAATTAAGTTAATTTTTGCAATGACAGCTGTTTTCAGAACGTTTCAAATTATTCTGTCATAGCCAACTTCGTTCCCAGGGCCTTATCTCTTCCTCCCTCGAGAAAAAAGATCTTTTTTCACGTGAGAAATTCGCGCGAGTTCCTGACATGATAGAGATCCGCGTAGCATCTCTGATTGGTTGTTGCACAGTTTCGCGAATTCGCGCGCAAGTAAAAACCAATCACAGTCACTGAACTAAGAAAGGCTGACCGTACGGTTGGGGTTAACTGTATATAATTTCCAATATTTCGTCAGGCACGGCCTGACTTCTTCAGGGAATGTTTACATCTGTAAACATGTTGTAATTTGAAGGGCGAATCAGAGATGAGAGATGAGAATAGGGCTATGGGGACGAGAATGCTTTGTCCCACGCTCGTGTCATGTTGAATATTTCCTATTTCACATTTCATTACCGAGCTCAAAATTCACCATCTTCATTTGCTTATCAACACAATAGCTGTTTACTCCGAACTGAGGAACTAAAAAATAGAAACGTGTAGGTTACGTAACTCATCCATAGTGTATGAGCGTAAAACAAAAGATTATGCTGGGTGGTGGACTTTCCAACATAAATCTTGGCATCTTTGTTTGTCCCTTGGATGTCTGCCGGGCTTCCTAACCAGTCACTTAACTATTACCCTCTATTAACTACGTTCAAGACAAATGGTTCAGTGTTTCAGTATCAAACTAGAACAACAGAGGTTTGATATTTTTTCCAGAATGCGCTTCGTCAGAGTATTAAGTAAAGAACTGATTGTGATAGAATGAGTTAAAGCAGCAGTGTCACGAGGATTTTGCTGTTTTAGGTCAATTCTGTGCCAAAATCATTACCTTGAGGCTTTAATCATAAACAAAATGCTTCTGTAAAGCTACGACGAAGATATCAAATTATGTCTATCAGAGAGGGCTAACCATAATAGATTTCTTGAGGATTTTTTGAAAACGTACCATCAAATCTTGAAAAAATAGGCCAATTTTTTCAAGTTTCAATCCATTCCCTTCCATCCGTAGGGACAGGTGACAGGAAACAGTTCAAATAGGGGCAGTTCAAATAGTCTTTAATAACAAAACTAGACCATTACTTTTTGAATTCAATTGATGCGAAGACACCTTCTAGCTTTTTATGAAGTTGTTAAATAGGGTGACACTGCCCCTTTAAACAGAATGTGTTGGTTTAGTTCACTTAGGGCGCGTTCGTTTGGGATCAATCCAGAATAAGAATAATTGGAATAAAGCGAGTAAGCGTTTG
This sequence comes from Catalaphyllia jardinei, assembly GCA_022496165.2. Taxonomy (NCBI): domain Eukaryota; kingdom Metazoa; phylum Cnidaria; class Anthozoa; order Scleractinia; family Caryophylliidae; genus Catalaphyllia; species Catalaphyllia jardinei. Next base: position 4,223,666 of record CM042751.1, read on the forward strand.
TTTGGGAGCTATCCTCATTCCGGAATACCTGGATTTCCATTCCAGCTATTCTACTCCCAGGAGCAGAATAGCCGGAATATATTCCGGAATATATTCTTATTCCGGAATATCCCAAACGAACGCGCCCTTAGTTGATTCTTTGGATCATATTTATGGTAAGATGCCTAAGTTACTTGAACAGTATGAGTGACATAGTTTACAAAAAATATAAAATTTTAGTTCATACAATAACGTTCAATATCATTGTTTTCAATCAGCAGAAATAAAAGAAAGCGGGGACAGCTTTAGTGATAACTATTACTAGTTTAACTTTATGGACTTCTTAATAACATTTAATTTATTATCGGTAGCTACGCTGTTGTTTGTTCAGCAACGTCCCGTGAATAAAAAGAAGAAAAACAGGGAGAAATACCATCTTTGATAGCTTATGAACTTCCTTGAGAAGATCATAGACAAGTTATCATAGAGCCACTTTCTATTAGGAAGCCGCGCCATGGACTGAGCGTAATCTGCTCGTAAACCGAAGAGATTTGAAAACGCAGCTTTATTTCTAGGGTTAGGCCGGAGCTTTCCTCAAACAAATCCAAAACGACTGGTCACGGTTGCGTTCTCAAATTTCTCCGGCCTAGTGTGAGCCAGCGGGGCATCTCAGCGACAGGTTCGTTGAGCACCCGGGGGTGGAGGGGGTGGGAAGGGGGAGGGAGGGGGAGGGAGGCACTTCCATATATGGGCTATATAGGTATGTGCCGCGGAATAGGGTATGGTTTTTGAGGTTCTCGGTCCTTAAATAGGGTATCCTTTTTAATTTACCGTTCGTTGATACCCTTTGCAAAAAGTTATATATCGGCGAAACAGGTAGACGACTAGGCGACCGTTCGTGACGTAGAGAAAGACGACAAAAACGCATCTAAACCGGTCGCTAGACACTTTAATCTGCCGAATCATTCTATGCAACATATGACAGTCTGCGGCCTCTCCCTACATCAAGGAAGCACAGAAAGCCGCAAAACTCTAGAACAAAAATTTATTTTTCAAATCGGCACTCTTAATCCTCACGGTATCAACGAACGTTTTTCATTTAACTAATTTATTCTGTTTTTCACGTTGCCAGGCACCAACCAATAGTGTAGCTCCATACTTCTGTATATAAACCACACACAACCCACAATTCCTCGATTTGCTCCGACGAAGGGCTAGCGCTCGAAACGTCAGCTTCTGAATCTCTTTACGGTGGCTAATTCACATTATCAACTCAGTTGATAAAACCAAATTATCTTGTAATACTCCCACCGACGCAGCACCATAGTTTCTTTAGAAACTTACCCCCTTTAATCTCAGCTGTAGATGCTATTCGCAAGGCAAGAGAAGCATTTCTAATCTCCAAGGGCAAGACCCTTGAACCCTTTGAATTAAACAGTCGTGACGAAATTTGATATATTTAATTTTTTTTTGTTTTTGTATATATACCCGTTTTAGTACGCGTTTAAATTTTTATATATTTTTGTCAACCAATCCTGTCACAAATATTTCCTTTATGTAACCGTTGTTCATTCATATTTACTTAGCTTCAGAGTAGCCCCTGAGGAAGGTTAGTCCTGTCTAACGGAAATATTGGGAATTAAGTTTATCATTTTCAGCCGTCCGGTAAGCCTTTCAATTGGTTTTGTACTTTTAAACATAAACCTGATGGCCTCATCAAGGGAAAGTGCCTTTCTATTTAATGACGTTCTGGATTATTTGCAAAGAAATGAAAACTCTACCTATGTGCCTATATCTACCCGGATGCGGCTCAAATTCTACTGAAATACACTGACAAAATAAACCCAAAATAACTTCTATGTAAAGAAATGGACTATCTTGCGTCTCTTAAAACTATTTTTTATCCCTATTCTATAATCTCTTCCCTCAAATCTTTAAAATTATCCGTTAGTTAAGCTTTAATATTGCCGCACCACTCCCTGGCTGAGTAGCAAACAGACTCTCCGATACTCGTTTAAGTTTCTCAGGGTCAGAGGCATAGTAGCCGTCATGCACTTTTTTCATGAAGTCATCGATTACGTTAACAGGTACCAGTGATACTGTGCAACCGCCCCATCCCGCTCCAGTGAGCCTGGAACCAACTGCGCCAGCTTGCCTGAAAAATACAGCAATTCATGTTCTAAGTGGACAGAAAGGTGTTTCATTTACTTGAGAAAAAAAACACTATATTTGCCTATTTCACGCAATTATAGCTTTTCTAAAAAGGTAAGATAAACTTTTTTCCTTCCCTTCTGATGCTTATTTTCGGGGAACTATTTGCAAGGGAGTAAGAAAATGAATACCTGCATAGGTTCACCAACTGGTCGAGTTCCTCGCAACTGCACTCGTACATTTTACTACAACTGTCGTAGCTCTCGTTCATCAGGCCTCCCAGAACCTAACCACAAACAAGACAAAAAGCAAATGATTTCCACGGCAAATAACTACTGTCATTAATCCGAAAACAAAGTCCCCACACCTAGCCGAATAAATCGTAAGTACATGGAAGCTGATCGACGACTTAAGTTCACGCAAGTATGGCAGAGTACGAAATATTTCCGAAATTAAGGTAAACAAGGAACCTATTTCTTCTGCGGCTGAAATGGCAGAAGTCTTTAACGATTATTTTGCCACTATTGGATCAAATTTGGCAAGTGAAATACAACCGTCAGCCATTGAGCCAGAATTCTATTTACAACCCACGGACACAATATTCTCTCTTAAACCGCCAAGCGCTAGCACTGTATGCAGGCTTTTGAACCAGCTAGACACAAAAAAAGCCACTGGGTTAGATAGAATTCCCTGTAAACTCCATCATGAAATAATTTTGCGGGAACTTGCTAACTATGGGATTGATCAAAGTGCTCTATGATCTTTTTGCGTCCTATTTACCTAATAGATCCCAAAAATGCAGTGTCAATGGAGCGTTATCCAGTGCAAGTAAATTAACCTGCGGGGTTCCCCAGGGAAGTATATTGGGACCTCTGCTCTTTTTAGTATAATTATATAAATGATCTTCCTAATTGCCTCGATACATCCTGTGCTAAAATGTTTGCCGACGATAGTAACATCACCGTCCCTGGTTGCAATTTTTCTGAACCCGAACAAGCAACCAATTCTGAACTTAACAATCTTTACAGCTGGCTAAAAGCAAATAAGCTTAGTCTAAATATCGCTAAAACTGAGTTTATGGTGATTAGTACTCGTCAAAAGGTTCTCGCAGAAAATTGTAGTGAGATTAATATCCAATTAGATGGCCATCAAATTAGCAGGGTTGAGTATGCCAAATCATTAGGTTTAATTATTGATGACCGACTTTCATGGTCTAATCACATCACAGAACTATGCAGAAAGATATCCTCGGCAATAGGTGCTTTGAGGCGCATTAGGTCGCTCATTTCTCAGTCCACTGCAGTACAAATATATAACGCCTTAATCCAACCTCACATCGATTACTGCACCCCCGTTTGGGATCTATGTGAAAAACTACAAAAATTGCAAAACCGAGCAGCTAGGGTTATTCTGCAAGCCAACTGTGAGGTAAACTCAAGCCTGCTTCTTGAAACTTTGAAGTGGGACAAGCTACCAAAGCCGCGTACCCACTATTTGAAACGTAGCTTTGGCTATAGCGGTGCCTTACTATGGAATTCGCTTCCTGAAAATATTAGGGCGATTAGATCAATTGGGCAGTTTAAGAAGAAAATCAACCGCGCACTTAAAACATCCGATTCCCACTCGGCAATCTTGTAAATCAGTTTTTATAGTTATTTTAATTTTTAAAAATTATTGTAATTAAAATATTATTAATATAACTGAAGATTTTTAACCGAGTTTAAATAAAGATTTTACTTACTTACTTACTTACTTACTAGCGCTGAAAACGTAACGAGCCAATTAGAGCTCAAAGCCAAGGAGCGAAAACAGCACCAAGCGTGGGAAGCGCGCAAGAAAACATGCGACTGGTGTCATGCGCAGGAAAATGGTCAGAAAACAAAATACAACAACTTTTAGCGGAAGCTCCTCTCATTGAAGAGCTATTCTGGTTTTTCTTCAGGAAATCTTTCACCACAGGGAAACCGCCTATCGATTAAAACAGCCCTAAAAGCACAATCAGTGGTTACTTCATTAGAATTCGTTTCAATTTTCAGTAGGAATGTTTCTTACCTGAACAGCGTTAGCAGGTTTTTCCTCGCAGACGTATTTAAACTTAAGCACTCGAGACGCTTCAGAGTAGACATGTTTAGCTCGGTTGTGAAGTTTGAAGCTGTTTACACCCGCAGTTGAGGGACTCATGCATTGGTTGATCAACTCTTCCTCCTGAAAACGATGTAAAAGCAATGACTTAAGTTGTAGCCAAAAGGGCGAGCGAACCTACCTCCAGCGAGGTTATCACCTAAGCTCAAGTACACAATCAGTCGGGGGAATCTACCAACAGCAGTAAATTTATCTGGTCATATTCACAAACTGTTACCACTTCAAAGCCTAGCCAATGTTGCCAACCATTTGTTGCCGCGAATGCAAATTTTCTTTCGGCGTCTTTACGGGAAACAAAACATGTTGCTAAAAAAAACTCCGAAACATTTTCCTCCGAAATAATTTTGGGAAACGCACTTGGTTCCTCTTTTGCGGGGGCTCAGTTTAGAAAGGCAAGTGTGAGTACTATGACACAAATTGTAACTGGTTTTGTTGAATTAACATACCGAGAGCTCAAAAAGTTTGCAAAGCTCTTCTTTTGTATATGGCTCCGAATGAAGGCACAAGTCGACCATCTGTACCCTGCATCAAACACGAACAAAAAAAACATATGTTACCATCAGTTTTATCAAAGTAATAAAAATTCCAATTTTGATTGGAAAACACCTATTCATCTGAGACCATTTGAATTAAAACGACACATTTTAGCTGTGCGCAGCTTACATTTCATCTAAGCTCTTTTTCTTGCCTTGTTGTACCTCACTCAAACGTCGTACACTTTTCCAATCCAGGCCGCAATCTTTAGCCAGCACCTATGGGTGAAGCTCAGGTAAGTTCAGAAGAAGGCTTCATAACAGTTTTTTTATGACAATCCTCACAGGGGACAGAAGAGTGTTTGAGAATCTATTCTGGCGAAATATTCCCTCTTTGGTGGGGTTTTCTTACTTATCTTGTTTTCTGCCGAGATTTTCTACAAGGTCTCTTTTGGTCCAGATTACAGGCGCCTCCTCTAAAGTCGCACAATCTCTCCCAGGAGTGCGCGGCGACTCTCAGTAGCAAGACGGCCGAAATTCAAGCTTGTTTACTTAGAACGAGCTTCTTTGCTGTCTTTAGTCAGACTTATCCAAACATACCTTGGCTGCTAACCGACACTCCACAACTCTAGCGTTAAAATGCGTCCCAGCTGTTGCAGATTTCTTCATTTCCACCTACATATAAATAACAGTCGCAGTACCTTAGTATCTATAAAGGTGTTTTGATTCAGATTTAGAAATAATGAAATTTCACAAATCACTGATCTCTATACGTTAAGCATCTCTAGTAGGAAAGCTTACTTAGTCAAGTAAAGCCCAGCTTTCTGCTAAAAAATAAGAGCAAATGGGGGCCGAAAAGTGCAACACTAGATGTTGAGATAAAAGTTGCGCGGAACTTAACATCTGATGAAATGAAAGTCCCGAGTCGTTCGAAAAATGGCGAGAGATTTGTAAAAAGTCGTAGGGATCGTGGCAACGCATTCAAACAGCGAAGACATTTAGTTTCCCTGAGCGAAACTTCCTTGAAGAACTACATTTTGTATTTTTAGTGCTGGAAACTCAACTTCAAATACATACCAAGCTATTTGCAATCACAAACACAATACCGTCTGGGAGAGTGACGTCACAAGCTCTGATGGGATTAAACTCGATGTGCTTAGCCTATAAAATTACAAGCAGGCAAAACAAAAACATCAAAGGAGAAGTGATATCAGGTCTTTGACCCCTAAGTTGGTGAGCTCCTGGCCGTTTAATCCCCAACCAGAAGTCGTAAACAGTCTGTCTATTTCTCGTCGTTTAAGCGTAAATGGCGGCTAATAGACTTCTAGCTAGGAATTACTTGACTTGGGGGCTAGACGATCGTGTTGGGGAGAATTAACAGGCAAGTCAACCACTTACAAGAGCTTACATAAAGATTTTTTCTGTGCTTCTTTTAGCGTCCATGATACATATGGAATAAAAAGTTTGGACCATAGATGAACAATATTTTAAGTTATATTTAGTATTAAGTATTTTTGTACGTATAATTTTATTGAGTAATAGTTTTTTTTGTTTTACTTACTGTTCCTGGCTCAGCCAAAAAGGAAATTGATTGGTCCATACTGTAAAACACAACAAAACACTTAAATTTTTATCAGCATCAACGACATTCATATCTTCATTCATTTTCTCTCACCCCCATGTAGACGCCATTCCTAATATTTTGCTTTGCGTACAAGTCCCAATGCCGCAAAACATTTCGACGACAATCAAACTGGGATCATTTAAAAACATCTATTTGGCTCGAAGTCAAGACGTTTTTTTTGATGATCAAGTCATTTGGTAAACTATTGAACTTTAGACATAAGACTGTACTCATAGCCTATAGAACAGGAGTAATTGTTTGCGTATTTTACGTTTTTCGCGCTCCTCCCCTCGCGCGCGACTCGCGCTTTGCGCTCGCCTCGCTTTTGCCTCTGTTCGCCGAAAATTTGAATAAAATTACCCCGGTTCTGCAAGCTACTATAATCACTGCTTTGGCTTCCTTATTGTGGTTTGTATGTCAATTAAAATCCCACAATTCTCTCTCATTTGTTGCTATTTAAAACAGTTATTACTTTCCTCAGCTTGTTTCACATGCTTTTAACTACTTACCCTCCTCCTTCGGTTCCAATATAACGTTCACACTTCGTGCAAACCTCTGCAAGTTCATGCTTTGGGATTTTAAGAAAATAGCAAAAATGTTATTTCCATATGCTCGAAACAAATTGTAATAGTTTGCAATTTAGATTGTAAGTTCCAGTGCGCATCATCCGCTGCCTTCGTTTGAATTTTATTTTGTAATTTGTTTTTATTTTTTTAATATTTTTTGTGATGTTGTACTCTGTTGTAATTGATTTTCATCTGTGTTTTGGACATTCCATAGGTGCATGTACAGCCACCAGGTATGTGCGGATATGCATTAATGTCACTTCGCGGCCATTTCAACAGCTAATTAATGACATGAGTTAGTTTGATCAGGTAAATGCTCACAGTCTTGCAGATTGTCTATTTAACAGAAGGCAACTTCAAACCGTACATGGTTTATGAGAATCTCATTTCACATGGATGGCAAAACTGTGGAAAGTCTATTTATAATGTATAAGGACTTGGGAAGAGGAGAGTTTGAGCTACATTCATCTGCACCCCAATCCTTCCAGCTGGCAAGCTTATTAAACTAATGAGGGTGAAACACATTCATGTGGTAACTCATTAAATGAAAAGGCTAATCATATTTTCAAAGTGTTACAAACTAAATCTTACGAGAGCAATGTCTAAGGAACTAGACAAATACTGGAGTTTTATTCAGAGCCAGGCACCAGACAAATCGACTGGCTTTAAGGATGATTTTACCTAGGTCACAAAGTTTTTCTTATAAAGTTCAGTTGAAATACTTTTACCCATCTGAGGCCCAGTTTATAAGGTCTAGATTACCAGAGACAATCCTGCCCCTGAGCTACCTGGACTTTCAGCTCATCTCTTTGCTCACTTCAACCAACTGTTTACATTAGGACCATGAACTGTCGCAGGGGGGTAGCAGGGGGGTTAGAAGGTCAGAATGGAAGGTAGGGTAACCTTGGCAAGCGGGAAAAGTTCTCTTCATATAAACACTTTGGCTCACATAACCGGCAAAGCGAGCGTCATATAATTCCTAGATTTAGGATTTATAGCAGAAATTTGTATCAAAACGAGTAAAAATTAACCTGCAAAACCCCCCTGTGATTGAATGACCAAGGAAATCTCAATGAAACAGGCATGTTTGCACATTTGATTATTCAAGGCTAACTTTGACTTGGCCTACAGGGACTACGTTTTCACATAAAAATGATTGATAAAGTTGCGTCAGATGGAGGGAGACATTACACACCTTACTCAGTTCAAGTCCATTAGCATGAACTGTTGCCAGTCCTGAGCAGCAGACCAGAGCAGATGAACTGGACAACCCTGCACTCTTCAAGAAGATAAGAAAACAGAAAAAGAGCTAAGGGTTTAGTAAGCTTTGTTAAATAATTGGTACTTACGCAAATTAGAGCAAGCCAGCAAAAAAAATTACCAGGCAATGTTTTTCAACTGAAATGAAGGCCGCATGCAAAAAGTCAGCTAATTTGGAGCGAGAGTTGGAGCGAGAGTAACAGAAACAACCAAAAACGTTACTTATCCCCTTTTACCACTAGCTTCTTCAATTATAGCTTGCCTGTTGTTAACTATAATTAATTTTTTTTAAGAAAAGATCCCATGAATAAGATTTCAAACCTTTGGTACAGTTCCATCCACAACAAGGTTCAAGCCTACTGGAGATGTAATCTTCATGTGATCCACTAGTCCCTGAGAGAATTAAAATAAATAAAACCTGACAATGTCAAAACAATGTCCTGCTATGTTTTAACCCTCCTGGCTGGGTACCCAGTTAGCAGGGGGAGGGGGGGGGGGGCAGGGGATTGACCCTGCCTCCATGCAAACAGGGCATGCTATAAAGTAAATAGAGTACACTTGAATTGCCAGTGGATGCACAAGCAGAACCTGAGCACATATTTTGGCAGTTTTTTAGGTCTGAGGAGTGCTTGGATAGAGGTTGTGCTGGCATAAAGCTCAAACAGTTTCTTGAGATGTAACTTAGTGACATCCATGTTGATTTACCCTCATAGTCTTGCACCTAATGCAAACAAAGTGTATAGCAATCAGTGGGAGGTGAATAAATATTTATCTTTACATCTCAATTATGGGCAAGTGGAAGTTGGGAAAGTAACATATCAAACAATAAAAGACCATGTTTGACCACATTTCCAAACACCAAGAAGAGATTGAGTACTTTTGTAGTACTTAAAGTAATTTTCACCTACTTCCAGGTGTCTAAAAAAATGCTATCAAATTTCTAGAGGGATGGGACAGTGGTTTAGACCAAACAACCCTCTGAAGAGAGGTATGGATGTTGCGAAGGACAAAACATAAATTATTTATAAACAAAACTGCTTTTAATTAAATATTATATTAAATCATAGATTTCTTTGTACCTTGTAACCACAGAGAAAATAGTGGTACCACTCTTTCCCATCAATCTTGTAATCTTCACAGCTAATACTAAAATCCCTGTCAAATTAAAGCATAATATCTAATTTTTAAGTTGCTTCTGGTTTATGTAAAATATTTTGTAAGCTCTCTCTCTCTCCTCTTAGCTTTAAACCTTCACAGAGACATCAGAGAAAAAGAACATACCGGTAACACCATTAATCCTCCAATACGCATCAGACACTAATTATAATTTTAAAATTTAGGAGAAGAAAGGTGTCGCTTATTTGAGGGGGCACCTAAGCAAGGAAGGGCTAATTTGATTTTTCCCAAATTGTTGCTTGACATGATCATTTTTATACTGACATTGTCTCCTTGTAAACAACCACATACATGTGTTTATTGACATAATAAGCAGCTCCTTTAGTACTTAACATGTTCCAATGTGTTCACTAAGCATGTTCACAAATTGAAAGAATGTCCAAATCTAATACTACATGACGCTATAAAATAATCCTTTGTTGTCTCATTACTCATCCACAAAATGGGAGGAGTGGAGGGAGCACTTATTTGGGGGGGGGGGGGGGGGTGGGGGGCTTATTTTAAATTTTGGCAAATAGGAGGGGTGCCTGTTTGAAGGGGGTGGTACTTTGAGGATTTACAGTAAGTGTGATCCATTTTTAAATCCTGTTTTGAGGTACTGGTCACTTACTGAAAGTCACTGAAAGTGTTCGATATATTGAGTGTTTTCTGATCATTAGGTGCTATGGCTATCACAATATCCTGTTCCACAGCCATTGGTAACACTCCATAGCCACAGTAATCAATATGTTCTCCTGAAAACAAAGATAATTATCAAGAGATGGTAAATTCTCAGTATAATCAAAGAAATATACTACAGTCATTAATAACTGTATGGAACTAAAAGTGTAAAATAAATTGGATAAAGGCATTTGAGGAGGCAAACATTCAACAGTAATTTATCACATGAAGGTGGCATAATTAAATATTATTGACTGCCGTATACAGGGTTAAAAAAACTGGGTCATGTTGAAATTTCTGTAAGGTCTCACATGAATAGCTTGAAACCCTTTCAGAGTACAATAGAACAAACAACAGAAGCAATGCCCCCTAGCCCTAAAAAATAACATCTGCTGCAAGGATGACTAAAAATTACAAGCTTATGAGGGCTGCTATATTCCCGAAAAAAAATGGAATTCCAGCTTGCCCTTGGGACACTGGTTGCACTCAAATTTCGCTTAATTTACTCTTTTAATGATGTAACTGGAAGATTACTTGCCTGATCCCTTGTCCATCAGGCAAAAGAGAATGAAGATTTACTTGTCTGGCCAGAAGGAAAATCTATTTGTCTTGGACACAGTGTGAGAGCACTTTTTTCTAGCCCTGCTCTGATAAAGGACTAATGCTTGAAGTATCAGGATCACAAATTTTCTTCACTGGTTTATTTACCCTTTTTGTTCATCTACTTCAAGTTGTTAAATAGTTAACAAGTGTCTCACTTGCCTACTGATACAGACAGCTCAATAGTTTCCAAAGAAATTAGTAAATACTTGTGTTGATCAGCACTGTCTTTAGGTCCAAACAAGTGGCAGTTACTCATAAAATAGCAGAATACCCAACACTTACCAATAATATTCACTCTCCCAGGAGCTCTGGCATAGAATTCAGGAGGAGAACCATACTTGTTTTGAAATGTTTCTTTGATTTTTTCATATCTACAAAAATAAAGATACAGCCTTTTCTCATCAACGATCTAAGCAGGGCTGTCATTAAGGACCGTATTATTGTTATGGCTGAGTATACTTGACTTTCCTTCGATTTTACGGGAGAAATTGCCAGATGTTGATAGAATTTACTCACAAAGTAACAAGTTTGCTACGGGTGTGGAGAACAAGGGTAAAGGCAACTCAAAACTTAATGACTAGCACTGAGTGAAATCTGTCTTAAATAAGGCTAAATTGTGTTCTAAAATCAAAATTTTATGAAGGTTAACCCTTTACCACCTAGTTTTCGTTGATACGCGACTTTGGAAAACAAAACACCCGCGGAAACGTTTCCAAAATTTCTGTCAGTCTTGCGTGTTATCGACAGATCTGATCGAAATCCACCAATCACAGCCACTAGTATGACCTTCAGACCTTCTTTGCGTCATGCTAGCGGGCTGTGATTGGCGGATTTCGATCCGATATGTCGATAACATGTATGATTGATGGAAATTTTGGAAACGTTTCCGCGGGTGTTTTGTTTTTGAAAGTCGCGTATCAACGAAAACGGTGGTAAGCCCCGGGGAAAAACTGTACTTTTCTAAAATGATAACAGTATGTCAAAAGACCACAATTAATATACCAGTGGAAAGGCACTGTTTGGGATATGTCCTAAATCATCACAACAGACTTACAAGATGTCACAAACTGAATTAACGAGTCTGCAAACTTAAAAAATCAAAATGTTCAAAAATACCTTATTGCTTGTATGTATTGGGTATACCCCTAAACAATAGCTTAATTCGCAGTTCTGGGTGTGGAGATTTTTAACAGATATTTCCTTGGCTCTACAGTTGTAAAGCACAAAAGTTTCAAAAACTTGAGGGGTGGTTATTCAAGTCTAATTCAGGAGAGGGGTATGATTTTATGCTTCCAATGTGAAGATCTCTCACAGATCTTTGAGGTGTCCAAATTTGAAACGAAAAGGCCAAATATTAAGCTTGCTATAATATTTTGTCCCATATTGCACTATTGGGACTTTTACAAAAGTGGTGAATTTAATACCGTGAGAAGTGAAATCTCAAAAGAAGACACTGTTTGAACAGCACCACGGTGCTAATCAATTACGAACAATGAGCTTAAGACAATTCATAGGCATTAAGGTTTCAGAGAATAGGTAAAACGTGTGGCACATGAATAGTGGAAAAATTTAAGGGTTGGGGCACATGGCCACACCCCCATCACATCTTGATGACTTCTCTCAAACAGCTACACATAACAAAACACCAATAAACATGCATGTACTAGCTGATTACAATTAACAAAAGAAAGAAAGAAACTGAATCAGTACTCAGCATTCATCAGAAATCACAAATAATCCTACCACTAGAGAATTGGCCTACACATCCACAACAAGTACTTCACACATTGAAATTCTTTTCATTAAATCGTGCATGGTAGAGTGCTGCTACCTTACAAAATCAGTTGATCAAAGCGCTACAATACAATTTTCTCTCGAGTCAGGCGTTTGCCAACAACAGCTACCCATAAAACTTCTCTAAATCCCATCAGTGTTAAAAGATCTACTGAAGGCTTAAATAATCACATGATTTTATTTAATTAATGTAAGCCTAAGCTCATAACTAGGGCCGCGCACACAAGAATTAATTCACAATCAACCATAGTTTTCTGTGGAGAAAAACTGATATCTTCTTTCTTGGAGAATTTAACTAATCAGCTTTTTATTTCTACCCATTCCTTCTACTAAAGTTCCTTGGTCACCAGAAACTGAAAATTGAGGCGTAGCCGGAAGTGGTAAAATCTCATCTCAGTTGCGCTGTTGAAATTGATGTCCAGGAAGAAATGCAAAGCGATCCCTTACCTTGAAGTTGCCTTTGTTGTAGAAGCGAAATAAACCTTTTCTAAGGAGGAAAACAATGGCGGGCTACAAACACCGCTTCCATCATCCGCCATTTTGGTTGCTTGGCCCAATCGAAAAAGACTGGAACTTGGCAGCAACACAGTTGAGGTCACGGAACAGTTCGGTCGCGTTCCGTCACGATACGTCACGACAAAAACATACCCTTGTGTTTTGGCTCGTTTGCCTTGAAAATTTCTGGAAAAATGATCCAAATTCGGAGAGGAACCCTGTGTTTTTTGGAAGCCTCTTCTACGTTCACCGTTGTGTAAAGCAATAGCCATGTTTTATGTCCCAAGTGGTACTCCTAGCACAGGCAGCAGTGACAGCGGAGATGGCGCCCCTCTCGCTAGCGCTGCCAGAAACCTTGCTAGTCTGTTGGACGAGCAACGAAAGAGAGGGATCGGCGCTGCTTTACTTACAATCACAGGTACGAGTCGTTAGTTCAATTTAAATACTCTATTAGAGACTTGTTACGTTTCTGGATCTCGACGTAGCACTCCTCTTTTCAAATTGCGTACCCCGCGTGCTGTTCAGATCATTGAAAATTTAAAGTGATAGGAATTTTAGCTTCAGCGAAGCGTTTCTTCAGTGCAGTGTTTATGGCGATGAGGACTAATTAGTTACGGTTATCGTTATGGTTATGGTTAGAATTAGCCAGTTGCGTCATCCCAATGACGTTCTGTTTTCTTTCAAAACCAGACACCTTTTCGCTCGCTGCTTGAAAAATAATGTCTTTTTGTCACCATTGTGATACTTGAGGGTCAGTTCTATTGAATGTTTAGCCATCTGACAACAATAAGCTTTTAATATAAAATTTTTATACTTGCGTATTTATAGAAAATGCTTCTTGTAAAGACACATACGGTATTGTGTGGACACATCGGCATTTTTATGTTGTTGTAACCATTTTCAGCACTAAATTCAACCTAGCTTGTATGGCACACATCCATCATGTGTGTAATTATTACTTGACAAGTTTGAAATAAGTGGCCATTGGCATGTAGAATTTTTTTAACTTGGTGGTTTACTATTGAAATTCTTGGCTGAATTTTACAACACCTGACAACCCTGAAAACATAACTTCAATTTGTGACACCATTGTCTACAATGGTACAGTCAACAAAGGAACAAGACAGTGTATTATGACATTTTCAAATTATTCATGCCAGTGAAGGTTTGCACCCTATCTTTTCTTGGTAAGCTCTTAAAAATGATGATGGTAACACATACCTGTCAACCCCCAGAGTACAAAAATCTGGAGACGTCTAGAAATCTTTGCATTGTGAGAATGTCATTAAAGACAATGTCCAGGAATAACCTCCGAAAATCACCCAAAAGGCATTCCGAGAGACTGGTAGATTTAATGAAAAACTTGGAGACTCCCGGGAAAACCGGGAGAGTTGGCAGGTATGGTAATATGATAATCCCAAAATTACAGAGTATAAAACCACAGCTATTGGTACTTGGTCAGTTCCTTCATTGAAGTGTAGAGTGCAGTTACATGTAGCAGCAGTCTTCTTACATGTATTTATCCAATGGGTAACCTTGGGCCATGGTAGCAGAGAACTTATTCTTATTCATCCACTGTATTTTTATTTTTTCCAATTCCAATGCCAGCAGCTGTTTTATTTTAAGATGATTTGGGATATATAAAAATAGGCCACATTTCATATATCAATATTCTAACATTACTCCAAGGCTTCTAGGACAAACTTCTGCATTTGGTGTTGTTTTCTTTGTATCTGTTGCAGTTAATTTTTGGTCTCAATTAATTTTATAATTTAACTAGTCAGTTTTTTTCTAACTAGGTGATTTTATTTTTAACTCATTAGTTTTTTTTTCTTACTAGGGGATTTTATTTTTAATTGGTTCATATTTTTCAAACTGGGTTGAAATTTTCAAACCAGTTTAAATTGTGGGGAAGGGTGAGTCTGGGACCAATAACTCATTAGACCAACAAATATGAGCAAATTTGCAACAATTGCTTGTGTGGCATAGTGGATATGAAGATGGACTTCAAAGTCAGAGATCTGGAGTTCAAATCCTGGTGACTGCAAAAAAAAATTTGGGGGGGGGAGCTAGGTCTAAGGATAGTGTTAGGGCTGGTGGTGAGTGTGTTATTCTTTGTGAGTAACAGCCTCCCCCTCCTCCCCCCAAAAAAAATAAATAAATAAATAAAATAACTAGTAATTATAAAATAACCTAATTAGAAAAAAGCTGACTAGTTAAACTATAAAATGAACTGAAACCAAAAATTAAATGCATTAAGTCTCTTTTGGATTGTCAGAGACAAAAGAAACTTAACAAAACACAGGCGTCCCAAACTCACGATTCGAGGAATTGATCAAATATTAATGATTTATGTCTGCTATGTACGTGTATCGAGTGAGACTTGACTGACTTAAGTGCGCAGTGTTGTGTTACACATTGGGCTGTTGAGAATTTGAGAGCTCCACAAGGCATTGTATGGGGTTTATAATAATGAAGGATAAAATCGCGCAATGAAATAAAATGTTACTTTTGTGAATGAAATTAAGTAAATAAACTCACCTTGCCTGATTTCTGTTGTCCATTTTGCCTGTTTCATCGTTTTTGGGGGATTTTCAGGTGTTTGTCTTAGCTTTCTATAGACGAAGTCAAGGCTGGACACTGCTGTTTCGAAAGACCTGAACCGCGAGGCTGTTTTTTTGCCGAAATTCGACTCCGTGACAAATGCCACTTAACGGACGGGGCACAGTCAAAAAATTTCCGTTAAAATACAACCCTCTCCTCAAATTGTGCACCCATCCGGTAAGTCGCATTTTTCACGCAGGAGCGGTCGCTAATGTTGATTTCAAACTGCGCCGTAGTTCATTGGATGGTCATTTTATCCTTCATTATTATAAACCCCATACAATGCCTTGTGGATTCTCAACGGCCCAATGTGTAACACAACACTGCGCACTTAAGTCAGTCAAGTGTCACTCGATACACGTACATAGCAGACATAAATCATTAATATTTGATCGATTCCTCGAATCGTGAGTTTGGGACGCCCGTGAACAAAATTAGAAATTTTACCTGAAAGCCTCTGGGCCATGTAAGAATAGTGATGTATCAAACATGGCCCGCTGACAGAGGTTGCCAAATTACAGAAAATCTAAATTAAAGTGTTACATATGATGTACATATATGTTCAAAGCACAAGTACATGTACATGTATGCTCAATCTCAAAATGAAGTGTATTAATGCATGATTCATGACATGTATTGCTTGTGCTACAGTGGTTGAAGGGCGAAACCTCCCTGTCATGGATCCAACTGGCAAGTCTGATCCATACTGTGTAGTAATTATCGGAGATCAAGAACAGCGCACTGTTGTACAGTATAGCACTGTCTGCCCAACATGGCATGAGACATTACAGTTTAAAGTCAGTGGTGTGCCCCAATTGATGCAGAATGAACCTGGTAATAACAATTTTTCTTTCTTTACGGACTATGCAGATGTGGGCAGCCCTAGCCTGTTCTAGGCCCTCTGTCAGTGGACGATGAGTGGGGTCTCCCGCCCTCTCCTTTTCTCCCCTGGATCCTGCTCGCCACTGATCCTGCTTGTCGCCCGCTCACTTTTTCGATCATCCTCACTGACTGAGAGCTTGGAACAGGCCAGGCCAGCCCCAAAGGATTTGGCTTTTTAGCCATTTTGGCGATGAAAATGATATCAATTTTGGTCATTTTGGGTATGGTTTTTGCACTTTAGTCTTGAATCTGGTATTTTGTTTGTAAGAAGCTACACTTCTTATCTATAAGACCATTCATAAAAGCCCTTCTCATTGCCTTTAACATCTCTCTGAATTAGGTAACTACATTGTAAATGAGTATTATGAGTCAGACAGGTCTGAAGCAATGTATTGATGTAAGGGTCAAGTCTTAAATACATGATGTAGAGCATCAAAGTTTTGATCAGATTGTGAATAAGGTAGGGAAAATCACAGATTTTGGTCTTAAATTGGGTAAAGGTTTTTGTGAGTGGGCAGCAAACCCCCACCCAATTTTTCTGGGTGTTGCCCCCACCTCCCAAGAGGAGGGAAGAGTTAATCCTCTTGCTTATAAGAAAAATACTTGGAACCCAGCCAGACTCACACCCCAGGAGATTTGAGATTCATCTTTCAGTATTGGCAGTCATTCAAAACTTGAACAAATGCATTATTTTTCTCCTCAATCCCCAAGTACATGTATCTTTAAATTGTTATCAATTCCTGACAACATCCAGTGTCAAAGAGTCATTTTCAAGTTGACACTGTCAACTTACTTTTGACCAGCATAGTTGTACCAACCAATGGCAACCATTAAGCCTGTACATGTAGTCCTTACTTGATTACATCCAGTATATTTACTACATGTACATGTATTTATTCTAGACATAATAAGCTTTTTTAAAATGTTGCCATGTAAATAACACAATATAAATATTAAATTGTGTTAATTTTTTAGTTGAGAAAGCAATCAGCTGTTGCCTTCAACACTATATCCAGATTGAAGTGTGGGACTATGACACACTGAATCGTGATGACTTCATGGGGCGAGTTCAGATTCCAGTCTCTCTCCTGTCAGAAGAAACCACTGCCCGTTGGTATCCCCTTGGTAGAGGATCAGCCAGAGACAATGTACATGGTGAAATCTTTTTGGAATTAACCCTAACAGCCTCACAGGTACAATTCAAGTTAATTTCTGTGGTAGTGCAGCTGTTCCAACCTACCTGCAACTCATCTTTATTGTACAAAAGGTAGTCCCGACCTGCCAACTCTCACGGTTTTGCCGTGAGTCTCACGATTTTTTTTTGTCCTTTCTCACGGTCTCACGACAAGGCTCCCAATCTCACAGTTTTTTGGGAAATATCTTTTTGAAATGAAATAAATTAAGCTGTTGAATAAAAATGGAATATTTATGAAAACACTGTTTTTACTACTTTTTTGTTCCGAGCTGTGATTTTTGCTCGTGTTCAATAATTTATAACTCATCGTTTTTCTCAGTGTCTGTCTGCCATTTTGAAAGGGGAGTAGGCCCTGGAAACGAGGTTGGTGTCTAGTTCCCTTGATGGAAAAGGGGTTTGGTCAGAATCTCACTATTTTTTGTAGAATCTCCAGATTTTTTTTCATGGGTCTCCAGATTTTCCTTTACCAGGGGTTGGCAGGTCTGGTAGTCCCAGGTACATGACTTTGTAAGAGTGGAACCACTGTCTACAGACTTGTGGGTACATGGACTTCTGCCTGGAGATTAGCAATTGCATGTACATGTACATGTAAGCTAAATAATTATACACATGTAGAATGCTTTCACTCACATTGCCAGCAACCATGTAAATGTACTGTTCACAAAAGAAAGGTTTTCCACGTAAATATTTAGAACAAAGTTCAACTCCCACATGATTAGTTTGGAACGCCAACATTTCCGTCATTTCATTGTTTTAGGACACCAAGTTAGTAGGTGCTATTACGTCATGTGGAAACACTCTATAGTAGCCTGTCCAGTCTTTGCCAACATGATTAGTATTTAGTATTAGATCAAGTTTGTTCCATGTGATTGTAAACTTGTGCTTTCTTTAAATACACTGTTTTCAGTAGTGTTTTATCTGCATCACCGTCTGTTAATCAAAGGTAAACAATGCTTGGTTAGAAAGGCATTAGGAAAAGGATGTTTCCTTATATGTTTTTTGCAAACATTGTGTTCTTTTTAGCCTGTACCAAAATGGTGTGTAGATTATGAGCTGTATTCTCTCTGTAAAAAGAAACCTGGATTTGAAATCCCAGTTGCATTTGGAGATTCTGTGGTTGATTTGCCAGGTGAGGCAGCTTACCGTCAACGATACACGACTTGTAATTGTTTTTAATTAGTAGTGGCAGTACACGTAGGGTCCACAAATTGTATTACTACAATCTTTGGGTGTCAGGGATAGGAAACAGAGATGACACAGTGGTAAGAGCACTCGTCTCCCACCAATGTGGCCTGGGTTCAATTCTGGCTAAGTGCCATCTCCAGTTTTCCTCCCTCCCAAAAACCAACACATGAACTCTCCAAATTTCAATCCAATCAGGATATAGGACTTGCATGAAAAAAAGCTTAGGCTCATGTGGCTTACTCTCTAAATATTGTTAGTAATTCATTTAATATTACTTAATATATTACATTAATTATTAATTATTTATTTATTTAATATTTATTTATTGTTCTTCAGTAGCATTTTCCAAAATAACAATACAATGGTTTGAATGAGGCCAGAAACTACTGCACAGTGTAAAATTTAGAATGAAAATCCAGGCTTTCCCGGATCCAAGGCATCATCACTGATCTTTGAAGATGTTGTATTGTTGTTGTATGACGATATGTTGTTGTTATTTTTGTACGACTACATGTTTGCAATTTTTTTTCAGGTGAGGCTGAAAGAGTGGAGATGGTGATTGATGATGTGGTAGTTGAAGTCAGTAAACACAGAGGTATTGGGAGAATGTACCTCACAAATTTTAGGTAAACACTGACAGTGACTTGAACTCTATGACCTATTTAAAAGCGAAAAACCCTCGAAAATGTATTTATTTTAATTAATGCATATATATTATTAAATAATAAGACATTCTGATGTTACTAGATAATATTTCTTTATAATCTTCCTGGGGCCAGTCCAGGGTGAGGGGGTGGGGGAGAAGGGGAGGTTGGGGAGGTTGGAGGCCTGGTAAAACCCCTAAATTAAAAAATGACATTTCCAACTTGGCCTCAGAATGGTGGAAATCTCATTTTTAGAAATTTTCCAGGGGACCACCTTTGGCAGCCCATATCTTGAATGCTGTTCCCTTCATTCCTGTTTCCGACCCAGATCTTCTCTACTATCGGCATAAAATATTGTTGACAAATTTGTTTGTTGGTCTTTAGACTTGTCATCCTCTGTCATCTATCAGGTCTTACAGCAGCAGGCTATGCATATGTGAGTACCAAGCATTGGATTAATAACATTGTGAATCAATATTTTTAAGGAGCAAAATCATGTTTTTATAGTGTAATAAATTGCCAGAGACTCAAGAGGGTGTCCTAGCTTCATTATTAGAAGTCAATGCAAAACAAATAGTTATATGAACACTACATAGGTCTTTGTGCATGTAAATCCTCTCTAATTTAATGTTTATTTTTTACAACAGGACATGTCCATGTCAGTTGCTCTTAATAATATCCAGTCTGTTGACAGAGGAGAAGATGAAAAAGTAAGGAACCTTAAGTTTTAAACAGTATTAACCAAAATAGTCTCTCTCATTTTGAAGTTATTTCCTGTTCGGGGAGAACGTAAATTATTTTGCACCATGCCCACCAGACAAGATTCTGGTGCCTTTAGGGGTTCCTTTTGAAATTCATTCATTACAAATGTCTGTGAGAGACCTCTCGCCCTTTCTGGCCACACAACTGGCATGTAAACTGACTGAATAAAGCTAAGTGACTAAGTTTAGGTTAGTATCCCTTTATCCTGATATGCAAACAACAAACTAAAGGTTTTTTCTAACTACATTCATTTGTACACTGTAGGCGCCCCTCACACTGCATGTACTTACAAAGTGTACATCGTTCATTTTCTTGTAAACTCAAGGTTGTCTCCAGGACTGTAAGAGGAAATGCTGGTTTCTCTGATGTGAAGACCCTGACAGTGCGCTGTTGGGACTTCCGTACAATCCGCTTGATTTTCATGAACAAGCCTCAATATCTGCACAGCTTCTACATGCCACCTGATCCTGGGAGCATGCAGTCCAGTCCAGACTCCATCCTTGCTTCTCTTCAACCTGGCAGTCAGGAGTGTACAAAGGAACCAAGTCTACAGTCTACAGAGGGAGGTGAAGGTGAGGTTGTCAAAACGTCATCTTTGTAAATTATTATACTAGTTACATGTAGTCGGTATCAAAAAATGCAGGAATCCATTTTGTTTTTTCTCCAAGTCGTAAGCCAGGCAAGTACACCAGATAACATACTTGCCCTGGCAATTTTTTTCCCATTCAATAAGGAAGAATGACAACAAAACAGCTTATAAATGGAAAACTACTTTTTAAATTTTTTCACACAACAAGTCCCACAGAACAACATGTCCATAGTTGTGTCAGCAGACACAGAAAATCCATGTGCAAATGAAAACCAAGGCCTCTTCAACCGTTCTGAAGGATGAAAGGAGTGCTTGTCTTCTTCCTACTCATATCTGGCTTGTTTTTCCCGAGCGTTAATATTACATTGACTGAACAAAACAGCTGATATGATTGTGCCACTTGTTTTCGCAACTTAAATAATATGCAGATGCGGTGCACAGTGTCAGCGGTATGTTGATAAAATAAAAATTAAGCCTGTAATGATTTCATTCATGGAGAATACAATGTCATCCAAGATGGCAGACCATAATGATGATTTTATCATGAAAAGAAAGCTGCAAATCTTTCTCTGTTTTCTAAAATTTCCAAATGGATGACAAGTATATAGTTAGAATGGTCAGAGTGAAAATAAACTCATCTAGTCATTGATCACAGATGATGGATGACTGACTACTCCTGTAATTAAAATGTTTTTGGTTATTGTTCCCTTGACAGAAAAACAGGCTCCAGGCCATCCCCAGATAACAGACCCTCCCTCTGCAAATGACTCCACAGATAACATCACGCGTCAGAGCAGCTGTAGTAGTTTCCAGATTTTGTCAAGAAGCAGCAGCAGTAGCAGCGTCGCAGGTGTCAGCTCACATGGGTCAGATGGTCCCCACCTTGTTCCCCAGGGTACTTCAGGGGTGCTGGGGGCAGGATTACTGGCAGCTTCATTTGGTGTAGGAGTGCCGATAAACAATGCTGCTGACAGACTTAAGAATGAGCTGATACCAGCATCCATGTTAGTATTAGAATCATAGCTATGTTTGTTGCTTAGGTGTCAGTCAGTGTGGGAAGGGAGCATGTTGAATTTTGGTGGGCTTTTGTATTCAAACTACAGTTGGTAAAGAGGAAGCCAAATCGTTACTTAAATAAATCAAGACATTCAATTTAATGGAAAGCAGTGTGTCCAGTTGTCAATGTAAAATTATAATTTATTATTTATTAATCTTGTCATCAATGACTGTTAAGGTCGAATATTTCATCCTTGGGGCAAGGAACTTCACTTTAAGTTGGTACTGTAAACTTACATGTAGAAAATATTCGTTTCACTTGTGAAAAATTTGTTATGCTGTGCTTTCAGATTTTTGAATTTGTACATCAGTGTGTTTTATCAGAGATTGGAATTCCTGGCCATGAATGCTGTTGACAATCCTCCCTCCCTAAAATTTGTTAGGTAAGTTACTTTTTTCTCCTCACAATTTTGCCCATGACCAATAATTTTTTCAGACTGGTGTCTCAGCTCCACGCATGCCAGATGAACAAGCAATGAATGTGAGAGTGCAGGCTTTTGTGACATTAGGATCAATTGATATAATTGTTAACTTGAGATTGTTTTGTTTTGCTCAGAGCATTGCCAAGAGACACTGAACTAAGTGGATGGACTGTGTATGATTTGCATGAGGAGTTTGCCAGACAACAGGTGATTTGGCGTAAAATGAAGTCATATTATAATTTTAGCTTTTGATATTAATCTGTCAGCATCCTTGCCATCATGAATGCTGTTGTCTTACTGGCTATGCTACTCGCCATCTGTTCTGCTGTAGATTGTGAGTAGCTTAGCAGTATGCACTTGGTAACAAAATGACAGCCACTTCTTTGCATTTTTAAACTGTCTGTGAGAGAAGACAATCAGCTGAGCTGGCCTTTACCAGTTTTAACTGGAAGGCACACAGTAGCAACCTGGTTTGTTATTTGTGTGTTTTGTACCTGTATGTCATGTTTGGGCAAGAGGACACTTGCTCTCACAGTGTCTCTATCAAGCAGGTGTATAAACCAGACAATTTGCTTAAGGGAAAACTCAATTAACAGTTGATGCACTGCTCAAGATGCTAAACAGAAGTAGTGTTCCAAGTCGCTTTGTCCTTTCGATTGATAACCGGTGTTTACCTTCCAACAGTAACTTACAAATGGCTCATTATTTTTTTTTCAAGGGGGGCGGGGAGTTTGGGAAAGTTTTTGGGGCTTGAAAGTTTTTTTCACCTTTAGGTTGTGCCTTATTTTTTTAGTGAACAAGAATTTTTTAACATCAAAAATCAAAACAATGATAGCAGAAAGCATTTGCAGGATTTTTTGGCTAAACTCCCCCCCCCCCCCCCCGGCCGCCTCCCCCTCTGGAAAATTAATGGTCTGCTTTTCATCGCATGAAAGTTTTACAGTACACGCGAGCGCTTGCATTCTATGTGGTGTATGTAACACGACATGTCTTTTATACCATGGAACTATGATCCCTGTTTTGTTTCAGGTTTCTGACAAGTGGCGCGTGAGTGTCATCAACCAGGAATTCCTTCTTTGTAGTTCCTACCCTCCGCTGTTTTATGTCCCTGCTGAAATACAGGTAACAGATCGTTAGAGATATTTTTAAACTGAAACCAGAATAATCGTAAAGCCAAATCCTTACTATAAAGTAGTCGAACTTCGAAGAAAAACGTGTACAGTATCTAAGTTCTGAAAAGTGACGTCTGCAATAGCTGTTATCGCAGTTATCAGCGGTTTTACATGCAAACGAGGCGAAAGACTTAATTTTGCTTTGATGTGCCAGAGAATTAACTCTGAAGTGTAAATTTAAGTGCTAATTTAACCCATGAATAACCCACTGGGCGTTAGCCCTAGTAAAGGGAATCAGGGAACCACACGAGGTAAAGAAAAAATCCTCTGACCTCGGTGGGAATCGAACCCACTTAAATTTACACTTCAGAGTTAATTCTCTGTTTCATCATTTGTGTTCATAGTGCTACGCGGCACAACATTCATATGTACCCTTACTTTCTCTTCGCCGCGATTTACCACCTAAATCGACCCCGACTTTCTCTGTCCGGCCTCGTAGCTCAGTCGGCAGAGTAACGGCAGATCTAATCCGGAGGTCGTGGGTTCGATTTCCACCGAGGTCAGAGGATTTTTTCTTTACCTCGTGTGGTTCCCTGATTCCCTTTACTAGGGCTAACGCCCAGTGGGTTATTCATGGGTTAAATTAGCACTTAAATTTACACTTCAGAGTTAATTCTCTGGCACATCAGTTGTGTTCATAGTGCTACGCGGCACAACATTCATATGTACCCTTAATTTTGCTTTGTATTGATCCCCTGGCCTCATTTGTATGCTGTTCTGAACAAAAGAATATTTGACCGCGGACTCAACTGCAATAACAGGAATCTTGATTGGCTCTTAGCTTTTCTTGTGATTAGCAATTTTTAGTAGTTCTTTTGAATCGGTCGAGAGAGTATACATGTACCGTGTATCTACATTGTATTCCTAAAACAAATACCACGACCTGAGACCTTTTCTGTTGCAACAGAAAATGACAACTTCATTTCGACTGACTCAGAACTGTTGGGTAGCCACAGTCCCCTGATTAAGCATTAGAGCAGTGTTTTAGAACTCACAAGAAATTGCAAGCGTTCAAAAAGTGTTTTTCGTGCGTTTAGTTGACTGAATTTAAGCCCTGGCCAAACGGATTCGCAAGAAGACATAGGTACAGAACTTGGGTCTACTTGCGACTCCGTTTGACCAGGCCTTGCGTGCACTTGCGTTGACTTGTGCTCGCTTTGGTCGAGATCAAATTTGCACGCAAGTCGACGCAAGTTGTTCACCGTTTGGCCACCCAACCAAAGTCAACGCAAGTTGAGTAACGTCCATTAACCTATTATTAGCCAATGAAATAAAGGATAGTCTACCTTAAAATGTTTTTTCTTCGCGACTTGCCTGTACCTTGCGAGAAAACTTGCGAGTCTGTTTGGCCACCCAACACAACACAAGTCTCTTCGCAAGTCTAACTTGCGTCGACTTGCTACTACTTGCCGGTCCTACTCTTCGATAAGTTGGAGGATGTAGGAAGTTGAAAACGATTGTCTTACTGTAGTGGTCATTACTCTTATATGTTTGAAGAGTAGGCCGCATCCAGTGTTAACTACCGTACGAGCAGTTAGGTCCTTCTACGCGGACGCCACGCTAAAACCAACTGCTCGTAGGGTACGTGTTTACGAGATCATCCGTAATTATTGGTCTTGTGTAATATCTACAGGACTCTACTCTAAAAGAGTGTGCTGCATTTAGAAGCAAGGTTAGTTGTTTTTTGTTGATAGAGTGGTACATTCTTTGATCGACTCGCTGTAAAAATCCCTTACCGATGGTAGTTTACTGCTTTTTAATACTGGTTTCCTGTTTGCCAATATTGCCCCCCTGTTTGCCAATAATGGCCCATTGCTTGTCAATGTTGGACCAGTGTTTTCTCATGGTTTTCCAATATTGCTTTTCTTTTAGACTACGAGTAGTCAGTTCTTTTTGCTAAAATTCTCCACACGCAGGACGGACTCAAATTTACTCAAATTAGGAAAAGATCGCTCGGCATATGCTAGGAAAAACAGAGACAGCTTGCAAATTGCTTTCCTGTTTACCAATGATCTTTAACTGCTTATCAGTCAGGTAAATTAATGTTTGTCAATAAAATGGCGTAAGGCTTGCTAATGGTATTCATGGTGTTACAGGGTCGTCTTCCAGTCTTGTGCTGGTTCAATGTCAAGAAAGGAAATTTCATCATGCGTTGTGCACAGCCAAAGACTGGTCCTGCTTTCAAGGTACGCAGTATGTGTTTATTCGTGGTGTTCTTTAAAAGTATTTTTCACCGACAGATGTAGCTGCATGAGAGAAATTTTCTTCATGTCCTGTTTTTCATAAAATTGGCGGATCAATCCATACCTGAAGTTCTGAAGTTTATTGTTAAAAAAAACAAACTGAAGTTCTAATCAGTACGCGCACCAGAAAGGAAACCAAAATTACATTTGCCTTAAGTTATTAACAACTGCAATATTAGGTAACGCCGCAACAACGTCTTTTCCTTAGCAAATGCACTCCGGGCAGCTGTTCATTTAAGTTTTGACTGTTTTTGCTCTATGCGTCATTTGTTAATTCTTTCCGGTGCGCTGCAAGCGTCAGTAAAACACTAACAGACAGTCTGTGACCGTCTTCTTGTCTTTGCATCTTCTTCATTAAGTGTATTTTTCTGTTTACAGTTGACATCATCAATGTTTGTAAAACATGTAGGTTACACTGTGTTATCAACATCCTCATTAAACGGCTATGAGTCGCTCAGACAAGCAGGATATTAAATAAACTACCTAAACAGATGTACATCCAAAAACTCAGAACATTAAAACTTGGAGTTGTTCTCAGTATACTGCACCGAAGTGCAGTGTTGAGTTGTTTTCTTTGCCAGTGTAGGTGCTTATTTGCATGGTTGTTTTTAAATCTTGAGTGCTTTATTCATTTTCAGAACTCTGTCGATGATGAATTTGTCATTAGCACTGCTAGGAAGTGTAATAAATGTACAGACAAGCTTGTCATCTTTGATGCAAGATCCATGCTTGCTGCCGGAGGAAATATGCTCAAGGTGCGTTGACATTTTTTTCTAACTTCGTCTTTTTTGCCCCTCTTCTCTGAAGTGTTTTTCTTGAGGTGCTTTAAAGTGGTTTTCAGGTAGTCTCTAACTTGTAAACTCTACAAAACTCCTTTTGTTGGTTAGTTTCTAAACTTCTCAGCCGATCGCAGATCCGACGGTCGTGTAGGCTTGATTTTCACTCGATTTTCCGCCGATCGCTCGGGTCCTGTCGCATTCCTCCCCGAGCCAAGACACAGCTGTGAGTTCGGGGGAACAGCGCGGGCTCCTTTCTTGAACAGCGGTTAGTAGTCGAGTCTAACGGTCATGCAGTTGATCGGCATATGTTTTAATTTTGACGCATGGCCATTGGGATTGCAAAGTTTCTTGGGGGAATGAAGTGTTAGTTGTTTTGAGGAGGTGTTGCAAATAGAAACAGAGAAAAACGATTGTGTAACTTGAAGTTCATTTCACCGTGTTGACCCTCGATACCTATCAAGGTTTTTTCTTTCTTTCAAGTTTTGGAACATATCTCACAAGTTTATTGTCGACGGGTGCCAACATATAAAACCATAGACTGTTTTACTCGCTATGGAAACCTGATTCAACGTTTAGGCTGATGTTGAATTAGGGGATTTCTTTGATTTGTGTTCTTGTCATTTCAGGGAAAGGGAACGGAGGACACTATAAACCGTTACCAAGGTTGCCAGTTGTTATTTCTCGATATTCCAAATATTCATGCTGTGCGGGACAGCTTATACAGACTGCAGGGCGTCTGTGAATCTTCAGCGCAGAAGAAATGGCTGTCACATCTAGAGTCCACTCAGTGGCTTTCGTACATCACTTCTATCTTGAAGGTACAGTAATATCTTCATCCACTTAGTATCTTAAATTGTGTACAGTTATTCTTCAGATTTCCGTTGAATTTTACCCTTTTTTGAACTCCCGCCCCTGTAATCAATCTCGTCTCACCCTCACCCTTTTGAGGTTGGAATTGATAAGCCACCGATTTCGTCACTAGTTTTTGGTGTTAGGAGCAGCGGGCCAACATAAATCATAACAATTGCAATGTTTTTTGTGTGTCAATAATATGTCAATACACCTCAATGATAAGTTTTTAACTAAACCATATAAAATTCTTCCAACGACAAAACTAGCCAAAAAAACAACAAACTAAGCACTAACCATATGGTCATTGCTAAAAACATTTCTACAAGACGTTACGTGTCCCATCATGCTTAATCATAAGAATTACAATTTCCTCGATTATGATTAGTTTAAAAAAGTCTTATTTTCCACTAAATCACTTGCCAAGACTTTCGGACAGTTTGTTATCGGAGAGTTTTTTTATTGGACAGTTTGTTATCTGACAGTTCAATAAGCCAATCTCATTCAAAGTTGTAGTTTAAATCAACCAATCAAAGCCTTGGTTTCAATCACAAACGATTTATGCCTCCTTTGTCAGTCTTTTAATGCAAATTTTCCCTTTCTTTCATAACTTGGCTATTCTTCTTTTCTCGGAAATTGTAATACTAACTAAGACTACGTATCGTCCAATTCGGTCTGTAATCATACTCGTGATAGACGAATCGGACTCCCGCTGCAAGGTTATTTCTCGTATGATTACAGACCAAATTGGACTCCATTCGTCTTGTTACCATTGCTTACATCCTCGATTCGAGCCTTGGCCGGGGTCGCGGTGTAGTGCTTTTGGGTAAGACACTTAACTCTCACATAGCTGGGCAAGCATCCCATCTAGAGGAAATTGCAATACTCCCAGCCGCCTCATTTCTACAGAATCGGTGGTTTTGCGCCGGTGCGTTATGTGTTATGCGTTATCCGTTGTTATGAGACATCTTCATTGTTTTTGTTTTTGGTGTTTCTCGGTTCCAGGGCGCTGTGACAATTGCTCGGTTTGTTGACAAAGGTGCCGCTGCCCTGGTGCACTGCAGTGACGGCTGGGATAGAACGTCACAGCTGACGTCACTAGCTCAGCTGCTGCTGGATCCGTTTTACAGAACAATAACAGGATTACAGGTAAATAACGCCAGAATCACTGCAGGCAAATAACACTTAGAGTGCCTAAATATATTCTGACGATAAACACTGATATGAGGTAGAAAACACTTTGATAACAGTTACTTTTACACAACATCTTCGCTGTTTAAATTGTCATTGACAGATATTTGCCACAGAACCAGGCGGAAGCAAATCTTGATTATTTTTATTTTTGTTGTTAATCACTTCTTCAGGTTCTCATAGAAAAAGAGTGGATATCATTTGGTCATCGGTTCCGCGACAGACTGGGTCACCTGTCTTGTCCAAGTCAGCGGTCACCCGTTTTTTTACAGTTCTTAGATTGCGTGTGGCAGGTAAGTTGATCAAATGGTTCGTTACTGTAACTGACACGACGTACTGTCGTTTGTCGCTGCAAGTTTTCCCGCTCGTGGCACCGGGTGCATCTGGTTCCGCGCTTGTAACCACACGTATGCTTTTTCATCATAACAACCGTTGTCTCGCAGTCTGTTGCCACTCTGGCTCTTGGAGAGCCATTGAGTTTTCTCTTCTGATTAATTCATTTTTTTCCATCTTCCAGATTGTACAACAGTTCCCCAGCGCTTTTGAATTTACTCCAGTGTATTTAGTTAGAATAGCAGAACAAGTTAATTCGCAATGGTAAGTTGTTCCGTTTTTGTTTTTTAAATTAATTTCTTCCTTCCCCTCTTCCTCCTTCTCTCTATCTTCTTCCCTTCCTCTTTTGCTATCTACCTGTCTATCTTTCATGCATTACTCAAATTTTGCAAAATGTTGCGCAATTCTAAACTTTGTTCGTCACTGTGACGTCAATTTACGCCATATTGTTGCCAGGCAACGTGTGACAAATACTGCGGGATCGGTCAACTGTATATTTTATGTCAGCTGTGAACAAAGTGGCTCTCCGTTGCAGGTTTGGAAACTTTCTTTGTAATAACGTGAACGAGAGACGAAAGCTTTCGGTTCCAACTCTGACCGTATCACTGTGGGCTCACTTGAAAGCAGATGAAGAAAGCTTCCGGAATCCAAGCTACAGGAAGTACACAGAGGTAGGAAGACTGGCTTTAAATTTCTGAATCTACGGACAAAATAATATTTTATTTTTCAAGGTAGAGTAACAAACCCTGTGACTTAATTGTATTTAGGTTAACGGAGTTGAATCTATGTGAAGTATATATGAAATAATTCATATTTGAACTGCGGTTGTCGAGGAAAGTGAAGAGTGATCATCGCAGTTAATTTTCCAATTTAAGCAACTGGAAAGAAGAAGCCTGAAAAATTTAGAGCTTCAACTTGATTTGAACCCGTGACCGCCGCAATACCGGTGCGATGCTCTACCAACTGAGCTATGAAGCCACACATTGGGAGCGAGGTCAATTTATTGAGTTCATGTCTTCCCGTGTAGTAAAACAATGTCGGAAGTATATATGAATTAATTCATATTTGAACTGCGGTTGTAGATGAAAGTGAAGAATGATCATCGCAGTAAATTTTCCAGTTTAAGCAATTGGAAAGAAGAAGCCTGAAAAATTCAGAGCTTAAACGGGATTCGGGAGTGTGTTCTGCAACTTCCCTTCGTGTTACTTGGCATTGTTGATAATGTTAGGTTTTGGGTCAGAGGGTAGTAGATGGGAGGCAAACCGTTAAGCCCTGGCCAAACAGACCGGCAAGTAGTCGCAAGTTTCCTTGCAAGTGCACGCAAGTCGCAAAAAAAAAAACATTTCAAGGCAGACTGTTCTCTATTTCATTGGCTAATAATAGGTTAATAGACGTCACTCAACTTGCCTTGACTTAGGTTGGGTGGCCAAACGGTGAAAAGCTTGCTTTGACTGGCTAGCAAATTTGATCTCGACCAAAGTGAGCGCAAGTCATCGCAAGTCAACGCAAGCGCACGCAAGCCCTGGCCAAACGGAGTCGCAAGTAGCCCCAAGTTTTCAACTTGCGTCTACTTGCGACTCCGTTTGGCCAGGGCTTTGCTTTGCACTCTGTGCTGTAGGAAAAAATAAGCTCCATACTTGTCGTAGATTATTTTAATCCACTTGTTTGTATCGCCTGATTTTACAGACGTTATTTCCGGTGTCAAATCCAAGAAGGCTTCAGTTGTGGGTGGACTACTTCTTAAGATTCGACGAGACTTCTTGGTCCACCCAGGACCCTACCATTCAGGACGATGACGGCGATGCGGAGGTATAGTAGGTTAAAGACGTAGCCTGGGAGGAGGTGTGAGTCAGCCAATTCTCACTACTCCTCAAACTGATCCGTAGGGGACGAACCATTTTTTAAGGGGGGGTTGGGGGTTCGGCAAATTCCAAAGAAAGATTTCTGGACATCAAAATCTGCTGAAAGAAATATCTTACAAGGGGAGTCACGGGGAAAGAAAATAGAGCAAGTGCTTTCTTCCACCCGGGTCCTGTGTTTTGATGTTAAAAAAATTATTGCACAACCTTTGCTCATTAAAAATAATCATTCACAATCTAAAGATTGTGGGAGGTGGGGTGACCTCTTGGTTAGCGCGGTCGTCTTCGGATTTGGTCAAAATGTTATTTACGTCCTTCGCACGGTCGCCTCTTAGTGCGCTCGTCTCTAGATCGAGCGGTGTAGGTTCGAGTCCTGGCCGGGAACATTGTGTTGTGTTCTTAAGAAAAACACTTAATTCTCACAGTGCCTCTCTCCGCCCAGGTGTATAAATAAATACCGGAGAATTTAACGTTGGGGGTAACCCTGCGATGTACTAGCATCCCAGCCAGGGGGGAGTAGAAGTACTCCTAGTGGCTTACTGCTACTGAAATCGGGATAAGCTCCGGCCTGGTGAGCCACTTTGCTCGT
Organism: Catalaphyllia jardinei; assembly: GCA_022496165.2. NCBI lineage: Eukaryota > Metazoa > Cnidaria > Anthozoa > Scleractinia > Caryophylliidae > Catalaphyllia > Catalaphyllia jardinei. The sequence goes on from CM042751.1 coordinate 4,254,943, forward strand.
ATGCAGACTTTAACTTTTTACTTTTTACCTTTTACCAATCTAGAGGTGAGAAAAAAAAATCAATGCCCCAGAAAACTGCCCAACCCTCCCTCTCCAAAACACTATGTCCACCCCTAGACCATGACGTTTAACTGATTTCTTCTAAAACGACCTCAGTCGCATTAATCATTGTTGTGGTGTTTTGTTATTTCAGCCGGTGGTTACTAAGCCCCTGGATTCAGTTATTTGGGTCCCGGATGACAGAGCGCGGGAATGTGCTGACTGTAAGCAAAGATTCACACAGTTCAGAAGAAAGGTACTGAAATTGACGTGCAGATTCTCCTTCTGGGCCCTATACATTTCTTATAACAGCATTAAATTCTTAGAATTTCATTTTATGTCCACTGCTTTTCCTCTTTAGAACTTAAATCATGGTTTGTGCATCTTCAAAAGTTTAGCCTAAATTTTCAAGTTTATCGTTTGTAATCCGTGTTAATCTTCTCCATCCTTAACCATCCTTGTTCCTGTAAGCGATGTATCATAATGTCTTTGATGTTTTTCTATGCAAGTAATTTTACGGGGCCAAAATTGATCAAAATACCGTGAGTGAGCTCTCTTAATTTTCGTTGGTTATGCCTGTAGTGCAAACAGGTCTGTATCGTTTTCCAAGTGTCACTTTGTGACCTGGTCGTGTTGATGAGTGTAGGGGAGGGGAGGATAAGCAGTGACAGACGCGAGGACTGCTACTTTACGTGTTTTGATTTTGAAAAGCCAAAGTGCGCAAACGTGGGCGCGATTTTAATAACTTAGTTGCGGTGGCCTTTTGATAATTCTGCTAATAAACTGGTTTTAATTTTTTTTTTCCTGATGTGGTCGGCGCCGGACAGCATCATTGCAGGTGAGTTAAGGCTATTTTGTACAAATACTGTTATCGCACTGGACCGGGTTGTTCAAAGCCTGATTAAGCTAACCCAGGGTTAGCGAGAATTTTGTTTTCAGTTTTGTCACGTTTTGTTTAGCTGTAGTAATCTCAAACTGCACCAAACGTTAGAGGTGAAAAACAGTTTTGAACAAGAAAACATAATGCTGCAGTTAACGTTTAATCTTGGGTTAACATTAACTGGTTTTTGAACAACCCGGCCCTGATCAATGGGGGCATGTGATTTGAGTCAGAGCGTTGTTGTTAGCCAGAGAAATTTGAAAACGCAGCTTTATTTCCACGGTTAGGCCTACCGTCCACACTAATCCGTCATGAAAACGGAGCTTTATTTCAACGGTTAGACCTACCGTCCACACTAATCCGTCATGAAAACGGAGCTTTATTTCAACGGTTAGACCTACCGTCCACACTAATCCGTCACGAAAACGGAGCTTTATTTCAACGGTTTGGCCTACCGTCCACACTAATCCGTCACGAAAACGGAGCTTTATTTCAACGGTTAGGCCTACCGTCCACACTAATCCGTCATGAAAACGGAGCTTTATTTCAACGGTTTGGCCTACCGTCCACACTAATCCGTCATGAAAACGGAGCTTTATTTCCACGGTTAGGCCTAGCGTCCACACTAATCCGCCGGCTTTTCTTTTCCGTGTGCACTTATGTTCAGAAATGCAGGCTAATGAGATTCAATGCTCGTTATGTATAAGCGTCACAAAGTGTCATTTTCATATCACTTCATATTTGACAGAATTATGTGTGTTTTGGTGACTTTATAGGAAAGGGGACACTTTGTGATGCTTATCATAAAGAGCATGCATTTCAGTAACCTGCATTTCTGGACATATCTGTTCATGTGGACGGAAAACATTTAGAAAACGGAGCCTTTCGTAAACCGAAACAGAATCGGAACATCGATTTCTATGTTTATTTTGTCACCAAACTGTCATACCATCGAATAAATGATTTACTTACGACCGCTTTATTTTCCTTGCAATTTAAGAAGTTTATTTATTTTCTGTTTTGTCTAAAGTTGTACCATTCGTTTTTATCCTTTGTCTTCGCTTTGATTTTAAAACGGTCTCTAGAATAAGAATTCTTTGTGTTTTCAGAGCGTGTGGTCAAGTGTTCTGCAGTGAATGTTCAAAGCAAAGAGTTCCTCTTCCTCAGTTTGGTTATATGAATCCTGAAAGAGTGTGTGAGAACTGCTTTCAACACAACATCAGACAAGTCGACGAAGAGGGGGTCAGTTATTGCTAACAAATGTGTGGCTATCTTGATTGCAACTTGCGTTAAGCTTACTCCACAACGCTACAAAGCTTTCTTGCTTGTGTATTTGTTTTCTTTTTGTGTTTTTTTGTTTGTTTGTTTGTTTGTTTGTTTGTTTGTTTGTTGTCTATAATCTTCAAGAATGCACTAGACTAGACATCACTCCCGAAAATTGATTTAGTCTCGGCTCGGTTTCCACTGCTCACTCCAGTGCTGTCTATGTTCCTGAATAGCGGCTGATAATCGAGCCTGATGTAGTCCCCAATTACTTGTTTACTGCCCACTTCGTCGCATATAAAGCCTATACACTCCGCTCCAGGCTGTTTTATCTCCGGCGGGGGCTCGCACCTCAATAGGGGAGGAGAATTCTGAGCGTGACTTAAGCTCCATTGCACCCTTTAAGCAAGGAAACAACAGAGAACTAAACGCCGTAGTGACTAAACGATGATAAAAATGTTGTCGTCGAATGAGCTAATCGTCGATTTAAACCCTTAACTCACTGTGACAGCGGAGTATGTAACCCTAAAAGGTACCTTGATGGGTGAACGCGGCGTTCCGTTCTCAACACCTTAATTGGATAATTTACACCCCTAACAGACATCGATCATTTTCCTCACCTGGGACCTCACTTCCATCGGGGGGGGGCGGGGGGGGGGGGAGGAACAGTAGAGAGTATCGCCAGTCGGTTTGTTCGACCTCTTTAAGACAAGTAGAAATGCATGAATTGTGTTTAGAAAACCTCTTCATTCTTGTTTACACTAGGATGAAGATGAGTTTGAAGTGATCACGCTCCCAAGTTTTGCAGTGTAATTTTGAAACAAGACGAGGTCATTTTGCTCAAACAACGCTCGTGTAATAACCGTACTACCGGGTGGAGAAGGCGAGTAATATTACCATACAGCTTGGATTTGTTGGGAAAAGGTGCTTTTTAGTGGTGGCCAGTTATCGCGTGGATCATTTGGTGCAGCTAACATGAAGTATTTACCCATGGAAAAAAATGCCCTTTCAACGTTAATTCAGCTGTGGAACATTTTACCACTAGGACAATTTGCGTGGTAATGTCAGCAAAATTCTATGCTTTTACCAGAAACGCTTGCTCAATTATTTTTATCAATGATAAATATACCTCGCGGTTTGATTAGTTTATAGAAACATTGAATGGTTTTCTACTTTTGAGTTATTTTCTAAACGAAGCAAAGTAAACCGTTGAACATTTTATCCGCGTTTCCTAGAGTAGAGATACAGTAACGAAGGTTTGGTAGGGCTGGAATCATCAGATTATCACTCATAGTATTTCGGTGTATTTGTACGAGTTTCTTGGTATTTTAGGGTTAAATTAACGTGTAAAAATGTGCAGTGATGCTACTGAGCTAACGCCGGTTTACAAGAAGAAAGGGTTTCCTTAGCAAGCGGGTTTCCCTTGCACTCACACATTTCTTTTTTTTCTTTGTCGTATTAACAAGGCAGCTAGGTTTACCCGGGAAAGTTGGTTACTCTATCTGCGTGCTAAGGTTACCCTGGCAAGCGGGTCAACTTTTTCCCTTGTAAACACTCCATGGTTAACCGGCCTACCCAAGTTAACTTTCTGATTTTTTTCCAGACTCTTTAAATGTGTAACCGCACATTAAGTGGTCCCGAGTTGTAGGGTTACCCTACCTGTGAAATTTTGCTTGTAAACTGTAGATATCTTTTGCGCTCCAGCTAGGGTTAACCTTCTTGCTAGGGTATCCCTGCCTCCTTGTAAACAGGCCCTAAAGTGTTTTTCTCCCCAACACAAACTTTAACTTCTAACCGTAATGCTGTGAGTTCGGGTAGCCCTTTTGCGTAGTTTGTTTGCATTGGTCAATCGTCTTCAGGTCACGTGGTCTGGCCTTTCGTGTCTCGTACATCACTGAAATCAATTGACCGTGAAGGCCTAGGAGAAGCCCGTACAGGAATTACAACGTATCGCTCGTCACGCACTCCTCCCTAGGAAAGATCGCTTGACGAGCCCGAACAGAGCTAGAGCTCAGTAGAACTACAAGGATTGCAACTGACTTGTGAAACCGGTTTTCAAGAGTACAAACATCGTGAGATAATTGTACTCTGGGGGAGTAAAAATGGGTTGTAATTCTGATTCCCTCAAAATTCCACTTATGCTAATGTAACTCTACAAACGCACCGAAATTGCGATTTATTTCTCAGAGATAAAATATTTATAAAGTATACAGTTATTAAAGTGTGTAGAATTGTAAAAAATTATTGTAAATTTATTATTAGAGGACTCTTAAAATATGTTTATTAGGGTTTAAATTTATTAAATCGTATACAACATAAACTAGGGTATCTAAAAGATAGCAATGCTGCGGCCCATTCTGTTGATAATGACATATTTTACGTAGTCATTGATCTATCTGCGCGTTCCAAGTCTTACATTATAACCTTTATTTCTTTAAGTCGTGTCAAGTCGTGGTGTGTAACTTAAAATCTGTCCTTGTATGTATCAACCTCATGCATCATGACGAATCGATGGCGAGGCGTGACAAGGGATCGAGACAATAAAGCACATACACATACACACACACAGAGGATACACATCTACCCGCCCCCCTCCCACCCCGCCTCCAACTTTACCAGAAAATCCAGAAGATGAAATTTGAAAGATGTGGAAATTGTAGGAGCAGAAATTTCAGTTATAAATTCTGTACAAGTACGCATTAAGTCTAGAGTGTTGACAGTATTGAAAATGCGTCGATCGCTAGCCTGCGAACTATTTCCGGCTATCGCTTGTCTCTGCTGGCGGCACTAGTGACAGCCGGAAATACGTCTGCGTTCGCAGGCAAGTCGATCGGCGGATATGTGAAACTGCTAAAACTTAAGTTTAAATTCATGCTTAGATGAAAAGGAGTTGATCGTAGCATATATGAAATAAGCGTGTTCTACAGTTTCCGTTTGTTTTAATTCTACAAGTTTTTGTAACGTCGATTTCTCTTCATCTGATTTAAGAATTCGACCACGGAGCGAGACTGCTAAGAAATGACATACTAAGTTTAAAATAAGATTTGACAATTAATCGTCCAGACCCGGGCGATTAGATTTTTACAAACTTTCACGTACTGCATTAAAAACAAAAGCAAGAGTTGTGAAAGTCAATCACGCTCTCCTGCACATCGTTTTACAGGTAAATCAAAACAAAATTTCAGTGGAATCCACGCGAAAAGACTGTATGACATCCTCGTGTTGTTGGTGGCGCAGATTTCCAAATTGTCTGCAAGAAAACAACGACACAGTAATACATATGACGTATCGCTGGTGATCGTGACTAAAGCACATGGTGATCTTAACTGTTTGGACATGAATTGATACACATCAACCTCCTCTTTACCAAGTCCAAATAAACGAAAGATGTGGAAATTGTAAGAGTAGAAAGCTGACTTATAAATTCTGAACTGATACACACATGCCTCTAGAATCGAATGTGACAGACTCTGATAAGGACCAGCGGTGAGGACGCGTCCGTGGCGATATGTGAAAATGCTGAAGTTTTAGCTTAAATTCATGTTTAGATGGAAACAAATCGGTCGCAGCAGATATAAATTAGCGTGTTCTACGGTTCTCGTTTGTTTTAATTATTCTACAAGCTTAAGTACCGGCGATTTCTCTTCATTAAGAATTTGACGAAGGATGCGTGACTGCTAGGAAATTGACGCACTAAGTTTCAAATTATTGTGTGACAATTAATCGAATCGTCCAGATAATTCTGCATTAACGACAACAGCAAGGGTTGTGAAAGCCAAGCACGATATCGCTCACATCGCTTTACAGTCTTTACAGGTAAATTAAAGCAAACCATAACCACTAACCTTTCTCAACTGCGATCCCCGCGAAAAAGGACGCCAGCACAACGGTGTCACAACCTCGTGTTGTTCGTGGTCAGGAGCAGTCGTGACGCAATGCATTCTGGTAGAAGGCGCAATGCATTCTGGTAAAAAGCCGCAATGCATTCTGGTAAAAAGCCGCAATGCATTCTGGTAAAAAGCCGCAATGCATTCTGGTAAAAAGCCGCAATGTATTCTGGTAAAAAGTGATGAATTCGAGAATTCGTACTCCCTTTTATATTTCTTCTTAAATCCTGTTTATGTTGCTGCTCGCTCGCTACGCTCGCTGCGCAGCAAAAATGTATGCGTTATATTTGTTTTCCTTGTAAATCAGTGCTATAACTGTTCGGTTGTTACGTTGAGAGAAATCAAGGCATTATTGCAAAGGCAAATTTTTGCTTTTTAGCTGGCTTTGCGATTGGCCAAGTAGAAGTTCATTCGGGAGCCAAGAACGGGCAAGAAGAACTTGAAGAGTGGGCTTCGCCTACGTACGGAACAAGAAAACTCTCGATTTTGCTTTTTAGGTCTTGGACAGTGCATGGCGGATCCAGACCAGCTATAGGGGGGGGGGGGGGGGGAGGGGGCGGTCTTGTTTTACTTGCCCTGCTGCCCCTTTTTCCCTTCAGTCATTTCTTCGTTTTGTACCCAAAATAAGGGGGGCCGGGCCCCCCGGGCCCCTCCCCTAGATCCGCCACCGTTGGAAGTCGTAAAGTGACAAAACACGTACGAGCCATTAAAAGTCAAGGGATTATGATCTGTGTAACTAGAGTATTGTATTAGAATTGCGGATATCGAAATTGTTCACACGTTTGTAAAAAGTTGGAAAGTGGTAATTTGTGAACAGCATGTACAGGGTTGGAGGAGGTGATCAGAATTGAATTAAGTGCCTTGATTTGTGCTATTTGAGATTGGTGAAGTAAGGCTAATATCGATGAATGCGTGACTCGTAGGGAAACGAGCATGTTTTTTCATCCTAATGCACTCACGCGATCAAGACCGTGACAAGGTAACAGCAAGGTTTGAAAATTTCGTTTTGGATCAAACACGTTATCAGTCGCTGACTACTTTGATATACTCCGCATAAACTAAATTAATGTCAACGACTGAGTATGCGACCTAGAAAAAGTTTGAAGAAAAGGAAAAGGGTTTTGAAACCTCCCGTGAAATTTTCGGAAGCTATTGACACTCAGAAAATAGTGCATTAAGATTTGGTTTGTCTCTTTAAAGATAACGTTTTTTACAGACTTCCTTATCGTTAAACTCCGATATTTCGACATTATATTTCGATTTTAGGAATCACGTTTATTCGGGTTCGAAATTTGGTTATTTTAACTTAAATTTATTATTTCCGATCGAATTGGTTTCTGGAGCAAACCGCCAATATGTTCAAAACAGAGAACAATAAAACAGTGCGGCAATTTAGCTGCATGGAACTTGAAAACGTGTGACACAGTAAACAGCTGCGAATCCGCTTCGGTGACAATCTCCTGAAATTAGCCGGTGAAATTTATCAGAAAGTGACAAACTGCTGCCGAGAGGCAAAGATCAAACGTAGCGTTAAAACGTCAAACTTCCAAATGGCAGGTTTATTTGTATCTTGAATCTTATGACTAACAGTGTAAAAACCAGACTGGCTTAAAGTAAAAATTTTTCGCAATTCTGTAGCAAATTTTTGATTGTAATTTTTTACTCGAAGTTGTTTTCTCTGTCAATTTTTTGAAGCAGAAACGTTCTCTTATTGGCCAGCTTGGTGTTAATGCGGCAATTTCATATGTACTTGATGATTTGACTCTCTCCAATTCTCCAATCATGTTCTAGCATAGCTTTTAAATTGTCTCTAAAATGAAATTGGAGATTTAAAAAGTTTCCGTTGATGTTTTACCCTTTAAAAGCTTCGGACGCGTTAGATTCATTGCAAACCACATCCGCCTTGGTTTCACCAAGCCAACAAAAGTCTCCTGAAATTAGCCGGTGAAAATTATCAGAAAGTGACAAACGCCGCAGAAAGGCAAAGAACACCTGTGGCGTTAAAACGTCAAACTTCAAAATGGCACGTTAATTTGTATCTTGAATCCTATGACTAACAGTGTAAAAACCAGACTGTAGCAAATGTTTGACCGTAATTTTTTACTCGAAGTTGTTTCCCCTGTCAATTTTTGTAACAGAAACGTTCTCTGATTGGCCAGCTTGGTGTTAATACGGCAATTTCATGTGTACTTGATAATTTGGTTCTCTCCAAATCCTCCAATCATGTTTTAGCATAGCTTTTAAATTGCCTCTAAAATGAATTGGAGATTTAGGATGTTTCCCTTTAAAAGCTTCGGACACATTAGATTCATTGCAAACCACATCCGTGTTGGTTTCACCAAGCCAACAAGAGTGATTTTAAAATTTAGGAATTTCCCCTCTATCGACCATGTCTGTAGACATAAAAAGTGCAAGCGAAGACGCCGGTGTCTATGGAGGTATTGTACCCTCAAATGAAGTGGAAACTTTTCTTCCCGTCTGTTTCTCTGTGATTGTTCTGTTCACCATTACTGGAAGCCTTATGGTTTGCACGGTCAACATGAAGAACAAAGACATGCTCAAAAGCCCTTATAATGTGAACATATTTCACCTCGCCATAACTGACTTGCTGGTTTCCGCTGCGATCGTATTGACCCCGGGATTTATCTTCCGAGAGATACCTTTCGCACCGGTGCTTGGCGGAGAGATATTTTGTCGTGTCATTTCGTCGCATTTTTTAACTTTCAGCACAGCGACCACCTCGATCTATATTACCGTTGCGCTGGCCACAGAACGCTGGTACGCAGTAGCGAGACCACTCGAGTACCGCGCAAAATTCCACAAAAAACGTCTCATATACGAGACTATTACGATATGGATTCTATCGCTTGGTGTAAACTCTTTGTTGCCCTTAGAAGTGAAATATAACCCGGAAAAAAACTCGGCTTTGGAAAGCTGCGAAGTTATCAACATGCCGTTTGTCGATCCTTCAATTCACAAACTCCTTGGAATCGTTCAGTTCGCGTTCAAGTTTGTTATTCCGTTCACAATAAATTGTAATTTGTATCTCCGAGTTTTGGCCGAAACCCGCAAGTCACGTGTACTGAGACGCAGACAAGTTGGCAGGCACATGCCCCATAACATCAGTCGAATGGCAGCTGTCTCCACTCTGGTTTCAGCCTTTTGTTGGTTGCCAAATCAGGTTTTGTACGTGTGTTTCACTTTTGACCTCGTACAGCTTAATACGACCGCTCACTTCTCCACCATTGCCATAGCACTGATTAACCCGTGCTTAAACCCGTTTATTTTTGCTTTTCACTCTGTCCAATACAGACGCGGATTTAGGAACTTGTTTTGTGGCAGATACGCGGAAGAAAATGGAGATAAACTAAAACAGACCGATAGCAAGCGACTCTACAGGTTTCGCCAGACACAGCTAAGTCATTGGGGTCCTCAAAACCGCAGTGGCGCACCTTTGTCATCCGTTTAGTCTCAACTGTTTCTGTGATCTATGCACGCGTTCAGTTTGAGTGAGAACTTTCCACTATTGAAGGCGCCTGGTGCCAGATCTAATACGATAGTGGTGGCAGCATAGTCTTATACATTGAAGACATTACTTGAAAAGACTTTAAAAAATTTCTGTATCGAAAGTTACAGCTGCTTTTAGCAACGAAGTGGATTTGGACTTTGAACGTATGCGTTTCTTACCCGGGAGGGGCAGAGAAGGGGGGGCACTTCCCCACCCCACGGAATTTCCAAGGCTGTGATAAACTTTCTCCATCACGCGTTCATCATCTACGGACAAGGAGAAAAAAACGTGCGAGAGCTCAAAGACGCGTGCTTACTGGGAGCAGGTGCAAATTTAAGTGCCAACATCCTACGAGCACTGCACTTATGATTGATGGTAAGAGCGATTAAGGGTCGTTTGCTATGGAAGCAACGATGAATATCCACGCCAAACCCCCTAAAATGACACGTCTACCAGTCCCTGTACAAGTTGGGTATGTAAAAGTTCACACGAATTCCGGCCCCCCCCCCCCCCCAAAAAAAAAAAAATGCGCCCAAATTTGAGATATTCCCTGGGTAAAGATAGAAGGATTGTGTATGAAAAACGAAGACTGATTGATTGATTGATTGATTGATTGATTGATTGATTGATTGATTGATTGATGTCATGTTTGAATCGATTTAAGCAACTTTTAATTACTTGGAGGAATTGTCAATATTTATGATCACTACTTAATATATCTTAAAAAAGAACATTGAATGTAAGGATCTATAAGATAATTACTTTGACAAAGCAATAAAGAATGATTTATGTCATGGTTTAGTCGGGACTTGAGCACTCTTTTAATTCCTTTGAGGAAGACGTTTTAACAATAAAATCGCTATTTTAAGTCGTACTTCCTGGCTGTAGCATGTTGGCTAATTACAGGAAGTAAGATTGATCTGGGAATAGCTTATTCCTTTAGAAAGCGTCACTAGCTAGCAAATTAACTTTAATTTCTTCTTTTAATCTGACCGAGCTTATGTAGAATCTCCGTGAATCCAGTCGCTATTATACCACCAAACCAAGACGAACATATATTTATGAAGATCTCAAATAATGTCTCATCGACTCAGAAACCATCTTGGCTCGAAAGGGGCAAACAAGAATCGGCTAAAATTAAAACCGTATGAAATAAATTAAATGGTGCTGCGTGAAAAACGTTTCTATCCTTATCTTACCGTTCATTTGAGTTAAAAAGAAGTTAAAACAAAGGACTTTTCTCATCTGGCCAAAAGTGGGTGTCAAGTTCGTTGGCCGAAGTTAATAGGGACCCTACGCATTTACGACGGCGAGGATGACACCTGGTAAGAAATGCCTTTCTTATTTTACTTTGGAATTTCACATTTCTTTGCAACTGTCGGCATTAAATAATAATTGAATATGCTACGAATGCGTTTAATTCCAAAAGAAATACAAAAAATTAGCCTTTTGGTTTCACGTTCTCCAGACAACGCAGAATTTGGTCATTTCACGCCGGCGTTGCTGCTTTGCAGAGAACGGCAAAGAAATGAACACTAATTATAATACATATGCACCGCCACTGTTCTTCTTATTAAACCTTTTGTTTGGTGACGTTCTCGTTGCTGTCGTATTTAGCGGAAGGTACTTAAGGAGCAAGCAAAGCAAGGCCCAGGCCTCGGTTCGTTTTAATCCCACTCTCGACGTAAGCTCCATTATGCCTGGTACGTTCGTCTCCGCGTTTGGTTCTGTAGCGCGTAGCTTGTCGTTTCCCAACCCTTTGCATCCCCTGTCACACGACACTTCGCCGGGGATAATAAACGTTTAGAAAGAGATTATGACCCTTCACTTTTGGTAAAACTGTGAGATATTTATCTCTCCAAAGTAATCAATAAAAACTCTCATAAACTCCAAACTCGAATTGAATGCAAAAGCGAAATATGACATATGAAACGCTGGAAACGTTTAAATCGGAAAAATACAGTAATACCAGAATTGCAAACAATTTACTAATGTTATTTAGAGGTTTTTTTTAAATTTTCTGCCTGTTAACTTGTTCAAGTTGTGTTTTCTCAGCTCTGCTCTTGGTGCGTTTTTAGTCAAACTAATCAGGCAGGAGCCATGATTTCCCGCGTGTGGCGTTAGTCACGTGTTTGCGTTCCGAGGTCTGTTTACCAATCAACCAGGCAGGGCAGGCGTTTATTCGCGTGGGACCCGGCGTTGCAACTAAAATACTGAAGGTTTTTTAAATAAATTTCAGTGCGTTTTCCGTGCTCAAAATCAGTCTTGGAAGTTCTCTATAAATTTACCAGAGAAATGGGAGGAGTTTGCTCAAACGTTTTTTACAGGGCAAGACATCCCAGGAGATCCCCTATAGCGCCGGCTGAGATCCTGTCATGACAAGAGCCAGCCCTTCACAACAACAGCCAGCTTCTTTCTTCCTAGTCCTTTGAGCGCCGCTGAAAAAATTCATGCGCCTGAGGAAAAAACGCGGAAAGGGCTTGCTGAGCTGTCTCGGACATGAATCACTAAAAAGGTCCCAGTCAATGCGTTTTTGAGTCATTTTGGCCACGCATAGTATTACCTTTGAATTACAGGAAACCTGTAAATAATGGTTTACTGATATAGAAAAACATCAAAGAGACTGACACGGATTACAAACAAACTTGAACAATTTGGGCTTAACTTTTCAAGTTGTGCAAACGTGAACAAAAATACTTTGAACCTCCCGATCTCAAAGATAGAAAAGAGTAATTGGAAGCTTGGAATAAAATCATCACACTTCAGTTCCACATCACACAGTAAACTCGCTGACCCCTTCCAACACAGTTTTTATTTTATTTCCTTTTTTTGTTTCAATCAAAATGTTGTTTCAATCAAAATGTTCACTAACGTTTCAGTAATGTATTAAATTCATAATTATGTACAACTGTCAGACATTTGTAATGATGCGTCAAAATAACAGTAATAATAAATTATTACCCATCTGGGTCTGCCAAATGGTAGACATGAATCTTCAACACAAAAATATTGATGATATCTGACTGGATGTTGTCCAATGACACGGCCAAGGAGAGATGTCAAGAAAAATAATACTTAAAAGACTTCTTTAGACTTCTTAAGATCTTGCTGTAAGTGTTACATAACGATAAAAATTAATAAGATACATATTTAAAATCACTATTTAAAAACCTTCACCCTCCCCAAAGATAAATTTTGCCTAAATCTTCCTATTTGGGCAAATAGAGTAAGTTTCCATATAAATAATATGTACCAAAAATAATATTAAAATACCTACAGATTTAATTTAGATGCAATGTTTTTTTTCACTGTTAATATTATTTAAAATATTGTGAGTTTTCAATATCATAAATAGTGATAACTTTGAATAGAGGTTAGATTCAATTGGATCTCTTGCATTTTCTCTGTATAGATGTGGCAAATGGTGAATTCAAGACTCTGGTCAGATGGTGTGGCATATATTCAGTAAACTACATACTTTCTCAGCCTTGCAACTTGAGACAGAAAGACTCCTAAAATCTGACCACAATTCTACAAGACACATATTTTAGGTGGACGATTCACCATCTCTAACAATATCAGTTGCACTTGGTACAGTCTAAAGTGACATGTTCATTAATAAATACGTGTGTAATAGATCTTTGATCAGCAGTGTATCACACAATAAACCCACAAATCCACATTTAAAATTAAGTGACATATAACAAATTTCTCTC
>CM042751.1:4275735-4292511 GCA_022496165.2 Catalaphyllia jardinei
AATTGAAAAGCACATGCAAAACTTCAGGCACTTTTGAAGGAAAAAAATTTTTACCCGAAAAAGTTACTTACGACCGTCTTGCACAAAGCCATTCCATTATTGCTTTTATTCAAATTGTCATATAATAGAGTTTCATCCATAGAATAAAATGTAGAGCCACCTTTTACTGCGTAATGCACTGAAACAATATCACATAAAAGTGCTCCCCTGTAGCTTTCATTTGAGTGGCCGCACAATGGGTTTAATCCACAGACTTGAAAGTTAGGAACACTTTGAACAGCAAACTAAACACAGGGTTCGTGCCCTTTTTCAGAAACAAATTTCCAGGACTATTCCAGGACTCAGATTGATTTTTCAAGGGCACTAAAATTCACATTAACCCCTACACTCCCAAGATCTCAATGTTAATTCTCCTTACTACCTTCCATATACCTAATTTTTTTAGTTGAGTTTAACAGATTTCCAGAACTTTCCAGGACCAGTGGCCTTTTTCCAGGACTTCCCGGTCCTGGAAAATGCCATATAGGACTTTCCAGGTTTTCCAGGGCCCATTAACGAACCCTGTAAACAGTACCATGCACATAAAAGTCTTGCTCAACTAGCTTTCATTTAAAGGGCCATACACCAGGGTCTCAACAATTCACTCACCTGCCCGCAGTACTCGGTACTTGGGTGTGTTGAACTTACTCCACAATGAAACAATTATGCACAAGATGCCTAGAGTACAGATTATAGACATGTACACAATCTTTAGCACTCTTGAACAGTAGAATCCATAGTAAAGAGGAGGAATGAACGAGCCCATGATCAACAGCGCTATGCCAGAGTAGTCAAGCCTGCAACAACAACACAAAATGCACAAAACGATCAGTTTCATTTTAACAATAACTGAAGAAATGTTGCTATATTTGCAAAAAAACAAATTGACATCAGTTATCCATGCATTGTTATTGACAGTGAATTGCATCATAACATTGTCAAAGTAGTCTGCAGATCCAGCGCTGGCCTAATGGTTAATGTGTTCGACTCTAGATTGAGCAGTCTGGGTTTGTGCCCTAGTTGGGTAGTTGTTGTGTCGTTGGACACAACACTTTTTTTCATCACAGTACCTCTTTCCACTTAGTATGTAAATGTGTAGCAGCAAATTCAAAACTGGGAGGGAAGGACTAACATTCCCTTCAAGGGGGGGGGGGAGTAGAAATACTCCCATCGTTTCATGCTAGAGAAACCAGAATAAGCTCCAGCTGTACGGACCACTGGCCTGGCGGCCAGACTAGATACATACATTGACTTTCTTTTACAGAACCTTTCAGCTCACCTGCTAAATACCTTGGACACCGTGACAGAATGGCAGTAGACAGTGTGGAAGATCCATGAGAAGCCTAAACACAAGATTGCACCAGCGAAGAATGCTCCAAACACAAGCTTTTCCTGCCAGTCTTTGGGAAAGGGATTGGCAGTGGTGATCGGCCGCAAGAACATGTAGATTGTGACACAAATAAAGGCAAGGAAACCAATCAAATGAGTCCAGATATTGCCAGTTTCTGTGTGAATTTTAAAAATGCTCTTAAAGCAGGATCTAAATGATGGCATGGGAGGTCGGTGGTGGTGGGATAAAAAGTCATTATCGCGTAGCCATTCTGGAAGCTCGAAGTGTGAGAGGAGATACCATCCTGAGCGAGCTAATTCAATTGCCCTCTTCGAAATCCTTTCTGCCTTATCAGCAGCATCATGCATGCTTTCTTGCACATTGTCTTTCGCTGTTTTCAATATCACCTGAACCCTTTCAGCAGCATCAGACATGTTTTCTTTTGTCGACTTTATCATCACATGCACTCTCTCTGCAGCCTCATGCATATTGTCATGCATTTTCTCCGCTGCGTCATGCATGTTTCCTTTGATTTTAACGGCTGTATCTTGTACATTCCCCTTCACAGCTTGGAACATCACATGCAGATTCTCTTCTCCTTTGACAATGAAGACCTAGCAAAGGACAACAAGATGTCTCACTAACAGAAAAAAAAAACTTTCTTAACATTTAGTTTTATAACTAGGAAGCACAAGGAGCTAAAATGTATGTCCTTACAAGTTTATTATAAAGCTCAAGATGTAGAAACACACTAACGCATTTAGGTACCATATATATCCCGAGGGACTGATTCACTAGAGGACGCTCATTTCGAAATGAGACTACATGTATTTTCACTAGCAAATTCTATCTCAAGAGCTTAACTCAAAACTACAGATTCAATACGAAAAGAAATTAAGAACTTTCCTGTCTTTGAATTAAAAACAATCATGGTGATGAAACAGATAAACAAACCAGCTTTGACTACTAGCTCCATTGGATATTCCCAGTGATTCAACTCCACAAAAATTAAATTCTCTTAAGACATTAACTCTGATCATTTATGTTTTTTTTTGGCTGCTTGTTACTGATATAGTGCAGAAACTGCAAGTGATGCTTAAAAGGATTTGCAGGTAGGGAATACAGAAAAACCACCAGTATGGTATATATAAAGATGCTATGAAATGATAATTTATTAATTGATTACAATTTGCATCCTAATTAGTTTGTGTAATTCAACAGGTACCCTTAAAGCTTAAGACTTAATAATTTGCTATGGTACCACACTTAGTTAGTTTATTGAACTATTTATTGTCACTTTGTCCAAAGCCTAACTACTGCAGAAAGAATGAAAAGTCTAACAAACAACCTAATTATATGGATAACCTACATAGAGTCTGACATGTTCATGTGTTTTGCATTCTCTGAGCAGTATCTTCACAAATGAATAGTTAGGTTCCTCATAAAATATTCAAAAGGCTTTATGTTTAGGCATAAGGATTTTTAAATAGTTAAATGATTTAATACAGTATGGCTGCCTGTGAAGCAATCTTTGTGGTGGCTTCCAGGTCTCACAAGATCCCTAATGAAGATTCCAAGGTCAACAAAAGGTGATCTTCAAAAAGGTCTTCCAGGGTGAGACGAAAATGAAAACATAAGGTTGCCCTTCGGGCCAGCTGTTACTTGACATTACTAGCCTGAAGATCTGAGGAGCTAGCTAGCCTGAAGTAAAATTGTTTATATAAAGAATAATTCGATTCATTTAATTATTCAAAATAGAAGTAATGATGCCCAGCGTAGATATAAACTAATTCTTCGTATATTTGATTCTTGAATGTGATTTTCGTTTTAACTTCAACCTCAAATTAAACAATGTAACAGAAACGACCAGTTTTTACACCTGACCACCAGAAGTTGCAGTTACAACTTACATCAAAATTTAGTGGATGAGAATTGCAAATACAGTCATGTGATCTACTCTTGTGATGCAAAACATTCTCAATTGATATCGCTTAGGCCTTTCAATAGTTTCTCTAGTGTATTAACTATAAAACAGTTGTACAGTTTCTTGACAGTGGGCCGGCAGTCGGCCACTCTCTTTGCAACTTCAATTAGTGTTACAAGAAAAGTTCACAAATTATTAACGTTCGTCCACATCTTGCTTTATAGAAAATCGCATTCAACAGCAAGTTAACACAGTAGCATTGTAATTAAGTTTCTTCTTCCTTGTGTAGAACTCTCTTCTACAACCCGCGCTAATGCCAAACGTCATGAAGTTGTGAAACGCTGCTGTTGGCCTGAGTGCAATTTGCATATAATCAACACAGTTAACGCACCTGTATGACAATTGTTTCGCTTTGTAAGACCAGAATTTTTTTATAAATTGCAAATGACTGCTTCAGAGTAAAATTTGATTGAAACATGGGCGAAACAATAAAGGAAAAATAACCTCTGAACTCGAATGGGTTCGTTCCTTCGATGTTTACATTTTACCCCGTCGACGGTGAAAAATACTATAAATTTATGGAAATCACAACACAGTTATTTTTGTGAATGTCATGAACGTTGCGATCGGTCAATTAAACTACCACAGTAAGATGGAGTAAATTCTCTTTAAAGCTTGTCAAGCTGACAAACTCTTCCAAACCTGGCGCCGTTAGCATCTGATAAAAAATTACAACAAACATGTAACTCAATAATGGCGCTAGGTCTGCTAGCTTTTCTTCAAGTGAGTTTTTTTCTTGTTTTTTAATTTTACACGAAGTGGGCCTTTTTTTGTTTTAATAATGAATTGGCAGCCTTAAAATAGAACCAAGAATCCGGATTTGGATTTTCCCAACAAAACGCACCTAAAATTCCGAGAAAATCCACTGAACCGTGACTTGGTTGGAATTTTATTAGACTGTTTGTCTCGCACGCTACGCTGTCAGTTGGCAAATATTGTCATTTCAAAAAATATATTTCGGCCGCTTATGCAAACAGAAAAAGTCAAGACGTTGTCATGCTATGATAATTTGGCCTCATAATGTTGTCCTCTTCCCTCAGGAGCTTTCTGCTATACAATTTTTGGTATAAAAGCTCAATTTATCATCATCAGAACAGAGGAACCAATGGTGGTGCTTGCCCGTCGGGCAAGCTGCGATAAGAAAACGCTAGCCTGACAAGTCATTCCACTAGCCCCGGGCTATCGGACAGCGCTTTCGTCATGCCCTGTCTTCCTTTGCTTGTTATATAATTCGATCATACACACATGTGGGGCAATGAACACAGTGCCAGCAGATTGACCATAAAAAAAAATACTGCAATGACCTTATAGGGAAATATATGAAATATCCCATATAACAATGCTGATTATCGGCAAGTCAAAAGTGTTTTTCTTAAACTACTCTTTCTCAGGGTTGTACCCAGTATGAGACAAACTGAGGCAAATTGCTTCAGTCATTTTGTTGATAACAGGTGATTTGGACCCTTGCACTTAGGGGTAGTGAAAAAAAATTAAGATAATTCATTTTATTTCAAAATTCTTGGTATAGTTTGACAGCCAGCTCTAAAAGCTTTACTTTGATATTGGAGTTTAGGTTTATACAGTCTAAAATGGATGCATTGCATCGCTTGGATGAGAGACATATCTGATGGAATACAGTGTAATACTAATAATTATAACATAGCTCGCAGAGCCACGCAATCAAATTCAGTATTCAGTTTTTTTTGCGCGAGCGGCCACTGTTAGCGCGGGGAAAATATTATATTTCGCAACAATAATAGATAAAAACAGAGACTCAGCCCACTAATCCCAAAATGAAGACGAATTTCAGACCTTTTCTCTTGGGCTAGAGTTCTTAAATGAGGCAGAAAAAGAGACAAAACAACGGAAAAGGAGACTCGACATTGGCGCTGTCATGATTCGCTTCACTGTCCGAGGGTGAAATGCAACAAATTTTGACAAAAAGACACTCTGGTAAAACCAAACAAATAACAACCTGGTCTGTTTCAACCTTTCAAGGTAAGCTTAAATTTTTCCATTTTAAAATTGTTCATATAAAACTCGAGCTTTCAACAGAAAATTTGAAATAAAGCCAATTTGTATTTTGCTTAATATTTTGCTTACCGCGAACAATCACTTCTGATATTGTTGTCCGTTTTTCGCATCGGATTTGATGCCCAATTCCACTGGCTATGTTATAAAACAATTGGCTCATGCTTTTAGCTGTGCACTATCGAGTTTTGAGTACTTGGGAAGTTTGGAGAGCACTCAAGAAGCTAGAGTTGCCCTCCGCTATCGCCTTGGGCAACCCTTACGCTTCTTTCATGCTCTCCAAACTTCCCGTGTGCTCCATAACTCGATAGTGCACGCTAAAGCATGAGCCAATAATAGCAAAATAGCAAAACTTGCAATAATATTATATAAGAATTTGCTTGCTGAAAAAAATTTAGTTAATACAGGAGAGGAAAAACTGATCAATATCACTTACTTTTCAAGCATGTATACACTTCTAACCATAATTTATAAACAGTTCAAAACAGCACTCTCAAGTTTTCTTGGCAATCCCAGTTAGTTGCCTTCTGTGGCTTTGCCTTAGTTTCGAAAAAAGTGCTGAAGCATAATCATTTGGGTTTGACTTGGACAACAATGATTTCTATTATTCGCATGAAAGGTTTAGCAACAATTATTTTTTTTCAAAAAAAGGTGAGTGATGTAAAGTACCTTCTTAAGATGGGCGATTTTTAATACAGTCACTGTCTTTATGCAGGTGGCATAAATGTAAAAATTTCAGATAACAACATAGGAAGTCATGATCAACTTCACTTGACCACATCCTGTGAAAAAACTGGATTTTGCACATGTTGCCATGGCAAGAAGAAATTTTAATAACTTTTATAACAACCTTTTTCACTAAACTTAATATGTTTTGGAAAATCTCTTTTCTGATAAAATTGTTGTCTATGCAGGTAGAAACAAAATATTAAACCTTGCATATATAGTTTTAAATTAAAATGCATCCCAGTGGTTCTTTGATGACAAGCTCCGAATTTAAATAGCGAGAAGGTGAGGCACTGTTGCAAACCTTACCACCGATTACGACAAGATGTTTAGTAGTCTGAGAGACAAAGGGTTCGTCGCACCGTGAGACAAAGACCAGAAAATAAGGCAGGGGGTATCTTGAACAGCCGCAATTAATTTGAATTGTTGCAAAGCGTAGGGACAACTTTGGTGGTTGTTTATACTTTCTGAAGTCCACAGTTATGAATGTGTATAATAATATTCGCTGTTTGTGGATTTTTAATATTACAAAACGTTCAGCTTGAGTGACGAATACAATGCTACAGCCTGTGAAGCCGTGAGGTCCTCGACACCTACTTTCCGTATACTATAGCAGGTGAATTGATGAATATTTCATAAAAAGAGAAGTTCACTGAATTGCCTCGGGGTTGTTTAAGAAACTTTGAAATCTGGATTTAGTTTGGTAGTATTCGCCCGAAAACAAAAGTTGATTAAACATCCAGTGAAATGTACAAGAATATTCGTGAAACTGACAATCTGTTTATTCGCGTTCTTTCTCTTTTTTCTTTGTTTGCGCTTTTCACTAGTATACATCAGTCTCGAATCTTGTTTTTACAATCATGATCGACACTTTAATGATAAGATAGGTCGCTAAATTGGAAAAATATAAGGTTAAGCATATGAAGCTTACCTTGGCCTGCTCAAGACCGAGCAGAGCGCACGTCACTGTCCCTTCCTCGTTCAGGTCCCCGTCTTCTTCTTCGTCCGAGTCGTCATCAGAATCCTTATCGATCGAACCATCGTTGATTTCTTCGCTGGCTTCCTCCGATACTTGGCTTTTGCAACTCTCATATTCGGTTGCACCTGAACTTAAACTTTCAGAGTCGTTGCTTTCAAATGTTACGTCAACACTAGCTGATTCTAATGTCGTTTCTTCTACTTCAGTTTGCAATTCTGATGTCCTTTCTTCTTCCGCTTTGTTCGGTACGACATCGGCGGTACAATCAGAGCTTTCAACAATTGTGCCACTGCTTTCACTATTAAGTTCCTTCTCACTCGGAACAATTTCACTCATGTTGGTTCTCCTTCTTCGTAACTCTGCCATGTATTGAAAGATCAAGGACAATACAGTATTTATATGCGCCGCTGATCACGTTACTCACGAGGTTTACGTAACAAAATTATAAATTCCCGCGCACTCGAAAGAGTTCCCTACTCGACGACGAAAGTACAGCCTGTTGCCGCTCTGTTGCCACTAGTAAGCGCTTCTAAGTAGACTCCCTCAGAACTCGATCTTAAACAACGTCGCTACACTCTTTCCGTGAAAGGCTAAACTTGTATCAAACGCACAAATATATTTCTCAACAATACAAGGGTCGGGTCAATGGTTGGTCATGGTGGCCTGATCACTATTGACCAATCAAATAAAATCTTAGAAAAATTATAATCCCCTTATTTGGAGCTCCTTCCATTATCCAATCAGATTGGCTGATAGAGTGCAAATGATATTTCTAAGAGCAAAGTCCTCTTTTTGGGGAGAAAACCGAAATATTATAAATAAGTTTTAATTTTTCCGTTTCAAGGAAAGAATGTTTAGGGGGTGTTGTATACTTAAAGCTTATTATTTTATTAGCTTGTTTCTGAAGGGCATTATTTTGTTCTTGATTTTTTTTTTGCAAAATAAACAAATGGAACAGACTTTATTGACTTAGTTGATTAATGATACTTTCAAAGTCTATTGCTGTCAGTTCTGTTGGTTCCTGAATCAATTTTAACTTGGTCAGTCAATTGTTTTTATAGAAGTAATCAATAAATGTACAACAATTATGGAAATCTCAGGAAGAATATATTAAATTGTTATAGAGCTGGCGTATTTTCCAGCTACAGCACACCCATTCATTGGCTAGTTCATGGTCACATGCATGACAGCTAACAGTGAAACTGTTTCCCGCCAAATGCCATGAGCAGGAAACATTGCAAAAACTATGACTTCAAAGGGAAACAGTTTACTGTTAGCCGCAAAATGTTGACCACTGTTGCACGTGAACGGAGGTGGCCTGATGTTGTGAGATTCTCGGGAAACAAAATTCACTGTTCCCCTCGGGACCAGTCATTAAGTGTTAAAATTTACAACTGTATACAAGTGCAAAGGGAGCCTAAAAGTGTTCTTGTTGGTCTTCTTAATCGCATCATCTTTCCTGGAATCTTAGACGTTGAGACTTCCTTTTGTCACTCATCACTAGCTACTAATTAACAATTAGACCCGTGGCACGAAAGGGCTACGGGTCAATAGCCCATGAGGCCGAGCCGAATGGGCTGTTAACCCGTGGAGGGCGAAGGGTCTAAATTATTGTTTTACTATCACCCAACTAGTCAGACAGAAAAGGCAATAATAAAGTTAGCAAATGCAAGTTGAAGAAATATTTATTTGGGGGAAAAAAACTAAAGAAAAACCGGCGAATTTCGCTACTTGATGACTATTAGTATTAGTCCCCTAGTAGCGTAGCCAATCAAAATGCAGGATTTGCATTAGTCCACTAGTTGGGTGATACTAATGTATTTTAGTGTGACTCCCCCATGGGACATTACAGGCCAGTAAGAGGAAAACAAAGTCACTTGCCTCAGTACTAGAAGTGGTAGTAGTAGTTGTTGTTGTTTTTGGGGGGAGGGGGAGATAAAACCAAAGATGAGAATTTAACCATGACTCGGGTGACACTCAGATTATTTAATTCACCTGGTACCACAAACATATTACATGTGGCATTTGCAAGCAAAACTCTTCATCTACATTGGCCCTAAAACTAAGTACAATGACCTCAAAACAAATGTCGACTACTACAGGCGGTCAAATTTATTTTCAGCACAGTCAAAAAGCTCAAAACAAATTTATTTAGTCAACACTAATAATGCAAAATCCTCTAGGCAAGTGAGAAGAACTGTCTTCTGCTATCATAGCATCAAATAGCCTCTGCGTCTTCACCCAACAAATTGAATTGTTTGGCCAAACATCCAAGAGCAAGAACATGTCCTCTCTAAAATGATACCCCCCTAATGGACTGAAATGTCCCATATTAACCCATGGATAAAAAGCTGCGAGGTCATAATTCACCACCACGTGAGATCCTGCCTTTTCCAAGTTTTCTAAGACAGTAGATCGAAATTCGTCCTCTGAGGAAATCACTGGACAAGTTCTTGGCGTCGATTGATTGTGGAACGCGTGATAAAAACGTCCATACAAACCTACGCTGTTGATGAGTTTCGCGAAGGTTTGGAGCGTAATTCCCTCTTTATCGACGTCTTCTTTCCTCAGAACAGATCTAGCTTCACCTAACTGGAGAATATCGTCTTCTTGAATGGTTGTTTTCTTTTCCTTCAGTTGAACAAGTTCGTCAACTTTTCCCGTTATAATTAGGCGAGAGTTGTTGAAGGACAGTCGCTTGTCAAGAATTTCATTTAGACAAATAGCAGCGCTACAGAGTCCGCAGTACTTAGAATTTACTTGATTACAGAAATAAGGAAGCAAATGACCAAATCGACTTTCCTCTAGCAGTTCTTGTCCCTCGGCAGTTTCCAGAGAAACGAGACACGGAGAAGCCATGTCGGATTGAAGCCACCGACGCGTGGCAACACGAAACTTCTGGAGAAGGGGAGAGGGTTGAAACTTCCATGTTATTGATCTTTCATTCTTCTTTTTTTTCAGTTTGGAAAAAGTTACCTTATAAAATAGACACAAATAAATTAAATATTATAATTTTGGCTTAAGGATAAAGAAATCTGAAGCATACATATTTGTTCTTTGCCAGATAATTTACCGCCCCTACCCTACTCAGTCGTATGTCACTTGACAACCCTGTCATTGACAAAAACTTCTCGGTCCCCGAGAGACTCGTATTGTCTCACGCAGTTTTTGGAATTATGTTTGTCCGTTGTGCGATGTAATGCCTCGAAGCCTTCGTCAAGAAGGCAGAGGAAATAATGTTCCACCCTGTTCACTATGAAATCGTCGAAATATGCAAAATCTCCCGGGGTAAATGCACATGGAGACAAGCTCGTCTTGACGACGCAAACATCGGTAAGGTTTGTTCGTTCTTTGTGTCGGAATTTGTTTTATACAAAACGTCCTGAGTAAGAAGCGAAAGCATTCTCTGTGAGTTCTCTTTGACTGTGTTGTACTCATTGCAATTATTTTAAATTGGTCCTTCATCAAAATTGTTTACTAGCGCAGCCAGCGCGCATTGCTCATAAATAATCTAATTTCACACTCATTAACTTTAGGAGATGATTCTTTGTTTAGCGATGAACACAGGTTTTTTGTTGTTTTACTTGGCTTCTTTCTTTGAACATTTTCGTTTTTATTGTAACAGGAGAGCCAGCTCTCAGCTATTAGTCGTCTTGAAGTGTTTCATGAGCTTGTTTTAAGAAGCAAAAGCTAAGACCAGAAGCACTAGGTGACACTCTTCTGCTAAGACTTCCATAATAACACAACTAATTTTAATTAGTAGATTAAAGTTGTATGATAGCAATATCATTGGTATGCAAAACTAACTAAGCATCACTAGATGAAGTAACAAAAACAGCAGATTTTTCTACCTTAATTTGATATCTTTTATTGGTGCAGAAGGCGACAAACGTATCAAATCACCAGAGATTTCTTTAATCTTTATTGTAGTAGTAAGATTCTGAAGAGTGGATCTCTGTGGCTTGGAAGAACTAATACATACGATCTCGATGAAACTTAAAAGACAATTGAATGTTCGCAATACTGACGCTGATCGCAACTGAAATCGAAACCTAACATTCTAGTCCTAAAACGAACTATTCATGAGCTGTCAAATAAAGGAAACCGCAATCACTACACTATTTAAGATAAGACCACAGTGAAGCACAGAAAATAATCACTCGATAATCACGCATCGTTCAAAGTCACGCATTCTTCGTGAATGATGGCTGTTCGTGTTCATGATCACGCAACGCAATGAAGGTAAAAATGTTCATAACAAATCCTCTGGGGCCAAGCTTAAGTGCAACTGTCCTTTTCGATGAGTGGGCAGCATTTCTGTATGGATCGTTTATATTCACCCTTGTTGGTCTTCACTTGCACATTCCTTACAACACCATCTGGCCCAGGGAACACATCAGTCACTTTTGCTAGATCCCATTTTCCCCTTGGTGCATTGTAGTCTACCAGCAGGACAACGTCGCCGGCCTGAAGTTGTCTTGTCTTGAACTGCCATTTCGCCCTTCTCATCAACGTTGGGTAGTACTCGCGTACAAAGCGCTTCCAGAAATGGTTAAGCAGCATTTGACAAATTCAAAACGCTTGCGGAGGTTTCTTGTTTCTTGGTACGGGCCTTGAGGTACTGCTGGTGTTGCTCGACCAAGGATAATGTGGTTTGGGGACAACGGCTGTGGGTCGTTGGGGTCATTGGAAGGGTATCCTAATGGTCTGCTGTTAATGAGGCATTCAACTTCTGAGAAAATTGTAGACATTTCATTCCAGGAAAGAGACTGGGGACCCACGATTGCTTTCAAGGCGCGCTTCGTTTGCTTAATAAGACTCTCATAAATTCCACCTTGGTGTGGACTGAGGGGTGTGGTGAAAATCCAGCGAATTCTGTGGAGAATAGAAAATTCTTCAATTTGATTTCTTCCTTCTTGTACTAGCTTCTTCAACTCCTTCTCGGTTCCAACAAATGACTTGCCATTGTCCGAGATCATCGTGTGTGGCCATCCATGGTGTGCTGCGAAACGCCGCAGGGCATGCATGAATGATTGAGTGGACAGATCCTCTACAATCTCTAGATGAATGGCGCGAACAGTTGCGCAGGTGAACAGTGCTCCCCAGGCTTTCTTTGTTCTGTTTCGTCCAGTCTTTAAGTTGAAGGGGCCAAAAAGATCAACACCAGTAACAGAGAAGGGAGGCGAAAATGGTTGCAACCTTTCCGGTGGCAAATCGGCCATCAGGGTACTATGTGGGGGCTGGCGAAGCTTTCTGCATATTGTACAATCTTTAACCACGCCCTTTGCAAGGTTTCGCCCACGAGTTATCCAAAACTTGCGGCGACTTTCTGACAGGGTTCTCTCAGGTCCACCATGAACAGTTTGAGTGTGTACTTCTCGCATGATCAGCTTGGATATGGGATGGTTTGCTGGCAGAAGTATGGGGTGGATCTCTTCATAGATAAGGGGTGCATGTCTTAGCCTTCCTCCTACTCTCACCACGCCTTCTTTAATAAACGGTGCCAAATCGCTAAAGCGAGTTTGCCAATCTTCCAGATCCCTCTGTGCTGACATGATCCAGTAGCGCTCTGCTTGATCCATCTCTTCTGGGACCAAAGGTCCTACGCGTATTTCGTTACTGGAAACCTGGTTTCTTGCCCTTTTCTTTGCATTAGACAGGAAACGCATGCAGTAGGCAGTAATTCTGAGCAGTCGTTGCCAGTTAGAGAAGGTACTTGGCTTGAAAATATCTTGGTTCTTGACAATGGCTCCGACCAGTTTGTGTTTCGGATTCTTCATCTCGGGGTCATTTGCCATGGGGTCGTCTAGTTTTTCTGAGGGCCATTCTTGCCTGGGTTTCCTCAGGAAAGCGGGGCCTTTCATCCATCGGCCATTGAGTTCCTCGGCGGGAAGTCCTCTACTGAGATCATCTGCTGGGTTAAGGTCGGTGGGAACGTATCTCCAATGCTCTTCGTTCCATGTGGATTGGATCTCTGCGACATGAACGCCTACAAACGCTTTCATAAGGGAGGAGTCTGAGCGAAGCCAATGGAGAACTACCTTTGAATCAGACCATAATTCCACGGACTTGGGCTTCTCTTTGAATTCCTCATAAATTGTTTTGGCGAGCCTTGACGCCATTAGAGCTGCCATCAATTCCAGACGCGGAATTGTGCTTTGACGAAGGGGGGCTACTCTTGCTTTGGCTGAAATCAAGCGAACTTCAGGAACATCTGGTGAAGGCCACAGCAGGTATGCAACAGCTCCATAAGCACTGATGCTGGCGTCTGTGAAGACATGCAATTGGGACGGTCCACTTGTAATACTTGGCTTAAGACATCTTGGAAATTTCACGCCTTTTAGCCTTTCTATATCTTCAAACAAGTTACGCCACAGATCTTTGATCTCCTCTGGTAAAGGATCATCCCAGTCAAACTGCTTTGACCGCCAGATATCCTGCAGGGCAACTCTTGCCTTGATTGTGACTGCTGAAGCCAGTCCGAGTGGGTCGAAAATCTGGGAGATCTTCGATAGGACTGATCGTTTGGTGAATGCTCCGTTGCTTTGGTGATCCTTCACTGTAAAATTCACGGTATCTGTTTGAGGGTTCCAGCCAACTCCTAACGTCTTGATCTGCCCTCGCTCTCCATCCAAGTTAATATCTGCCGCTGGTGAGACCATATCTTGGCTGGGTGTTGCTTTCCCGACTCTGTCCTTTGGCGTTGCTGGCTTGACTGGATTGCTGTCTTGCTTTTCGTTTCTTTCTTGCTTGGAAGAGCAGTACCATTCTTTTATCTTAAAACTTCCCTGGGCAAGAGCCTTATCAAGCGCTGTCATTCGGCGTGCTGCTAACTGAGGGGTCGGACACGAGTGGATCAGATCGTCCATATAACGATCACGGCGCAAGATTACGGCAGCATCGGGGTACTCGCTCTCATTTTCTTCAGCGATCTTCAGCATGACATAACTGGCCATGTCGGGCGATGGTTTGTCGCCAAAGGTCACTCGCGACAGGAGGTACTTGGTGGGAGGCTTCTTGGTTTGGAGATTTCGCCACAGGAATCGATGAACATGAGTGTCTCTTTCCGGTAGGAGGATCTGTAGGTACATTTTGGAGATATCCCCAGCAAAACCAACAAGGTCTTCACGGAAACGCAGCAGGACGCCCAACAAATTCCCAATGAGGCAAGGTCCCTTGCAGAGGAAAGAATTCAGAGAGGCTCCCTGGTATTGGGAAGCGGGGTCAAAGACAACTCTAAGTGGAGTGCTTGGTTTGTCCGGTCGGTAGACACCATGATGTGGCAGGTAATAGACAGGTTTGACATCGGACTGCGATTCTTCCTCTGTTAGTGGGCGAGCCCAGCCATTTTCTATGTACTCTTCAATTGCTTGGTTGTACATCTTTGCCTTCCCTTCATTCTTAGACAAGCTTCGTTCCAAAGATTCGAGCCGTCGCTCTGCTAGCGGATAGTTATTTGGGAGTAGATAAGGATCCTTCTTCCATGGTAGGCCTATGACATAACGATTCTCTTCTTTAGTGCAAGAGGCTTCAAATAAATCCATCGCCATTCGGTCTTCTGTGGACATTACTGTCTTGGGACATGAACAGTCACGTGCCTGTACTCCCAGAGTCTCAAATTCATAGAATCTTTCCATGTTCAGTTTCTGAACGAAGCTGATTGAACAAATCTGAGTGGTTCCTTTGGAGCTGTCTGAGCCAATCACGTGCCATCCTAGACGTGTCCGTTTCCCCACTGACTGGAATGGCAAACCTTGACGCACCTCTTCTTCAGCATGAAGATGGCTGTATTGAACTCCTAGAATCAAGTCAATGGGTCCAGCCTTATGAGGAAATTCGACATCACGTAGGTGAGAGAAAGATTTCAGCCATGGTCTATCGAGGGCAGGAACATTTAAGATGGTCTTGTCAATTTCATGGGCTTCAACGGTGAATTCTTCTTCTTTGTCCAGGGGGGAGATCCGGAATTTCAATCGCCTACTTGCATTCTGTTGAACTCTCTCGCCGCCAACAACTGCCAAATCAATTCGCTCGCTTCTTCCTTGAAGGCCTAGAGCTTTGGCAAAGTCCTTTCGTATCACGGTTGTGCCTGCTCCGCTATCCACGAGAACATTCCCTTCCCGGACCTTTCCATTCGCTGCTTTAAATTGGACTCGAACCACTGGCATGATACTTCCTTTATCAAGGATTGATGCCACTCCGCCGCTAGTGGGAGGGTCTGTATGGAGTAAGGGGTGATGAATTCGGGTGCAGCCGTTCTTGCCGCATTTATTCCTGGACCTGCATTCTCTCGTCGGATGGCCTCTCACTAAACATGAAAAGCAAAGACGGTGGTTCTTCGCATGTTGTATTTCTTCTGGCGAACTATCAGCCATAGTGGGGCAGTCATGGACTCTGTGCTCTGCCTGACAAATGTAGCATTTTGGGGGTTTTCTTGGGGTCTTTGTATTTGAATGAATTCCTCTTCTATCCTCTCTTCGAAAGCCGGCGTTTCTTGAAGCGTCCATCTTAAGGACATCACCGAAATCAGGATCAAATTCCGCCTTGACTCGTTTTCTCACAAAAATCGCTGATGTGTTTCAGTTGGGGAATTTCGCTCCTTTCTCGGATGTCTGTCGCCACATTTTTCCATTTTTCAATTAGATGATCTGGCAAACATCTGACGATCTTTCGGAGATTATCGTTGGCGTTAACGTCGGCGAAGTAATTGATTTGTCGCAGCGTTGCTAAGGAATTTATCATGTCAAGAGAAAACTCACGAAGAGCATGTCTGTCATCGGGCTGAATTTTTCGTCTTTCTGTGAGTTTTCTGATGAATGCCCTGGCAATGACGCTTGGCTGGCCGAAGTTTTCCTTTAGGGTTTTAGTTTTTCTCGTTTGACCACGCACATGAAAGTTCATGATAGTTTTTCGGTCAGCTGTTTTGGTAGTCACTGGCCCTATAGCGGTCAGAAAACATGCTGCCGCCCTCTTTCGTTTCAAAAATTCATACTTTTACAAGTTTGTCTTACAGGACGCCATTTAGTATTCACATTTTTACGCGGAAAGAGCTTGGAATTCGCTACTCTCATGACTTTGCTTGCACGACTGCCAGTGAACTATCGTCAACTATCACAAACTTCTTTGTCATTTGACCATTTGAACGATAGTTGGTGATAGTTAATGATAGTTTGGGGAAAATCAACTATCATCGACTATCACGCACCGTTTGACCAGGGCTTCACCATCCCGAATCCCGTTTTTCGTTCCCAGAAAAATACATTAAAACGTCTAATTTCTACAAAAGATAATAAATGTAAGGTGTAGATTGTCCCTTTTGACTGATAATTTGAATTTACGCATGTTTTTAAAGATTCCTGCAAAAAAGAAATAGCTTTTTGTTCCTCAGTGTGATGAATTGAAAGAGAACGGTATGATATGACAATCATGACCTCAGGTTTTTCTCCAAGGCCTCATTGGATTTCTCTTTGTGGATCGCCAAGGTTCTGGTGTTAGAACTAGACTTGTCGGTGGCCACAAGATAAAACAAGACCCAGCAAGACTTTTACTGTAGCAGAGCTGGCATCACTATTTGCCATATCTAGGGCCTTGTAGCAGATAAGCTGTGGAAAAAAGCCCCTCAAGGTTACAGTAAATGACTGAACCCTTGAAGAGACTGAAGAGATTAAGCAACAGGCCAATTTCGAT
>CM042751.1:4302511-4338185 GCA_022496165.2 Catalaphyllia jardinei
GCACGGGAAGATATGAACTCAATAAATTGACCTCGCTCCCAATGTGTAGCTTCATAGCTCAGTTGGTAGAGCATCGCACCGGTATCGCGGAGGTCACGGGTTCGAATCCCGTTGAAGCCTTTAATCTTCAGAAAATCGTCAAAAACGTTGTCATTAGTATGTTTATATAAACAAAATAATTGAAGGGTTGGTGGAAAAAGGGCGATTTTTTACTCAAAAGTGAACTTTTTCAGAAACACTCCAAATTTTGCATGTAGTTTTGTTTAGGTGCATTAAAGACTGTCTTGCTGAAGTTTGCTTCGTTTTTGAAATATTACGTATTTTGTGGTCACGTCAACATGTGACCACAAAGATGGTAATTTCACTTAAAATCTAGCAGAACATTGATCTTTTGCAACGTAAACCTTAAAAAAGTGTTGATTTGAGGTAAAAAAAGTTAAAATTTTGATTTCATGTTAACATGCGACCACAAAGACGTTAATTTCACTCAAATTACCGCTCAAAACTAGGGTTAGTGTTGAAGGTGAGGGTTAGCATTTGGGGTCAGGGTTATGGGTCGAGGTTAGAGTTAATGTTCAGTGTTAGGGTTATTGCTTAGGGTTAGGTTTATTGCTTAGGGTTTGGGCTAGTGCTCAGGGTTAGGTTTATTGCTTAAGGTTAGTGCTAGTGCTTAGTGTTAGGGTTAGCCTAGGGCTAGCGCTTAGCACTCGGGTGAGTGGTAGCGCTTAGGGTTAGGGTAGCGCTTAGCGTTTTTTTGCTTCAGTTCGCGGTGGGCTTGATCCTATTGCAATTCAAAGTAATCATCTGCTTGGAAATCAACGAGACACACTCACGGAACGCTTGCTTGCCATTTTAACCGACCTTTGGCTTCTGTTTGGCCTGTAAAAATGGCTTTTGAATCTGTTTCTAAACACAGGTCAAATTCAGTGACTTTGCTGCCTGGCCTTTCTCACCAGTTCCCGGCCGTGTCTGAGTCACGGTGAGACACACTATAAGTCACATGCACAATGGTCACGGCACTTTATGTATCAAAGATTACTATGGGATATCCCAGAAATGTTTGGAGCGAAGGATGCTGGATGGCTGATTTCAAGAAAATAATAAGAGCCTATAAAGCAGTTCTAATTTCCAAAACTGACACATGTCAAAGTTTGGCCAACGAGCCATAAGTCCTTGACGGATGCTTTGTTTTGGAAGAAGAAGCATTTCTAGACTGTGCCACCTGGCTCACTTGTTCTTCAATGGCTAAGTTTACAGCAGACTTAAACCATGATCTCGGAACAAAAAGACACCTCGGTTCTTTGAGGCATGCTGGTGACTCATAGAGGGTCAAAGGCTTAATGATGCCAAATCTCCTGCCAGGCGGGCGCAAAGATTCCTCAAATAAGCTTCGAATATCAGTGGAAATAACACGCAAACTCTGCTTTTTTAACAGGTAAGCTCTGAATAATCGATGCTTTGCGTGCCAAAAACTAACGTCACAATTCCAGCATATCAAGCCCAGATCCTTCCTAGCGATTAAAAACAGTGGTTCAATTACAATGACACGAAGATAAATAGATATCTTGGTTTTTGAAAGTAGAGAAACAGAACAGAAAAAAATTGGACTGACCTCGGCTTCATATGAAGCCGGCGTCAAGACAAAACAAACTCGAATCCGGACCGTTCAGCGCCTTATCCACTTGTGCTAATGAAGCAGTAGTAAGAAATTCATGTATTAAAGTGACTCCATGGTTTAGCAAAACAAAAGGCTTCTTTTGTTTTTCGTTCAACGAAAGGTCCCCAGAGGATGCCCTTAGAAAAATGTGGTTTTTCGCGTACGTAATATCTAAAAAAGGAAGCAAACTTCAGGGAAAAACATGCAGAACATTGTTTGACCCAAGTAAACAAAACTGCATTCGAAATTTGGAGGGTTTCTGACAAAGTTCACTTTTAAGTAAAAAACATAACACCCCTTTTCCACTGAACCCTTCAATTCCTGGTTGCTTGTGGATATGGAATTTATTATTTATCTCACTCATTCGCTGCACTCACTTGAAAGATATCGAGTTGAACACTGTAGAAGAAATTCCATATCTATACATTTTCTAGCCACAAAGTGCTTGTGCAAAGAGTATTTGCAAAGGTAGGGATAAATTTTTTGCCCAGCAAGCATATTTAAAAAATTGTGAGGGGAAGAAGGGAAGGAATAGTAGAAGTTTCATTAACATTTTCAGCAGAAGGGCAAGGTGGTAAAACAAGGTGGACAAAATTATCATACAGCTGGTCACTTTGCCCCTCGCATGACCCTTTTAATTAATGAACCCCTGGGTTTGAGAGGCAACTTCTTCATCAATTTCCCCTTTCGATCTTTTGTGCTCACCCTTTCCCAATGTCACCTAAGCTAATCTGTGCTCCTCCTTGTTGTTTCTACCTACCTATCTTTCCTTCATTTTTGTTTCAGAAAAACACCTTCACGGAGAAGCTAGATTTGACAGACAATTACATAGAGGCAGGTGGAGGGGTGGCACTTGCTAGAATGCTGCTGGACAACTGCTTTATCACTGAAATAGTAAGCTTTTATGCAGAGTGTAGAGGAAAATAACTCTTAGATGTGGCATCTGCAAATTATAGTTATGTATACGTGGTGAATGTTTCAGCTACAGTGCTATTGATGTTGCTGTAAAACAAGAAGTGCTAGTCATCTTGTTGTGTGAGGTAATTACTCACCCCACCCATGGTACTAAGAAGAAGGAGGACCCATTAGTCAAAAGTAAATGCAAAAACGAGAATAAGAAAAAGTACCCAGTCTGCATGGTCTGCAGTCTGCATGGACTGCATTTTGGGGTGACTGCAGTTTATAGTACTACTAGTAAATTGAGTAGTAAGACACATACAAAACTGTAGAAGGCTAGTAAGATCTGAGAACCAACTGTATGTGAGGAAGAAAGAGACCTTCTGCTGTTTTGGATGACAGTATGTGGGGATCCATATGCCGTGCATGGTGCACTGATGCACTGATGCACTTGTAATATCCGTCACATTTCTAAGGGAAATTAGTTCTTAGCTATGGCTTTATTGTTTTGTGTTTAATCTACAGGAAAGCCATTCTCTTACATAAAACATATTAAGCATTTCTTGTGCCAGTTAGTCAGCCACTTGCTTAGCTGAGGGAGATACAGTGTGTAGAAACTTTTGAAAGTGATGTACAGACTAGGCAAATGCAGGTAAAGAATAGCACTGTTAATGTTAATTAAGAGAAGTGGTATGAATTTATATATTAAGGTGCTGAGGTATTTTAGCTAAGAGCTGATAAAGCCAGATGCAACTTCACCATAAAACATTAATAGCAGTCTCAGCTTGTGGTAAGGTACAGAAAAAGAGCAACATATGACAACAACTTATGCATCTTCATGCTTTAAATGGTTATTTCCTTGTAAATCAATAATTAATTAATAGCAATAACTGCGTGAATGAACGTCTGTTAAAAATTGTGACTCAAACATAGTATATTTGAAAGATATTAATTTTGTAAAATCCTTGTCCATACATAAGTATTAAATTAAGATAAAGTTAGCAATACCTTTAAGGTGATTCCTCAGTATTGCATTGTGCATCCCTTGCCCATGATTTTTACGTCATTAGGGCACCCAAATGAGCATGTGTGCATGTGTTCAACGAAAGAAATTTCCCTCAAGCTAAGCTCAATAGCAAAATAAATGCTTGTTTTCTTTTAAACAAGCTCAGTAACCTTAGTTTATTTTTTATTGCATAATAATAGTGTACATATTATCCCCTTTAATTTAAAAGATTCAAAAAAATTTATTGGAAGGTAAAAAGATATACCGTAGGTGAAAGCTTGCACAAAACTGTTACTCAATGATGCAAATTATGACCGTGAAAACTACGACTCTCGGAGTGCTTTACACCCACGTCGTTTTAAATGGATTTATTTTTACACAAATGTGTTATTGTTCTACATGCTCAACATTTTCTACCTGTCAAGTTTTTTTCCTGATTATTACTTAAATAAACTATGTTTTCAGTTACCACAAAATGTAACATGGACCAATGAATAACACACGTAATTACTATGGGTACAGGAACAAATGGGATAAGATTGCCCTATCACATCTCTTGAGCGAGCATGGTGACCTATCATTTTTGTTTTTTTTTAAACATTAACAGTGCTTGGTAGAGAACATTCAGAGAAAGTTTAAAAAAATTCATTGGCAACTTTTTTTTCTGAGGAATCACCTTAACTGGGAAGGTGTTTTTGAAAAATTGTTTTTCACTCAAGTCAAGTATTTATTTAAACAGGTATTTGCAATGGATTGAGTGTATTATTTTAAGTTAAACTGAATCTCTGTCAATATTTCTTGACAGTCATTACTGAAATCACTGGTGTTAACAAAAACAACTGTCTGGTGAGTTCAATTTGACGTTGCCAGTAATGCATTAACCTTCATTGTGCAGCTCCAGAAAATATCCATCCCCCCCACCCCCACACACAGACACACACACACACACAGAAGGGATTGGAATTTCTTGGGCGGGGGGAGCTCTGTAAGGCCCAAAAATTTAAAGAAATGTATGAAGCTTAATTGGAATTTCTAGAGGGGTGGGGGGGGGGGGGTCATAGAAAAAATCCCTTCCATGGAGGAGGTATGCATATTTTCTGGAATTACACATTCTTGTCTTAACTTATAAGAAGTCCAGTTCAGATTCAGATATAAAACCAAATTAAGCAGTAATTCATAAAAGATAAAAAAATAATTTTGTTTATTAAATCTGATCAATACAGGTTTTTGTAAATTTGAAGACTTCCAGTGTCATTTAATTCTTATCTGAGCGCAATAAAGTTTAATAAACACAATAAAAATTAATGTTTAAAAAGAAATCTAAAATAATAAGAATCTTGTTTAAATTCTTAGACAGAGGTGAGACTACAGTTGTTTTAAATATTTGTGAACCAGGGTTTGTCGAAGACCATACCAAGACAAGGTTTTCACTTTGCAATCTCTGGTTTTGATTTTATTATTTAATAGCCAATATTTGTTGCGCTCCTCAAACGTGTCAGCCCTTGCAACTCATTGCTTGCTTCTTTGCTAGAATTTGTCCCAAAACTTTCTGCGATCAGAGGGCGGGATGGCATTTGCAAGCATGTTACTGAAGAATCAATCATTAATGAAGCTGGTGTTAAGATGTGAGTAGAAGATAACCTTAACTTGTAGTTACATGTGGAGATGTGATAGCCGCACAGTTAGTGCGATCATCTCTAAATTGAGTGGTCCTGGTTTGAGTCCTGGCCAGGGACATAGTGTTGTGCTCTTGGGCAAGACACTTTACTCTCACGGTGCCTCTCTCCACCCAGGTGTATAAATGGGTACTGGTGAACTTAATGCTGGGGGGTAACCCTGCAATGGACTATACTCCTAGTCGCTTCATGCTACTGAAAGTGGGATGCGCTTCAGCCTGCTGGGCCACCTGGCTTTTATGCACACTTTACCTTAGTTACTTACTAATAGCTACATGTCTAGATAGTCCTTTCAGTGCCAAGCTGAAAACTCGAATTCTCATTACTCTTCACCACGCATAAGCGTCATGTTAGTTTTGAGAATGTGGACCTGATCCCTGCCCTGCCTCTTCTCTGACCTGTCCTTTTACTCAACATGAGTGTACTCCAGATGAACAAAAATTATTTATTTGTTTGACTATATTTTATTTGCTCCTTACTAGCAAATCACTTGACTGACAAAGATGCGAGGGCATTTGCAGACGCACTGAAAGAAAATCGCACTCTAACACACTTAGACCTGAGTCATAATGAAATTGGTGAGATGGGAGGCATCTATCTCGGAGCAGGACTGGTAAGAACAAGTCACCACACAACCTCGTTCCCAGGATCCCTTTAGGGTGGGAAGATGAGAGACTCTGGGAACGAGGTTGGTCACCTGAGCTGTGATGTAAAATCGCAAATGTTTTCTGTACATTTTGCTCTTTTTATACCAGAGACGCATACAACACACCCACTTGCAGAACATTTCGGACATTCAAATTTCAGACATTACATTTTCGGACACTTGTTATCTCATTTCGGATAAATTTCGGACAAAAAATCCAGACAGTTTGTTGTAACGTGCGCCAACAAAACACGAATCAGACTGAATCAACATCAGTGAAAATGATAGTTTTACTCCACCTTAATGGTTTTACAGATTGACCTCACCGACAAGGAAGCAACATAAATTCTATCGAGCTGTTACCTATCTCAAGCGTGTCTTCACTAGAGTTCGCTCCTTCAAGTAAACTATGAGTTTTGGAGTTACTTAAAAGATTAACACTGTACTGTAAATATTCGGGCGCTTAAAACTTTGGACTGGTTTATTTTAGGCCACTTTTTGTGTCCGATTTTATTATCGTCCGAATCGTTTTGCAAGTAATACCATGCGGAAGTGAAATTCGTCCGATGTCCTTCTTTGTACGCGCAGACAGATTCTCCATCGCAGTCTCGTCTCTTAGTTTGTTGTAATTCTTATGATAAACCCCAATGTATCAGAGTCACTGATAACAGTTTTTTTAGGGTATGAACTATGGCTTAAAATATCTCGATGTCAGCTGGAATTGTATTAGATTCAAAGGTGCTGTAGGCATGGCGCAGGGTTTAAAGGTAAGATGGCCGTTTGTGCCCAGTATCTATCTATCTATAGTTCTGTGCGGACTATCACTCATGTCTTTCGTATGGAAGCTAAATGTACCAGAATCTGCATGCTGTTTCGTCAAGGTAAAACCTGTCTCTAGAAGCGTTTCTTTATCGACCCGCTGTTTTATATTTCAGACAAATGATTGCCTGACTCATCTCAACATATCTTGGAATGGCTTATCCCTGTTGGGCTGTGTTGCCTTGGGACGATTTTTGAAGAAGAATGAAGCTTTAGAATCACTCGACGTCAGGTATTGTCAGTCATAAACCCACGACAGAACTGCAAAAACTGACAATTATTCCTTTTTTTAATTTTCTTCAGTAATTAGCGATTGTGTTGAGAGCTGCTAATGATTTCTCTGTATAGTGTTTTGCTTGCGCGTCATAGAATTGGAAGCTCTAGTTATCAAGTTGTGCATCGATCTGAGGATAACTATTCTGCAGGCTCTATTTTGTCCACTCTCTCTTTTCTTTATAAGGACATTTTTATAAGAATTTGGAGGCTGAAATGTCCCAAATTTTCAGCCTTTTGAAAATAAACCCGAGGCTGAGATTTCAAGAAGAAAACAAGTTTTGTGTGTGGAAAGTTTGTCAATACAAGACATGAGAAGTTTTTAACTAAACCGTATTAGACTGTTCACAGTTTACAATTTTTCCGTGAGATCGTAGATGTTGATCCTTTATATAGACGGGCCGCCATCTTGGTCTCTTGATGCAAGTGAAACTGGGGAGAGTTCAAAATGCCCGTGGGAAGGAGTGTTGGGAATAATAGCGTGGGGGTGAGGGGGCGGAAAAAATAGTCCTCCAACGACAAAACTAGCCAAAAAAACGACAAACACAGCACCGACCATAATATGCTCGTTGCTAAAAACATTTCTGCAAGAAGTTGTGTGTCTTCTCAGGCTCTTTTGCCTGATTAAAGTCGTTATAGGACAGATAATCTGGCGTTGTGTCGGCATACTCCACTTTGTAATCCTCTAACTAATCCGGCTAAGATTATTAAGATTAAGTGTAGAATAATTTTAGCCTAAATGACCGGAAAAATATATTTTTACAAAAAAGAGCTCGAGGATATTTATTTATTTTTCTTCCTCTGTTTCTCTATCCTCCTTCTGTTTTAGTTTGCTATCGTTTTTCGTCGACTCACGGATTCTCAATTAGAATTATTTGTAATGATTAACGTTGTATCTTTATTTAGTAACAATCGTATTGGACTGCTCGCCACTCAGAAGCTTGCCCTTGGAATAGCTTCTCATCCAAATCTCAAGGTCCTGAAGGTAAACAAAAATAATTCAAGTTAATCAAACAATGTCACATTTATGTAAGCTCATTCAGTTTTGAATGTAATGATCACACTGTGGCCCGTAATACTTGTTCCGGCTGAGCTTGCTTGATAGGCCCTGCTTGATATCACGGATAAACTGGACCGTTGTTTAATGATATAATCATCCCGCAAACCAACAACTTTGTTATGGGTGTGAAGTCAGGAAATGGCTGATCTAAAATCTCAAGTTAAATGCCAGCCCTGACACTATAGCCTCGGGTCTCATCCAGAAACTTGAAAGTTCAAAGACCTCAAACCATCTTTTATAGCACTGTAAAACGTATCGCAAGAAAGCACCGCCAGTAAGCCCTTATTTGAATGGTCAAACGAAAGGTTTTCAACTACATACCTCTCACTAACCGAGTTTGAGGTCCCAACTGTAAGTTGCGGGCCGAGTTTTTCCCTTATCTCTCGCGCTTGGATCCATAACTTACGGTATACGGACCGAGAAAACGAGGTTAGTAAGATACTTGTTAGATCTCTACTGTGTGTCTGACGTGTTTGAGAACGATCCATTCACGCGGAGCAGCTTTAAAGTTTGGACGCACTTCGAAAGCAAAATGAGTCGTCTTGAAATCGTTTTAAAGTGACTCATAAGTCGTTAGCAGGTTTTAATATTTAATTTCAGAAGTAAATTTAAGTTTTCAACTTTTACATCTCAAAAAGGTAGAAACACTAGAAGATAAATCACGAAACATTTTGGCAACAAAAACAGCTTTAAACCTTTACCGGGCCGTGCGGTTGTAGATGTAGTACAGATGGAGACCTTACAGATGCAGATGTAGTAGAATACATACAGGTACAGAATGATGGAAATGACATAGAATACGGCCCGCTAAATTGACTAATCACAGCGCGCGTACTAACTGCGAGATATGATAATTCACTTTATTATTCAGTCAAAATATTTCCCCGTTTTTAATGGTTGAAACCACACGCATAATTCACCATAACCAGCTGCTGTTAACCAAATTTGGAAAGAATCTTCGCCATATTGAGTCAATGACGTCAGAAGTGCAGCCCGCTGCAGATTATTGAACCGATGACGTCAAAAGTGCAGCCCGCTGCCGACTATTGAACCGTTGACCGAGAAAACCTGGGAACGAGATTGTGTTGTTCAGATCTCGGAGGGTGTTATCCACCTCGGCCTTCGGCCTCTGGAGATAACACCCTCCTTGATCTGCAGAATTCTTCACA
Source organism: Catalaphyllia jardinei (assembly GCA_022496165.2). Lineage (NCBI taxonomy): Eukaryota > Metazoa > Cnidaria > Anthozoa > Scleractinia > Caryophylliidae > Catalaphyllia > Catalaphyllia jardinei. The sequence continues at coordinate 4,311,715 of CM042751.1, forward strand.
TCCTACTCAGCCTCATTCAATAATTGTTAATTGTGCGTGTGGTTTTAACCAATCAGCAACAGGGAAATATTTTGAATTTAACGTCACGTTTGAGGTTTGATGTTTTAGGGAGTTTTAAGAAAACCACGACAGCAACGTCGCTAAACAAAATGTTTAATGAGCAGAACAATGGCTGTGCACGTGCGTTTTAATTATTGGTACATTTCTTTGCCGTCCTCTGCAAAAAGACAACGTGAAGTGACCAAATTTTGCGTTGTCTGGAGAACGTGAACGACATGAACGCTGCGTTCCATATTCAAACAAACTAAACAACTTTAGAGTATAGCGAGATTTGTAGGTAAAATATAAGTTCATTTTTTAATCGAGGTTGTCCTCGGCGTCGCTGTCATTTTTGATTTCTTAAACTTCCTATTGAGGCAAGATTGTGTCAAGCGCGTGAAAACATGCATCCAGTGCCAAGCGCGGGAAAACATGCATCCAGTGCCAAGCGCGGGAAAACATGCATCCAGTGCCAAGCGCGGGAAAACGTGGTTCTTCCTCTGATTGGCGGCTACAGCTCTGTTGTAGTCTTTTGCTAAACTTGGACAAAAACAAGCATTGTCGCTTCTAAAAGTCTTCTTTTCTCAAGACACTAAACATGTTATTTTTGATCTTGTCTGAAGATTGGAAAGAATCCAATAGGTGATGGAGGTGTAGAAACTCTATTAAATGTCATCAAAGCACATCGAACCATCAAGTTCTTGTCTCTTGAGGTATGTTTATGAATCAATCTGGTTTTCAAATGTAATTGTTTGGTTGTCAGTGCATGATATATCCAGAAAAAAGTTGGCTCAGTCTAGTAAGTGTAGGAAGTAGCTGAAAAAGTTATCGAATACTGCGACACTACACAGGAGTGCTTTGCCATGATTTGAACATGTCGTTATTGTCAATCAAAATCACTATTTTGACAGAAGATATATTCTTAATTAGTAAAGACAACCATTCTCAAATTATAGTAATTTAGAAAAAAAGGGGTAGGCCATTTATTCTTTCAGTGAGTCTCTTTCGGTGTTATTTATAGCTTTTCGCACTATCTAGTTGCAAATAAATTGGCATCATTCCTTTCTTGATTTCCCTTTTTTAGGATATTACTGTATCTCCTAAAATATTTGATGAAATCAAAGAGATTGAGAAGGACAAAGGCGTCACCATAGTAACAGGTGGAATTGGTGGCTACAAAAGACCAAAGGTTAGTGTTTTTCCTCACTACACTTCTTCCAAGTGATGTCACTACCGTATGAAGCAATCAGAAAAATTACTTTCAAAAACGATTGGATGGATCTTTTTTTGTGTGAAGGGGGAGTGTGTGTGTGGGGCGGGGGAGGGTAGGGGAGGGGGGAGCTAGGCAATTTTCTGGGGCACGATTTTTTTTCTTAACTTTAGGTTGTGCATAATTGTTTTTCGATGGGTAATAACGTGTGCAATAATTTTTCTTAACAATGAAAACCAGACTTGGATAGCAGAAAGCACTTGCTTGATATTGTTTTCCCCATAGCTCCCTTGCGCGATTATTTTTTTAACTGCAGTTTTTGCTGTGCGGAAATTTTTTTTCGTAATTGCCCAACCCCCACCCCCGCCCCCTCAAAAAAAATTTAATGGTCCGACCCTAAGACTAAGAAGTTGCTTAAGTAGTTATGTCACTACTGTAAGAACCAAACAGCGTCCAAAGCATGTGTTACTGAACCGCGGGAAACTGTGACCAAGAGCATGGGGAGTCTGGATGCCAGTGCGTGTGGCCTCATTCTTATTCTGTATCAAAATATGTAAACAACTTCAAAACAGTAGTTTAACTTTGATATTTTGGACATATTGAGTTGCGCTTTAGAGCTGTAAGCCTAGAGATTCTCAGATAGGCTCAGCAGACAGTCAATGAAACACTATCACGCTAATACGATCTATAAATATATGCGCGGTAAACAACTTTGCATTGCGTGTTTTAGCAATCAAAGATGGAAAGTATGTTTTTTTTTCATCGCTACTCGCGTCATTAACTACTTGCGCAAATGGCGTGTGTATTCTAAGTACACTTCTGATATGATTCCTGGAACAAACCTTTATTGAAATAATTTGATATCAGCTGCAAACATTCAATATCACTTAAGAGTTTTTTGGGAGGCTGATGTCTCCTTCGTCAGCCCTTTAGAGCTATCAGCTTCAGAGCTATCAGCTTCAACCAAGCCAAGGGCAAACTTACAAAGTGTGCGTTAAAACTTCGAGCAATTGTGGCTGTTTATTTTCTTCTAAAGCCCAGCATGAGTTCTTTTTAAAACCGACATTCTAATATCTGAATATTAAACCGCCTTAAAACCGTGACAAATTTAAAGGAACTGGTGCTTGCCTTTATACGTCATAAGAAATCTCGCAACCACAATTAAATTAAAGTTTCAATATCAATACAGCTATTTGCTTTGGAGATAAGGGCTTGACACATTTTCGACAATTCTGTATTTTCAGCTATACGTCTATTTTTAAGCTTTCAAATACGAAAGTAACTTTGAAATGTGAGGGAAAAATGTCACGCGAAAGATAAAAGTGATGATGTTGTAGGAAGTGTTTTCTCTCCCTCAGCTGTGTGTTACGTAATGTGCCGGTCGTTTCAAACATGGCGTTGGGGTAATGTAAACTGCAAATTGCTAAATATTACTTCTCTAATAGCACGAAAATGGCAGAGGCTATATATTGGCTTGGGCTGATGCTTTTTTTTTTCAAAGTATATACATAGTCTAAAATGAATATCCGTCAGTTTTCTGTATTGTTAACTGATAAAAATTGTCGGCAGTTACAATTTTTTCCGTTATATTTCCCTTTGGTGCCATAGTGACACACAGTTAATATTTTTTATTATTTCTCATAGGATGTCTGCCTTGCAAATCTAAATTTTTCTGCCTTCGACTTTTTTTTATTACTTGAAAGTGGTTTTAGTGAACAACATTGCATTTTTGTTGATTTATAGTCGTTGTGTCGAGACTTCTTGCACGATGAACAGCTGGGAATATGTTTCCAGGATAAAAAGTCTGCACAGTTTCAATACGCTAAGTAAATATGGAGAATATGTGTGTATTTTTAAATCGTCAAATTCAAGGGTTGGCAAGAGCTCCAAAATCACGATTAAAATTGTTTCAATGAGAATGACTTGAAGTTGTCCTCCACTTTCCTGTTTAAAAAGATTCTCCTCGAGTCCTCTCCCTTTAAGGTTGTCCCTGACGTCATTGTACACGTGCTCAGTTCATGATTTTTACGTTTTTCCTTATTTCAGGAAATGCCTCCAGGCATGCGAATACTGCTCTCTTTCATCCAGGATAACCGGCTTCGCCTGGTTGACTGGTTCAACCAGTTTGACAAGGATCACAGTGGCGGGATATCCCGCGAGGAGTTTAAGACAGGTCTTAAAGAAACCGGGCTAGTAATGACACAGGTATATTTTTCTTGAAAGAGTAATTTCCTAAGGATTTTGTTGTTGTTGTTGTTGCTGCTGTTTGTTCATTCATGACGGTTTTTTTTCTTCTTTTTTTAATTCAGCGTCAACTTGATCGGTTAATGGACTTCATAGACATCAACGACGATGGTGAAATAGAATTCAGGTATTTATTTTTTTTAGTTTGAAAAAAATGCAACCGAAAACTTAAGTCAACGCGTTGCGACAAACTAGTGACTTGATGAGTTCACACCGCCAAACTTAAAACCCCGCTTCAAAATTTCTTTTTCAATTTGAAAGCGTGGCTTTCAGTTTGGCGAGGTGAAAGCTCTCTAGAGCTGTTAATAATAGTCAGCTACAAGGGAGTGTTTTTTTTTCTCTCAGTCTCTGACACAGAAGTTGTACTGTTTCAGTTTATGCCAGAAAAATGACAGCAAAACTTGTCAACCTCAAACGGAACTTGGCAACTTGGTCGAGAAAATTTGACTTGAATTTACAAGTTCCTTTGGCAAACTGCCAATCGTTATTTAAACAATTAACCATAACTTTGCATATTTGTATAGGAAAAAACATTGCTTTGACGGAATGGACTTATTCCACGGGCTAAAACGGCCACGAATGTCTTGTTGCAACCTTAGTTTCCAGCTGTTTCTGACGATATTTCCTTTCTCACACTTGCAGTGAACTTATACGAGGACGTGAAATCACCATACAGGAGATTCGCCAAGAGAAGAAAATTGAAGAAAGACAGAGAAAGTTTGACGAGCAACGCATGCGCCTGCCGAAACTCGAGGGCTACGATTACGACCTTATGTAATGACGGGAGACTGGGTCGAAGAACGCGTGCACGTGTCAAGGAACTGGGCACGAAACATATCCGTATTGCTGGAGTGATGATCAGTGGCGCTTTGCTAACAGTTAATTAAATAAAACATAATTGGAATTAATGTTATGGTAACTCTTGTTTCGGTTACCTAGAGACGAATAATTTCGGAACCAAAATAAAGCTTATCAATAGGCCCTTTGCATGATTCGGTCACATGGTACAAAACCACACATACTGGGACCCAATTATTTGCACAGTGGGACTTCCAAACAAAGGCAGGTCAAGGTCGACTGGTACGAGTTGCTTTGTTTTGGAAGTCCCACTGTGCAACATGCGTCCAAGCATGTGTGATTTTGTACCATGTGACTGGGTCGCCTGTTAAAGTCTTCCTTTGGTGGCAACTATACAGTTTGTTGAAATCGTCATGGTCCTTAACACCTTTTTTGCATGTTCATCGTGAACATACAAGAAAATTCTAAGTGTAATTAGTGACACTGCCCTTGACTTGTTTTTTAGATTTGTCTGGTCTAATAATTGCGTTTTAGGTTATGAAGGCAGTTTCCGAATGCAGTTGAATTTTGCTGGTGTTTGTTTTTTCATGGTACTTTTTGTAGCCGATTAGTTTATCACAGATGTAATATATATCAGTGCTTTTGCGCGTCAGACTAGTACAGTAAGTTATTTGTACAGTAGAAAACCTTTGGCGTATTATTTTGGCTTGGACTTTATATGTGAGTGAAAATGTTTCATTGAAAAAAGTGACGATAAAAAAGTAAAATCAATCGTACTTTCGATTGAGCTGTTCATTGTATTGCGACGATTATTTGTTTTGTCAGTCAATGATAGTTGTTTGCAATAAAAACATTTAACATGGCACTCGTGTTTACAAAGTTTGAGGCAAGCAATTGGGAAAAACTGGAAAGTTCGAAAGTTATGTTAACTTGGGATGCAGGGGAAGGGTTAATTACCAAACGCACTTTCGAAATCTCCCAGTTTCTCGATGATTTCTCTCGTTTATATTTAGTTTTTGATAAAATAAAGCCACCTAACAAAATGCAGTGATGCATATACCCATTGTAGCGAATTCATAACCGTGTTTTTAACGCAACTTGCGCCCATTTAGAACAATTGGCCTATCAATCAGAACGCGCGTTATATAATCCAATCATAGCGCGAGTTATATGGAAGACAAAGTTACACAATTCCTCTTCTCGTCTATTTCTGCTCTCTGTCTCACTCTCTCTGCGAGGGTAAACGGGGGATCATAAATTCTCAAATCCTGTTACGGTTTAATAAAAACTCCCGGTCCAAAAGTCCAAAGGATACGATCTGCTTGAAAAAACCTCTTCATCATTAGTACGTCAATTAATATTGGACTCAACTCGGATTATAAATCTACCGAATCTAAAATGACCGAGCAAATTTAACGATACGGGACCCTTCGAAGTCAATAAGTCCCATTGAAACTATAAGGATTGTTAGCAAGACATGGTTTAATTAAACTTAAAGTACAGGTTTTCGATTTGCAAAAGGTAATCAGCCCGAGCTAATGAATGTAGAGTGGTTGTTAAGGGCCGTGCCGTGTTTAGTCACTCAAGCTTCGCGGGGACATAATTAATTGACGTCAGTTTCCTCTAGTCACGCTACGCTTATTGCACGCAACATTTTCAGCCCCTGGTCATGACTCAGCAAATTCGCTGTAGTTACTTATGCGTTTCAATGACCTTGTTGTTGATGTATTATGACTTTTAAAAGACTGCGTGACGGCTCTCTTGAGCCAAATGACACAGTTAACTTTTTTCCCCTTCAAGTTAGGAAGTAACTTAAATTGTAATCACCGTGGTGGCATTGTGGCACATGGTCCCTAAGACGCAAATCAAAGCACGGGATGATGTGTACCCTTATTTTATCGGTTTCAGCTTAAGCCATGACGGTATTATCCAGCGAGATTTTCCTGTGCATCCGACGTTAGAGAACACGCCCTTTGTCATCCTGAGATCCTAACGTATCACCCTGACAAAGGGAATTTCTCATTTACAAAGTGAAAGAGACGTGAAATCATGTTACAGTTCAAGGAGCAAAAAACATTCATTCAGATGTAAATTCAACTGTGCAATTTTAAGTATCTAGAATAAATAAGAAGACGCTAAAAAACCTATTAAAAGATTCGATAAGACATCAGTTTTAGATCCGTAAACATACAGATGAAAGTAAAATATATCCCTGAAAAGCTAACAAAATGGCCAATGTAATGAAATAGTTATCTTTCATGGAACGATCCACTGATATTTTGCATTGACTAGAATCAGCTTGGCTTGAAAATATAAACAAACCAGACAAGAAATTGTCCATAATTGTAGTTTTCCTTCAGACAAGTATGATTTAAAGTATCATGAGTATTGAAGAAAAAAAGAAAGAAAAAATATTTATTGACCAAAAACGCTGGACTAGATTAATATCAACGGCAATAATACGGCGTTAATTAAAAAAACACAGAATCAAATACGACCTATTAAATACCTGTGCCTCAAAATCTAAAACCAAAGAATTCATGTTGAACGGTATTCCTAGTTTGTACAACCCCCAGATTTAATTCCCAAAGGCCTGCAAGTATCTTCAAGAGCTTGCCTGACAAACATGTTTAAAATTCAATATTACATTTCTAAACAATGAATATTTTAAAATCTGTCGTTCATGCATTAAATTTCCTACTCAAATTTTCCCTATGCAAAAAAACGCTGTTGTTTAGTTTACACAAATTAGGCAAAGGACAAAGGCACAATTACATATTTTTTGCGTGACACTGAAATCTGATTGGTTTAGCTTCTTGAATGACATCTACAAAGGTGCGCAGCTTTATAGGACATCGCCGAAAAGGGGAAAACGTTAATGGCGGAGGTTCCAGAATTAGGGAAGCGCTTGTTTGGAGGTTTTATTGCTTCTTGAATTTAATGAACTAAACCGTCCCTCTAAGAGGCTCGTGTCATATTCTGTAGAGTTATGGCTACAGAATATAGGCCCCGTATGGTAAGTTGTTTATCAGATTTCCAACTGTGACTCGGTCAGGAATGTTGGTTTCCACTGTAAGCTAAATTCTTCTTCGATTCCCACGTTATGATCTTTGATCTGCCGTTATAGGAGCCTAACGATTATTTCTAAGCTTTTCTATTCCATACTTTTTAAATTAGGTTGAAAGATATTACTTAGGAGATGTAATACTAGTAAAAGCTTTCCGAAGGTTATATTGCTACGACGTTCTGTTGCCGGCTTCTGCATTTAGTTGATTGTGCTCTTGGGAAAATTATGCTAACAGACGTGTATTCTGTTGTATGCCGATTTAGTTTCAGGGCACAAAAAGTGAAGATGTAGCAGTCGACCCTCATACGATGGATTGTTATCAATCGCAAATTGAAGATATAGATATTCAAGGTAAACTACGTACACAACAGCAGCTTTTAGACTTTAAGAATCACTTTGAAGCAAATAGTGATGTCGTCTGGGAATACTGTTGACATCGCTCTAGCGGCTAATATAGGGACTTCTTCGAGTAGGTTGCTTTAAACCCCCTTTGTAAGATACCTATTGATCACCACAACAAATATAACCTTACAACACTATTTTTGTTTTGCGGTTAGCCGATTTAAGAAATCAACACGACAACTAAGCGAAAAAAGCGATATTCACAAACAACGACAAATGACCGCTAAAGAAATTCAATGCTGTGTAATCCCGTTCATTGCATGACAATGTACACGAATTTCTATCGAACAACCCCTCTTCGAACACTCTTAAATCTTCTGGCGACTGCCTTCCGAGCCAAGAGTCTTGAAGGTCGTTAAAGCTGATAGTGATTGAGAATTGAGACTTGTCGAATCGTCGAATTGGCACGCTCTAAATCTAGAGCAGTTTGGACGAAGTTTGATTTCCAATCAGGTTCTTTAGTAAGATCTTAACGACTTCCCTGCCTTTTTCACAAACCTTGTTATTAAAACCGTTGAAGGAAACTCAAGTTTTGAGATGTTCTCGGGCATCGAGGAGCCGGCTTAGTATTGGTCCTGTATTTTATAGTCAAGTGATAAACGAGATATTTCGCACCTGTACTCCGGTATTGCACATAAAATTTTTGACGTCAGTTTTTGCCTGAGGGTCATCTATATAAACTTCCATGAGTTTTTATACGCTACCTATATAAGCTTAGGATCACAACACATCCCGAAGTGAACCTTTGTTCTCTTTCATCAAATGGTACTGCACTAGCCATTTGAACTAATTACATTGTTTTGTACATTTATTTATGACTTGGTTGTCATATAATTGAAAGTTCTTTTAGTACGAAATATTGTGGTTGTTTTCTCCTAATTTCGTTTTAATCTTTGACATTCTTCAAAAGTATAATTCTATTATCTGACTCCTCAAGTCAGGCAGGGCAGTACAGCTTGGTCATGACTTGTAATAAAACTTCAAATCTTTTTGCCTGTCTGCATAGTTTTTCATTTTCCAAACCAGCTACAAAAAGGAAATAATCACTTGTACAAAGTACATTCGCATTATTTATGGGAATATAGGTTGCTAATTTAAAGGGATAATTTCAAGTTTGTTAAAGTTTTGAGAGTTTTGAATGTGCTAATAGCATATCTTTTATTTCGTGGCGTGACATTCCACACAAAACTATCTTACTTCAGGGTCGGGATGTGATCTTTCCTTTCGTCACTTATTATATCTTAGATTCCTAGTTGATTTAGAGAGGGTGTATACATTGTATGTAAAACTTAAGAAAATGATGGGGTCGAAGGTAGCCGCGTTTCTTTCGTGCCACCTGCGAGTCACAGACGCGTATACATGTATAGGGACAACACTTGATGTTCACGTGCTTTAGTTTCGTCAACAGCAGAATTTGGCCCCAATTTTCTCTCAGATAAAAGAGGAAACAGCGTAGAACATCGATATAACTTCACAAAATGCACCAATGGGCTTTTGCTGCAAGATTTCCGCTTTCAAATGCCAAAATCTACAATTATTTGCAAGAGTAAACTGGATATAAACCCTTGATGCAAATATCGAAGTGCTAGTGCCAGTCTACCTGAGCGCTGAATAAAAACACGACGCGCACGCAATCGAGGTCCACACAGAAAAGCGTGAAGGGCGAACATGGAGATCAGACAACCGGTGAATAGCCAAAAAATCTTGTGATCAAGCTATTTGGGTGAAAAATTATAACTTTCGTTATTTCTTCTAGAGCTACGATGAAATCCCTGGGCCCCTGGATAAAGGAGCATCTATCACAAAGGGTTACTTTGGAGAACTCGACTATCAAAGTACGCATTAATTCGAACAGTAGACTGTGTTTTGCCCGGAAACCGGCTCGCGCGACGTATAGCACACTTTAAGTCGACGAGGTTTTCTTTGTTATCACTTGTTGATTTTCATCAAAATCATGCCCGTTTGTTTTGTTTTCTTTCCCTAGATCATCGACAGGTTAATATAGGGGTTCATATTCCTCTGCGGTCGAGAAAACACCATCACCATCAACGACATCATCATCATCGGCGAAGACATAGATCCCTTACGCTCGATTCTAAAGATGAGACAGGTTAGAAATTGTATTTATACTTGTTGGTTATTTCTGTAAAGGTTGTGTTTATAAGACATCATGCATATTTTTATATCATGGTTTTTTTTTATTCATTTGTGGCTGAAAAAAAAGGTTTCGGAGAAACGAAAATTCTTTTAAGTGGCGTGGGTTTATGTTATAATACTTAAATGTGAGAGTAGCAAGGCCGGACAAATTTGCTTCTACAGTTGCAACGCGGTGTATAGAACATTTATCAAAATGTCTGGATCAACATGATGAAAACTTTAAAGTGTTGCACGAATAAATTAGAATCTTGTCACGAGCTTTTTTATCTCGTGTTACTTCTCAATAATCCTCTTACCGGTAACTTGTTTACCAATCGAACATTGCGAAACTGACTAATTTCTGTGCTCCTTGGTTAAAACGCTTCAATCTCATATTGTAGATTTTTTTGAAGACTAGAATATCGATCGCACTGACAAGCAATGATTTCGTTACTCATGTTCTTGAAGTTTCATTAAGTGAAGCATGTGCGTAATATAAAGTCCCCATCACATCGCTGTTGTTAACTTATATACGATTCACCTCAATCAAGTGCGTCTGACGTTGGAGTATTTTTATCTACCAGGTAGAAACCCAAATACTGAAAATTATTTCTGTATTGTGAAGTGGCCAATGTTAACAAATATCAACCACCCACAAAATTGTTCTTACATGTGTACAGCAAAAACGTGCGATAATGAATTTTGTTTTGTGGGCACGTTAATTAGTTTATCTTTGAGCTACTTTCAACAATTTCTTCGCCTGAGGTTTTTTAATAAAGTTGCGTATATATTTTTTACATGCTGAATTTGTTTTCAAGATAACCTGTCGTTTGGTAAACAGAGTACAAGTGCATGTGCAGCTCTGAATGAATTTTTGGAGCACGCAGTTGTTGCTCTGCTGAAAGTTTCGTTGTTGTAATCTAGTTTTCTTTTTCCCCACAGCAGGACACAATCTTTCATTGTTCGAGAATTCCTTCCTAGCAAATGACTGTGCTTTTCAATTTTTGAGCAAGTAATTTGTATTCACTGTAATTACATAATAACCGATCTAAATTGTTCCTATCTTGTTGCTTCAAATTGCAGCATGGAAAATTTTCTCCGGGCTGTAGTTAATTGATTAGAATAATTAACGCATTGCTTTCAGTTAACAATTGACTATTCCTGAACAAAAACATAATGATCTGGTTGTTTTGAGGCAATCTTACCTACCTTACATTTTCTGGATTATTCTTTAGTTGAACAACATTTACAACTACACAATGGTATTTTCATACTTTGCTTTTGTTGATCTCGAGATGGGGTTCGATCATTCTTAAATTTGTTTGTACATGTAATTTCCGTTAAATTGTAGAAATACTGTATTAATTTAAGCCAGCCATCCTGCTTGTAAATACCTGTTGCCCTTTATTTGGTTAAAAGCCACATTATAACCAATAAAAATTGCTTCTGGTGTTCACCGTGTTGATAACTGTTATTAGTATCACCCAACTAGTGGACTAATGCAAATCCTGCATTTTGATTGGCTACGCTACTAGGGGTCTAATAGTAATAGTCATCGAGTAGTGAAATTCGCCGGTTTTTCCTTCGTTTTTTCCCCCAAATAAATATTTCCTAAACTTGCATTTGCTAACTTTGTTATTGCCTTTTCTGTCCGACTAGTTGGGTGATACTAAAACAATTAGACCCTTCGCCCTCAAGGGCCACGGGTCAATAGCCCTTTCGAGCTACGGGTCTAATTGTTAAATAAAAGGCAGTCATAATCAGTTCAAATATCTCATAGATATGAATTCTTGATCACAATCCAGATCTGTGGAGGACTAATGAAAAGACAGGACATTTTTATTTAAGCCTGCAATATAGGTGTATTTTGGGTGAAAATGGACCAAATATATCAGTGGTTGTTTAATGGTTAACATCATGGTCTCTGGATTGAGATGTCCAGGTCACAGTGCTGACCAGGGTTATTGTGTGTATGTTATGCTTTCAAGAAAGACCCTTGACCTTCATACAGGGGAATATATGGGTGCTGTGGTACTTGAAAAGGGTATAAACGGCTACAGAAAAGTTCATTTATCAGTTCCAATTTTATGGGAGAGACAACTCTTAACTGCTTCATGCTACATAACCCAGAGTCATGTGTGAAACTGTTAAACAACTAGGCTCCAGAAAGGCTTTCCTTTCCATTGTTATGGTGGGACAGTAGAACTATGTCTTACAACCGCACCATTATTTGGCCACCTCATTGTTATGGCCACTTTATTCTTTCCTGAACAAAAGCTCTGTCAGCCATTTTATTATTTAAGAACCTCTTGAATACAACCAGATTTTTGTGGCTTGTTGACAACTAGATAAACGGGGTTTCACTGTACCAAACAATTTAATATGCTTGTTTTCCAGATACTGGCACATCCGCACTGCCAGCAGACAAAGTGCGCTTTATTCTTGGTGGTGAAGAAAAGCAACAGGAACAGCACAAGATGTTCACTGAGTTGGCAACATATCAATGCGACAAGGATGGAAATGAGGAGTGGAGGGAAATGGCACGGTGGCTTAAATTTGAAGAGGCTGTTGAAGAAGGTGGAGATCGCTGGAGTAAACCGCATGTCGGTACTCTGTCTCTCTATAGTTTGTTTGAGCTGAGAAGTGCCCTTCTACGCGGAACAGTTCTGTTGGACATGAATGCAAGCAATTTACCTCAGATTGCAGGTTGGTGTCTGATAGAAATAACCTTATACTCATTCTCCTGATTTTGTTGAATCAATTTGTGTGTTAACTTTTCATTCCAAAAAGTGATTAATAAAGGAGCTGTGTCACAGTTCGTGTGTCTTGAGAAGTTTAACTTAAATTTTTCAAGTTTGTCATTTGTAATCCTTGTCAATCTTTTCCATCCTTAACCATCCTTGTTCCTTTATGGTTTATTAGTATCTATGTAATGTTTTCTTGGATTTCGTGTTTCTTCTCTAAACAGTTCAATATAAGATCTTTGAGATCATGGCACATCAAAGGAACCAAAGAATCCACTTCAGTTCTTCAGTTCCTTTGACACACCATGATCCCAAAGATCTTGGATTGATCTGTTTAGTGAAGAAATGCAAAATCCATTTTTGGATTCTTTCTGATTGAATTTTCAAAGAAACACACCCTTATCTTAGTGTACTATTATTTTCACACTGGAGAGTTTCCTTCAATTTGAAGGTAATTCTGTCTGTAGCAAAAATATCTCAAAACACCATGATTGAGCACCTTCAACATCTGATGTATTTGTAATGACTTTTTATCATCTCGAAGATCTTGTCCTTGATGATATGGTGAATAAAAATTACTTGGAACAAGATAACAGACAGAGAGCTCGTGAAGTAATACTGAAGAAGAAACGCCACCAGGGGGTCAAATCCTCGAAAAAGAAAAGTTCTACCATGAGCAGCTTTGGATCATTTGCAAAGAAAGCCTCATCAGCAGGTCTTAGTGAAATGTTGAGACGATCAGACTCCTCGCAAAAGACAACAGCTCCTAAAACCTTGGAGGTAGTGGCAGAAGATTACAGAGACAAGGAATTCCCTCATTTGCCATCAGCTGCAGATTTAGTGGGAAAAGAAAAGGAGAGTGGACAGAATGGTGTTGTGAAGCGATCAGAATCAGATACTGGCTTAGAAACGGTAACTCAAGCTGTAGTCTTATCGCTCATTAACATACATTTACTTCATTGATTGTTGCTCAGCTTGTGCTAATTAAAAATCCAAATGTTCAAAACAGAAGAGAACAGCTGGTGTCAAACAGCTTGTGGTCAGCTTGATGCTTTGTTCGGGCCCTGATTCATGTTACCAAGTTTGCTATTTGTAGTTCTTATGACTGAGGGGTTAAGGAATGGAACAACATAAACAACTGAATTTACAGGGATATTTATTCTTCAGCCAATGAAATTTTAGCATTGAGAATGTGCACATAAAATGAAACCTTACAAACAAGAATTATCTTGAACGATGTTCCACTATATCATTAACCAAGAAATCCTGTTTTTTTTTTTTAAAAAAAAAACTGCTGACTGGATAATTTACCACCCTGTTTATGTTATATCTAATGTATTTCGTCATCTGTGATGGTTTTCGTTTGTAACATTTCTTGCAAATTCATTTCTTTACTTCAAACTTTTAATCTGTGCCAACAATTGAAAACATTGAATATGTTGTGTTCTGAATGCTGCATGAAGTTCCTGAAATGAGGTTTTTAAATTATGATGATACTAAAACAACAATAACTTCATTTTGCATTTGATCTAAATGCAAGATTTTCATTTCAGTTTGATGCCAACTTCATGAAGAAGATCCCTACTGGAGCAGAGGCGTCCAATGTCCTTGTTGGAGAGTTAGATTTCTTGAAGAAACCAGTGACTGCATTTGTGCGTCTGGAGAATGCCTCTCTTCTAGGTGACCTTACTGAAGTGCCAGTACCCACACGGTTTATCTTTTTCATGGTAGGACCCCCCGGCACTCCAGGACGGTACTATGAAGTCGGGCGTGCCATAGCAACGCTGATGTCTGATGAGGTATGTATATGTTAAATTCATATTGGTAGATCATCCCATTTGCAGAACACAGTTCAACACTCATAGCTTACATGTTTGGGTAAGGCTTAGAAGAGTGATTAGTGTATCTTGTTACAAGCATTGTACATTATTTTGCCATTTGGTATGACATGGCTTCTTGTTTAAAGGAGAAGACCTTTTCTGAGAAGCATCCAGTTGAATTCGTTGTTTTAATTAACACTACTTACTGCATGTATAGTAACTGACATGTTGTTTATGTGGTAGGTTTTTCATGAGGTTGCTTACAAGGCTCACTGCCGGGAAGATTTGTTGGCTGGAATAGATGAGTTCTTAATGCAGGTACATTGAAATGTTTTTTTTTCATATGCAGCTGTAATAGTATATTGATCTAGGTAAATCCACTTGTAAAATTGTAGGACTTCGATCTCTTTGTTATGTGCAAATATTTTTTTGGAGTCTTTTTTGAAAACTTATTACTTAATATTTGCAAACTGTTTCAAAGGATTTACAGTGTTCCAGATAAGCGAGGGTTCTCAGGTCAAAAACCCGACAAGATCACCTACATGACCCGACAAACTGATAGAAAATTAATAATGATTTGGTGGAAATAGTGGGAATTGACCCGTTGAGATTCGTCATTGACACCCAGCCTTGAAAACATATCTGGAACCCTGGATTTATTGAAGAGCAATAATATTGCTCTCACATGTGCAAGGCAGCTTTTAAAGTTGGAAAATCTACAGAAGGTTGGAAAAAGTTTTGGAAATTCTTCTTGTAAAAGCATTTGACTTTTGTACTTAAAATTTTATTCAAATTATTTTTCAGGTGACTGTGTTGCCGCCTGGTGAATGGGATCCTTCTATCCGTATCGAGCCCCCTGATGTAATACCTGAACAAGGTAAGCGCCTTGAGTCAGCTAAATCTGCGGGTAATGGAGATGAAGAAGAGCATGATCCTGCAGGTGACAGAGAAGAACAGCTTCAGAAGACAGGAAGGTTAGAGCAAAAAAATGTTAGATAGTAGTATTGGTACATAATGACTGAATGTAATGTTCTGACAGCTGCTGCTTGTCAAGAGGCTCTTAAGGTTGTTTTAATCGTTGAACTCAGAGGGCTGTTGTACTTACATGACTTTGTATAATGGAATTTATGACAGTACATGTATCTTTTGCATCAAATGTGTTTAATTTGGCTAAAACTTTGTTTTCCAATGTCTTCTGATTGGCAAACTGCTGAAAAGAAATTCTCTCATTGTTGGGAGAAGTGTCGGGAATGCCTCAAATAACTAGTAGTCTAGTTGTTATCCAAAGTGATTTCCATCATTCCATCCCGTGGCACTGTGGGGCACATAAGCCTTACCAAAAATAATGGTGCATGACAATTAATTATAAATATTTACCTGATAGGTTGTGTGGAGGTCTCCTTGCTGATATCAGACGCCGAGCTCCTTGGTACTGGAGTGATTTTAAAGATGCCCTAAACCCTCAGTGCATTGCATCAATCATCTTTATCTACTTTGCTTGTCTCACACCAATTATTACATTTGGAGGATTGATGGGAACAAAGACAGGGAAAAATATGGTAATTTGAATTCTTTAAACCCCAGTACATTAGTATAATTAACAATTATTATTCCATGAACATGTGTTGGAGATGAGATTGTAGATGGCTATAATGGTGTCATATCCAACAAATGTGAATGGAATAATTGTTTTATTAACCCTTTAGGTCCTAAGGGGTCTCCCTTTGGCAAGTAAAATCATCTGGCGTTAGACAGAGTACAATCTATAAGTGCACTGTTAGGGTTAGAATCACCTCAAATATAGAAAACTAGACTGAAATAATAATGCCCCCAAAAATCACACAGACACCTACCATATTTATAGCGCATGGTATAAAGTCTATAACTCGTGATGGCTAAGCCAGTGAACAACTCTCAAATTGTATTATTTATTGATCCAGGTTTTAAAGGAGCACCATCACAATAAATATTGATTTATTTTGACCATCGACAAAAGTACTGTTAAATTGAAGGAAACCTGAAAATAATTCTTTACAAAGATAGAAAAACACCAAAGAGATAATAATAAACCATAAAGGAACAAGGATAACTAAGGATACAGAAGATTGCCATGGATTACGAAACAATGAAATTGAAAAATGTAGGCTAGCCTTTCCAAACCATTTCCATATCTTGTTGTTGTTGTTGTTGTTTTTAATGGAGCTTATCCAAATACCAATAGACCCTTTGCACGATCCAGTCACATGGTACAAAATCAACCATGCTGAGACTCACATTGCACAGTGGCACGTCAGAAACAAAGAAACTAGCACCAGTTTAGCTCAACTGGGCTTTTTTTAAGTCCCATTGTATAACTTGTGTCCCAGCATGGCTTATCCCATCATGTGACTGGATTGTGCAAAGGGTCTATTTCAGATACTCTCTTCTTACCTCATGTAAGATCATTTTCTCTATGTGTAAAACAAAAACAGTGATTCCTTTCAATGGGTCAGCCCATACATGGTTCATGTGCTCATTTGGGTTATAAAGCACCTTGAAAATTGTGGCCCTGCTTGTACACAAGTGACCACTGACTCCAGAAGCAGAATCTGGTTCAAGCCATGTCCAGAGCTAACTTTGTATTCGTGTTAAACCAAGGGGAAGTTAAGTTTGTTGTTGAACATTGCAGTAATTTTGGAACAGCTTCCAAAAATGTTTATCGTTGTTTTAAATCTAGGCCGGGCACCAGGCAACTTGATTGGCTGTGTGGCTGATTTTTCTGGCTTTGAGGATGATTTTGACGTTATGTAGAAATTGGTTTCTCGTGAGTTACACATGTTGTTACATACAGTATTGTTTTTTCATTGTAGGCTGCAATGGAGCAAATTCTGGCAGGAGGTATTGGTGGAGTTCTGTTCTCTTTATTTGGTGGTCAGCCTCTTATTATTCTAGGTGCGACTGGTCCTATGTTAGTCTTTGAAGAAATTCTTTACACATTTTGTGACAAATTCGGCATAGATTATCTGCCGTTCCGTTTGTGGATTGGCATCTGGACAATGCTGTACTGCTTTGTCCTGGTGGTAACAGATGCAAGTGCGCTTGTGCGATACTTTACCCGCTTCACTGAAGAATCCTTTGCCACGTTAATTGCGCTGATCTTCATCGTTGAGGGTTTCAAGAAGTTGTTCCACGTTCTGCATGATAGCCCAGTTCCCACAACAGATTCAGATTATAGACGATACGGTTACATGGAAGGACATTCTTGCCTGTGCTTGCCAAAGCAATCTGATGATTCACATTCATCATATTCGTCGTCAAACACATCATTTGTCAATGCAACCAGCCTCACTCCCCTTGACTACTCCATGGGAGATTGTGCTAGGTATGGCGGTGAACTTGTTGGTGACGCTTGTCACGATAATGTGTTCTTCCTCTCTGTAATCCTCGCCCTTGGAACCTTTTTCTTGGCTATTTCACTGAAGGGATTCCGCACCAGCTCTTATTTCCCTACAAAGGTGAGATTCTTTTGAAATTCATTTTGTATTAATTGCAGTAGAAAATTAAATCACCTTCTATGATTAATAATTTTGTGAACGCAACATCCCTCGCGCTCCTGGACTATTCAGTGGAAGACTATGTATGGTAGATAAAAGAATCATTGTTCTCTTATCAACTAGTAATTAAGTCCTTGCCTTAATCACCAGAAACGTCACTGAAAAATTAGTACAAGTACCAATATTTCAGGGGTGGTTTAATTATTTTGTTTAATCAATCTTTTTTTCTTTCTCCAAACAGGTCCGTGCAGTTGTCTCAGACTTTGCCATCCTAATAAGTATCATGATAATGGTTGGCGTAGACCTTGCATTTGGCGTCAACACACCAAAGCTTGATATTCCATTGAAATTTCAACCCACAAATGCCGGGGAGAGAGGTTGGGTGATCCCTCCACTGGGCAAGAACCCTGTGTGGACGATTCCTGCTGCAGCCATCCCAGCCTTGCTTGCAACTATTTTGGTTTTCATGGATCAACAGATCACTGCTCTGATCGTGAACAGAAGAGAACATAAACTTAAGGTATGCCTTTTACAATATGGTGCATGTTTGTTACTTGTTCATTTTCTCTGCATCTTTGCCAAGATGGTACATGTATCTCTTACATCTGTATCAGCCTTTTTGTTGTGTTGGGTAGGGTGTCTTTCAGTAGAGTATTGAAATTTGTTGATGGAGCAACAGGGTGGGGTTGTATGCGAATGTGTGTGGATCTCAGTCAGATAAACAACTCAGGTTCATAAAATACCTGATGAAGAAGATAGTTAATGACACAAGATAGAACCACTGTACTAATGTAATCATGGTGTTCTGCAGAAAGGAGCTGGTTACCATCTTGATCTCCTACTTGTAGCCATCATCATTGGTATCTGTTCATTGCTGGGTTTGCCGTGGGTAGTTGCTGCAACTGTTTTGTCAGTTGGTCATGTACAGAGCTTGTTTGTTGAGTCTCAATGCACAGCACCTGGAGAGAAAGCTAAATTTCTTGGTGTACGGTGTGTTAAAATTAAAATTCCTCTTTTTCACACCAGTTTTCTAAAATATGTTGATCTTAATTTCAAAGTTATAATACATGTACAACTTTTTCATTGCTCTAAGAGGCAAGAATCAGCCACTTTTGTCATAGCTCAGATCTCGGATTTTATATTGTTTTGCACTAGTCACATTAATGTTTTAAACAATCAATTTCTAGTTAAATATGACATAATATTAACCACAAGAACACAGAAAAAAAAATTACAACGTAGCTAAGCTATGTTCTAGTTAGTGACAAAACCACACAAAACCCACTTACAATTTAGAATCTTTCAACTGGCATGCACAGATAACTAAACTATTATTTATCTTACAGGGAACAGCGTGTTACAGGAACTATGATTTTTATCTTGATTGGTTTAACTGTGTTCATGTCTCCGATCTTAAAGGTTTGTATTATCAAATTACTGGTATACACTGTTGTTAAACATTTGTTATGTTCTCTGTTGTGCAACTGGTGTCGCAAATCCATGATTGTGATGATGATGATGATGATGATGATGAAACATTCCCTCCACAGTTTGTGCCAATGCCTGTTCTTTTCGGCCTCTTCTTCTATATGGGTGTTTCTGCACTTAGAGGATTGCAGGTAAGCACTGTTGCACTAGGTTCCTTTGAAGTGTTTCTCTCAAGGAGGATGAGTTTGCTTTGAATTATTTTGGTGGCTCTTTGACCATCAAAATCAAAGCGAATTTTCCATATATCTAGACATCTGTGTGCTGTGTGGACAGTGTTTATGTAAAGTTTAATTTCTCATAGACCATGCCTGTAAACAGTGGATGGGTGTCTGTAGATTCACAGTAACTACACCATCAGCAACAATGCAGAATATTTAACAACCGTGTGGTATAAATATTGATTGCAATGTTATTTGAACTTTTTATTGTATGCTTCTTTGTTGCCACTTTTGAATAAAATCATGCATACTGTACTCAGGTTGGTGGTTGTTCCCAATGATAACAGGACAGTTTTCCCTAACCACATAAGGCCTTTTTAACAGTACAGTGGAACCCCGTTCTACAGACACCCTCTTATATGGACACCCACTTTATATGGACAGTTCGTTTGTCCTGACAGAAAGCTCATTTATTTTCTATAAAATTAACCCGCTTTATACGGACACCAGATAATACGGATGACATACACTTTTCTTTGTCCTGAGTCACAAACTCTCATATATTGTCAACCCTGCTTCACGGACTCTGGTTATCTGCACACTGTCTGTTTTCATTGTCACAGTTATCTGATAATTGTAGACATTCTACCCCTTTCAAATAATGACAGATTTTAATGGGTGAATAAAACTTTATTACAGAACTATACTAAAAAAACAGTAAGGAAGTAAAGTCACAGACTTTTTCAAATGAATACACTTCCATTCCTGTTTTAATAACAATACTCTGAAAACGTAAAAGATTTTACTCTGAGACTATGATAAATGATCATGAGGTTTCTTTAGAATGAACTTGTTACTCTTACAGTTAAGAAATTAAACAACATTTCCTCGTAGAACTGTCTGCTTTGGTCTTTACATTGATAAAACATGTGTTCCTGGCATTTTCTCTGGGAGCCCGCTTAATACAGACACCCGGATAATATGGACACTTTGGCATGTCCCCTTGGTGTCTGTATTAACTGGGTTCCACTGTACCAGCACCAAACAAAAAAAACACTTTTGAATTCTAAACTGCCCATGACAATTTTTTCCTTAGTTCAGTAGAGATTTAGTGTTCAGTAGAGATTCAGTATTTTGAAGTCAAATCTGATTTGCTGTGTATGTTCTTTCTGTCAGTTCTTTGAGAGATTAAAGATCATTTTTATGCCGATCAAGCATCAGCCTGATCTGATGTATTTGCGTCAAGTTCCCGTCAATAGAATCCATATCTTCACATTGATTCAGCTGTTGTGTTTGGGTGTTCTGTGGCTCATCAAGTCCACCGAAGCTGCCTTGATCTTCCCTGTTATGGTTTGTCCTGTTTTGTTGTGACACATTAGTTTTTAGATCCTCCATTGTGTGGGCATATTAAGACTTAAGTGAGACCTATTGAAGTAGAAATGGGGGCTTATTAAGAAGAAACCTCTTACTGGAGGAGGACCTTTAGCAAGATTTTAAACATGATTTTAAATTATGGCGTTTTACGGCGGAATTCCAACATTTTGAAACTGCAGGAAAAAAAAACATTTGTTTGAACTATCAGATAGCTCGAAAACTCAGGGGTAAAATTATAGTGTTTAAGTTAGGACAGGGAAACAATTTTTTTTCTTAGTTATCAAAAAATTGGAAAATAGAGGGATGTGAAATCCACAAACAGTATTTCACTGTACTTTAATTAGTTTGCAGCCAGTAATTGCGAAGTGTTTGAGTAACTTGACTAAGTTTATATCACTTTTAAATGGAATTTGTTAGCACTTTCTGAAGAAATCTTTCTGAACTCTTAGGTGTTGATGTTGGTTGCTGTACGCAAAGTGATGGAGAAAATTTTCAATCTTCATGAACTTGAAGTTTTAGATGATTTAATGCCAGAGAGCATTAAGAAGAAAAAAGCAGAAGCACTGAAGAAAAAGGATGATGACTACGAGTATGATGAAGATGATGAAGAGTTTTGCCATCATGACAATGTAGATGGAAAGAAGGTAAAGGAACATGCGCAGCGGAATGATTAAGTACAGTGGGTGTGCCACACCCATAAAGACAGGTCCTGTAGTTAATATCAAGTTCATAGGATCACAATGTGAACAAAGAGCTATGCATGCATTGCCCTCCACATAACTGAGTGCCTGTAATGATAGTTTTTAGTTACCAATGTCTGTTTATCAGAAATGTTCACCTCTCATCTTTCTTTAAAATCGAAAGTTGCTCTCCATTTTCTGGGGTTTTTTTTTTGAGGTTAAAACTGATTTTAAAAACTAACATTGTGGTAAGATTGACTTTCCTTCTTCAGAAATTGAAAAAAAAAGGTAAAGTCAATATGGCAGAGTGATGTATTTCTTGGCTTTGTAGCCACTTCTTGGGGCATCTCATGACAGTTACATGAAATGAAATTCATTCTGAAAATGCACAGCAAATGAATCCAAAACTCAAAAAGGCACAACAAAATCATTACTAAAAGATGATATATCACAATTACATAAATATGATATATCATGGTCACTATTTCCATCATTGCCTATGGTCTCTTCACTAAGTGCATGTTAGTAATCATCTTTCTTGACTCATTGGGCGGCATGGTGGTAGCCTAATAGTTAGAGCACTCGTTTCTGGATTGAATAGTCTGGGTTTGGGCCCTGGCCAAGGACAGTGGGTTGTTCTTGGACAAGGCACTTCAATCTCACAGTGTCTCTCCCTACCCAGGTGTATAAATGGGTACCAGCAAATTTAATGCTGGGGGTAACCCTAGGATGGACTAGCATTCCATCCAGGGTGGAGTAGAAATACTCCTGGTTGCTTCATGCCATCTATAACTCGAATAAGCTCCGGCCAGATGGGTCACCTGACTTCTGTACAGGCTTACCTTTACCTTTTTGACTCATACGTGATTTTTCCTGTTCAGGAAGTGGTTGATGGAAAAGAACTGAATGGTAAAGCAAATTGTGAAGTTCCCTTCAACATGTCGGAAGAGATGTGCAAGACTGGACTGTGGAAAACGTTTGTGAAGGATGGATCAAGGAGCAAGCCAGAGCACAGGAAAGGCAAATCAGGTGACAAATACAAGCATAAACATAAGCACCATCACGGCCATAAAAATAGACACAATCGGCACAAGAAAGACCGCGAAGAACGTAAAGAAGATGAGGGATTGTGGATGCTTGGTAAAAAGGATGATGACGACGAAAGAAGCGATGAAGGAAGCGATGCAGAACTACAAAGAAAACTTTCGACCATTAACGAGGACAAGCCTGATGTTGTGATTGACATGGGGCAGATCCAGAAATCTCTTCTGGAGCTGACTGATAATGGTGATGTTCCAATGGTCGGCGAAGGCCATGAGGAAAGCGACAAGTCAGAGGGTACTGCAGAAGATGTTGTCTGAAGTGTTTAGAGGGTAATCTTCCTTAATTATGTGAGCCAGGTAATAACACTGTATGCATACATGTACACGAAGCAGTGTTGGTTTTTATACTGAGCATTAAGAACCCTGAACATGTATTAAATTAAACTCTATGATAGTAATCTTAGTTTTAACAAAATATTCATAATGACCCCGTCTTAAAACCAGTTTTTAAAAATTGAACTTCCTCCGCTCAGACATGGTAACTTGATGTGACTAGCAAAATAATTTTTTTAAAATAAATAGTATTTAGCCATGTAATAAACAACCAAAGATTGTTTTCCTGCTGTTTGCGATGAACTTTTTGGCAAAACTGATGGAAAAGAAAATTAAAAAACTTCTGAATGTAACAAACAGGTTGCATGTGAAAACATTACTGCATTCTTATAGATGAAGTTTAACAGAGGGAAAAGAGTGAATTATATTCTAAGATGCTGGCATTTTTTCATGTTATCTTGTCTGAGAGGAAATGTTATCTTAAAATATAGTTATGCTCATACAGGTATGTTAAATTGTAATTGTGATAATTAAATCAATGTGATATAGTTGGCATTCAGAATGCTTGATTGGTTGTTAAGTTTCAGCATAATTTTCTTTAAGATGTTAAAAATCATATAGATAGTCCATGTAGTTTGGATTTATTAGATTTACGTAAAAACAAATTTTTTTTCTCATTTTTGTTTAATCGCATACGAAGAAAAGCTAAATTCTGGTTTATAATTGCAAGACAGGCCAGAAATAAAGTTCCAAAAAATGAATAAAACCAACTTAATGTAGTTTTTATTCAAACTTGTGTAGCACAGACATACATGTAAATGGTATCATTTCATAGTTTCTGCTGTGTTCAATAAATTTCAGTATTTTTGTATTTTCAGTAAGGAAAAAACGGGGGCAGGCCCTCTCAAATGGTTTCATTTCTTCACTGATCACTTCCAGGCATCATTTGGCTGGTCACGCAAGGCTTTTCAAAGTGAAGATTGCGTGACAGCCCAAAATATGGCAAACAATGGCATCAATGTATATGGCTTTACTTCCCTTCGAGTTTGCATAAGTTGCACAGTTGAAGTGAAGTAGAAGCCAAGAATTCAAGTAAAATGTTTAAAACAAAGTCTATAAATTTCAAACACAGCCTTTTTGACACTAGGTTAGTCAATGTGGGACACATTTCCAACAATCTTGTATTTGCAAATTTAGAGAGAGGTTATTTATTCCTACTTTACACAGCAATTTAGAAGCAGATATCACTTTTTAACACTACATTGTACGCAGTTTGTCTGTTTTTAAATCAGTCCTTTTTGACATTTGAATTTGCAATGGCTTTTTCATCACATCCTTAATGTATTACTGTACGTGTGGGAGTCATTTGTATGAAATCAAAACAGGCACACATAGTTTGGTGCATCTGTGACAATTTACACCTCAGTTCTTTAGTTTCGAAGTAACACTTTGTATGACACAGTAATTTGTCATTCAAGAAGGCAGATAACATAACTGAGATTTTGCCCGAAATATCAATTATTTATGTTTTGGGTAAAATGTGAATTATGTTATATATGGGACATAAAAACATTGATGAAAGTCTGTGAGTTCCAGTTTATCTCGTTATGAACAGTGTGAAGTGAGGGATTAAGGCCAAAGGTATATATATTGTGGTTCAAGTTTGCGTTAATTTCAATATTTTAATCAGGTTTCTTTTTATTTTTGTACGCTTGTGAGGGCAGTAACGATTATGACAGATAAATGAAACTAATTATTGGCCTGAAAAATTTCAACCACAATGTGTAAACTGGATTTTTAATACCCATGTACAAAGTAAATCAAGTTGTGAAAATTACGTATTTATAGCACAAAACACTGTAATTTAATTCAAATCTGTTCAATAATAACGTTTGCTGAGGGTTCTTTGGAGGGGGAGGCCACCATTATTAGGTGTATTATTTTAATTAGCATGTTTTTTGTAACTTAAAGTACATTCAAAATGTCCAATGGAAAAAAATTTGATGGTAACGTGACTTGTCTTTGTCATTGCTTGAGTTTACGTAAACTTTTAAGGCACTTTTCTTTCCCAGGAGGCCAGATATGCACCAACACTGGGTCGCAATTAGAAATACGAGAGTTGTTAACTCGGCAAGTAATTAAATAAGCTAATTGATAATACATAACTAAAAGGAGATTAGGAAGACAAATGTCTGTCTATGGGCGTCAGTTTTAAAAAATCTGGCGGAGTCCTCTGAAACTAGCCTCTAGAATTCTACGCTAAGAAAGACAAGCAATGGAAAATCCCTTGCATTTTTGTAGAGCTGTGCAATCAGTCTGGAAAGGTTTTGCGCTCGAAGCACGGACTTCTTTTTCAGTTAACCAAAACTGACGCGCGGAGGGAGACATTTGTTCGCCCCAGTTACACAGTAAGCTGTTTAAGTTTTCTTTCATCTTGATGGAAGAACATTAAATATAACTTGCGTCATTTCAAGCTGCACTAAATAAAAAACTAAGCTTATTTTGTGCAGGTCTTGTTGGACATTAAATAAAGTTCACTCGTTCACATGATGACTATTTTTGTACTGTAGCTGTTTAGTTCTGGAGTTTTGTAGGAAGCAGTTGTACAAATCTTGAAGTGTTCTCAAAAAATTAAAATCGACGGCACAAGGCCTGGTTGCTTGTTAGCGAAAGAACGCATGTTTTTCATAAAATTTCGCGTCAAAACGTGTGAGCGCCAAAGCTTCCTTGTTCCTGAGTGTTAACCTCAAGGACCCTTTAAACTTGAATTCTATAAAAAATCGTCCACGCTTGAGCACGTCTGACAAATGTCAAATCCCCTAGCTTTTATATACAAGCATATATGTGCACAGGCTCCCCAAGCTCAAAATACGTGGTGTATGCGACAGCTTGTGTATATAGAGAATTATATGGGGAAATCACCGATCGTAAAAAAGTTGTGTAAATGACTATCTCATTTGAAATAAAGTTTCCTACCTCAAATGTGTGGCGAACTTGTCTCTTGTGCCGATTGGTCCTCATATCTAGGATTCTGTTAAAATAGCTAAATTTAACTCGATCAGTAGTTGCACAGTTCTTCAGGGCATGGGCGTAGCCAGGATTTTTCAAAGGGGGGGTCACACTGAGTCATACAGAGGGTACTCACTAGACTGTCACCTGAATATTGTAGGTTGTTTGCTTACAAAAAGGCCTTCAAAGGGGGGGTCACGGGCACCCCAGGACCCCCCCCCCTGGCTACGCCCTTGCTTCAGGGTGCATACATCTTGTTAAGTGAAACGCGGAAACGTTCGCTGGTCGCCATGAATATTTATCACATCTGAGAAAAATTGCAGAAGTCTAGCAACTCTCGTAAACTTATTCTATTTGACGTCATAGTGTTTCAGGCTTAAGCAATAGAGCACT
>CM042751.1:4338585-4378585 GCA_022496165.2 Catalaphyllia jardinei
TGTGTTAAGATGAGGCTATGAAAACACGGAAAAGTGCTCTATTGCTTTTATGAAATAATTCTTAAAGTGCCCCTGTGATAAAAAAATCACTTCCTTTTTTTCCTGAGATTTTGAAAGTGTGTCTGCTTAACACTTGACTGGCAAAATTCTGACCTTTCATTTTTATCCAAAGGCCGTTTACTTTGAGTGTAAGTTTTGGATTTCACGATCCGCCATCACTCACGTTCAAACCTGACCGATTTGACCTCAGAGGGTTGGATCCGGGAAAAGTGACGTCAAAGGCTCACTAGCTTAAAATTTCTGCGTGTGAACGCAGCTTCTTATGTATGCAAAGTGCGAGTTTAAAAGTGTGAAAGCCCAAAACTCCCGTGCTGCATATTAATTCTGCAGCGTACACACGCATCGCATTCTTAAACTAGTGAGCCTTCGACGTCATTTTCTCCTCGATCCAGCTCTCTCAAGAACTTAAATTTAGTAATGGCGGATCATTAAATAGGAAATTTCCAGTTAAAATAAACAGGTGCCTTTTTTAAATCAGGGATTAAAAGTTGGGTCACTTAGTGTTTAGTTAACATAGTTTTGAAATCCAAAGGAAAAAAATAATATATTTTTTGTCACAGGGGCACTTTAAAAACGCGCGCAAATATGAAACTGTCACAACCGTGTTTACAGACTCTCATCTTAAGACACCTATGAGAACGCGCTTAGTGGCTCAGATATTTTATAACTACTTTTATTGTTTCTGTTGTTTATTCTATTGGTCTCTCGAAAAAGTATCAAGCCATTCATGTGAGAACTTACGAGAGCTGCTACGTGACCCAAAAACTGTAAGTAAAGCTGATCAAAGTTCTCGTCTAATGTGAAATTTAACTTGTGCATGGAGTAGAGAAGATCATAGGCGTGCATTAAATTTCTCTGCGAGTGTTCAACTTGATATTTCACGAGTCAGCGCACAAGGGAAGAGATATTTCATATCTACAAGCAGCCATGTATTATTTTGTTTATTATATAGACATACTGATAACGATGTCTTTGCCGATTTTCTGAAGATTTCCGACCACTTCCGTAGATTTTAGAAGTCTTCAAAGATTGCCGAAGACTTTCGCGGAAGATCAGAAGATATTTCGATCATACACCAACAAATTCTACATCTACATCTACATTTATTAATTGACAACGCTTTCGCATCAAGTCAATATAAATAAAAATAATAATAATAATAATTAAAAAAAACTTGCAAAATTTTGTACAATAATATATTAGAATTTCAAATGATAAAATAATTTCTTGATAAATAAGAAAAATACATATATACAAATAAATAAGGAAGATAATATCAAAATAATAAAAATAATAATAATAAAATGAAATAAATAACAGCGGTCAATTATTTCTAATAACTGAGAAACAGTGATCTTTAAATGATGAAAAATTTACACTGGTATGAATGCCGCTTGGTAGAGAGTTCCAGTCTCTTATTGTCCTTGGATAAAAACTATAAAAATAATAATCATGATTGCAATTGGCTTGAATAAATGAATCATTAGAAAATGATCTAGTAAAACGCTGTTTGGGTGAAAAATAATCAGGTATTGGCAATGCAATGGAGTTGTTAACTGCTAAATAAAATATATTCAATCGGTGGGCTTTACGTCTATCCTCTAAAAGATCTAAATCTAATGACTGTAGCATTTCTGTAACGGAAGAAGTTCTCTTATAAGCTCTTTTGATAAATCTGGCCGCACGCCGCTGGACTGCTTCAATTGAATCAATCTGTTCTTGTCTGTATGGATCCCACACAGCAGTAGCATACTCCAAATTAGGTCTCACAATGGTTGTAAAGTAAAGTTCAAGGGTCAAAAGTAAAGTTCAAGGGTCAAACACGATGTCAGTGAAGTCATCGATATCTTCACTAGGAAGGATATGGTTTCGTATGAATTTTACGACTATTGTATTTTAGTTTAACACTTGTGCCCATATATGACAGGAAGGTCTTCCATGTGTAAATTAAACTGAGATAAATGGGCTGGAAAAGATCAAGAAAAAAATGGTTCCTGGTCGTAAAATGTAAACAAAAAATATTTTGGTTGTTTAACCCTACAGAGTTTACAGTTAAACAAGAGTTAAAAATTGATATCTTTATTGAAAATGCACTCACATCCTAAGCTTATTTACAACTACTGATTATAGTATGATCAAAAATGTTGCTTATAGTTGAATGAGTCCTTTTCTCTTTTTCTTAGTAATGCCTCGCAACACGGAAGTGTTTGAAATGCAGAGAGCCTTGTGTCCACAAAAAAACGCCTTAAATTAGTACAAAATAGTACAAAAATAGCGTTCGAGTTAAATATATTAGTAGCTTTTTTATGCAGAAAATTACTTTTTTCTCTCTTGAAAATATAACTAATTTGTAAAACTTCGATAAATTATTTATTAAACGTAATGTATCTTACTTGACTCAAGTATCTTGCACTCAGGGTAAATAAGTGATATCCAGCATCGACAAACAAACTAACTGCCTTGTGCGAAATTTTCAAAACGTTCGCTCGTAAAAAGCGTTGCTTTTGGTAAATTATTTACTCAACGTAATCTATCTTACTTGACTTAAGTATCTTGCACTCAGGGTAAATATGTGACATCCAGCATCGACAAACAATCTTATTGCCTTGGTCGAAAATTTCATAACTTTCGGTCGTAAAACGCATAGCTTCAGACGTTTAAACTGTTTTTGTAAAAAAAAAAGTATAACGGAAAAAAATTTAAAGTTAAAGTTTAACGGAACGGGTCAATTCTTCATTTGCAAAGTCATTGTTGTCTTTGCATTAATACGTTGTATATCCAGGTTTTCTAGTTCCACTTACTCTCTCGGAGAGAATATGCTTTCTCAGGGACTTCATGTCTTTCATCTTGAGTTTAAGAAGGTTTCTCAGTCGTTCGGATTCTTTTTTACTCTGTTTGATGGCGTCAAGCAACTCCGATTCCTGTCTAGGTCCAAAGTTTCCACTGAGCTCTCCACGCTTCTGCAGCATGTTTTCCATCTGAGCGCATTTGAGGTCGGCATGCAAGCTTCCTAACTCGAGGTGATAACTCTCTTTCAGCATCCGCAGCTGTTCCATGAGGTCAGCAATCTGCCTGGTGCACTCGTCAAGCTGGTCTTTCATGATCTCCAAGACGTCGCTTTTCTCACTGGTGTGCATTCTGGTTGCTTGGAGACGGAGCTTAAGGTTGTCAATTTCCATGTCTTTAGACTCGAGCGCGAGCTTGGACGCTATTTCGTCAGCGTGACGCTGCTGTTCACTGGCCTCTTGGATGATCCGTACCTCCCGCTCCAGGGCGTCCACGCGATCTTGTAGGAACTTGATCTCGTTCTCGTAACGCGTGCGCAGTCGTTCAAGCTTCTCTTCCTTCGATTGGCTAGCGTTCTTTTGTTGTTCCATTTCGCTCAAGACAGACTTCACTTCTCGTTCCCAGCATTCTCTTTCGATTACATAGCTCTGGAGTTTGCTGTTGGTGGACGTGAGGTCGAGTTTTAACTCCGATTCCCGATTGTGCTTCTGCGCCAGATCTTTCTTCAGGAACTCGTTCTCCTTCTCTGTAACTTTGAACTTGGTGAGACTTTCATTGTACTCTCTTTCTCTGTCTTTTAACTCCTTTTTCAGCGACTCAGCCTCGGCTCTGAGCTTGCCAAGTTCCAGCTGTTTGCGCGCAGAATCCGCGCACGCGCTGCTCTGGACCTTGACCATCTGTCGTTTAAGATTCTCGATCTCGTGGAAGGAACTCGCAGCTTTGCCTTCTGCAGTGTTTAAGTTTTCTTCCGATTTATTCAGCATCTGTTGTAAGTGATCTTTCTGTTCAAGGACTCCCTTCAACTCACGATCGAGGTTTCCCTTTTCGCTTTTTACTTTGTTCAATTGACCACTAAGAGTACTACACAGCTCTTTCTCCTTCTGAAGCAAAGCCTGAAATTGCGTGCACTCTTTCTTCGTCGCGTCTAACTGATGTTTTAAGATCTCGTTGGTTGCTTGAAGACTTCCTCGCTGGATCTCGAGTTCTTCGCATTTCTCACGGGAGTCGTCTAATTCCTCGGCTGTTTTCTCTAACCTTATAGCTTTGTCGTTCACGCTGTCCTTCAGAGCTCTAATTTCGTTTTCAAGGTTGGCTTCATCCACTGCTTTATCCTTGGAGTCGTTTTCCAAGCTTGCTATGCGTTCGTCCGCTCGGGCGAGCTTTGCAAATAGCTCTGTCCTTTTCTCGTTAGCGTTGTCGTACAACTTTTCCATCTCGTCGATCTTTGACTGGTTGGCGAACAGCTCTCTGTCTTTATCTTGAATGAGTTGCTGTGTTGCTCTTTCGTTTGCTTCCAGCTCAAACGTTCTTTTCTTCAACTGTAAGATGTTTTCTTGCAGCGCGTCAAGCTGTTGTTGACTTCCCTTGATATCGATTTTTGCACTAACTATCTGCTTACGCGAAGATTCCAATTCCTTGACGTACCTTTCTTTTTCATCCTCGGCGGTCTTCAGCTTGGCCTTTGCTTCTTCCAAAGCTTCCTTCGTATTCCACAGTTCTTTCTCGAGCAACATCTTTTCTCCCTTGGTCTCGGTGATTTCGTTATCCTTATCCTTCTCCATTTCCACGCTTTTAAGTTTCAACGCTTCCAGACGCCTTCTCAATCTCTTCACTTCGTCTTCTAATTTCCCCTTCTTCTTTTCTAAATCGAGGAGACACCTTTTCATCTCCGACGAATTGTTTCTCTCTTTCTGAAGACTTTCGTCCAGGCGCGCTGTTTCGTCTAATTTAGCGTTCAACTCTTGTTGAAGTGCTCTATTATCGTTGAAGGATGAGAGACACGCCTTGTGGAAGGAGTCCAATACGTCCTTCATTGATGTGTTCAGAGGTGTAACCGGTCTGGCGTCAGCCTCATCAATTCCGTCCTCATCCTCTCTAGCCATAAACTCTGACGAAGGCAACTCAGCAAAGTGTTCACCGCTGTTTGTAGCTTTCATTTTGCGTACAACATTCATTTTGGCTTGCGCTTCAGCCAGCAAATCTTCAATCTCAGCGTTTCGCTCCTGCAACTCTTTTTCCAACCAGTCTACCTTCTCCGTTGTCAGATCAAGTCGCTCTTTAAGGTCGTCGTTTTCGGCGCAGGTTTTTGTTAGTGTATCTTTGGTCTTGGCAAGCTCATTCGTCAAGTTCGTATTTTGCAATGACAAATCTTCCAAAGCCTGGTCTCGTTTGGTTACATCGGCGCTATAAACTCTCTCCTTCTCGCCCAGAACTTCACTGGACTGTTTAAGATCATCTTCGGTCTTCGTTAACGATGCCTGTGTATGCTCCAAATCTCGCTTGAGGTTGCCGCGTTCTTCAATTACCTTTTGATGCAGTGTTTTCAGCTTATTCATCTGGTCGCTCCACGCTGACACCTCTTTCTCATTGGTTTCCCTCTCTGACTGTAGGGTCTCCTGAAGATGTTGGATTCGCTGCGCGCTGGTAGCGCACTGTTGTTTAAGTTCTTTGTTTTCAGCTCGTAAGTTGTCTATATTCCCCTCAGCTTCAGTCAACTCATTCTGACTGGTCCAATACTTCCCAATCATCTCTTGCTTTTTCTCTTCCAGTGATCTAATCTTAAGCTCGTCGTTTTTCAATTCCTCTTGCAATTCTTCCACTTGTTTCTGTCTTCTCTCTAGAGCGCTCTTAGTGACAGAGAGTTCTTTCTTTCTTGTTAGCAGATCAGTCTTCAAATTGGCTGCGGTTTCTTCGTTACTGGCGATGATAACTTCCAGAGCTTCATTAAGCGATACTACTTTACTGGCACTCGTTTCTTTTTCCTTCAGCAGCTCATTACAGGCTCCTTCCAGCTTTGTGATCCTCTCCTCCCAGGTAATCTTCTCGTTAACCAACTTCTTTCTCTCTTTCTCGCTGCCCTCGTGACTCTTGTAAAGGTTCGAATGTTGTTCCTTCGAGTCGGCCAGTTCTTCCTCAAGCCTCTTCATTTCTATTGCTTGTAGTTCCGTCTCTTTCCTCAAAGCATTTCCTGCCGCCTCTAAAATGCTGACTTTTTCTTCCAGATCGAAATTCTCTTCTCGTAATCTTGCCAGCGAGCGTTCTAAATCTTGAAGGTTGTTCTTGTATGTTTTGCAAACGGCGGCGTTTTCGTTGAGGTCTAACTCAACTTTCTGCCTTGTATCTTTTTCCGAATTCATCTGCTTCTTCAAATGGTCGACCTCTTTACGGGACGTTTTTAATTCTGCCTGTTGTTGCCGCAGTTCTTCTCTTAATGCAAACAGCTCAGCTTTCGATTCTTCTTTTTCCTTCAGGGCATCATCGAATTTTCCCCTCAGATCTCTGAGTGTCACGTCGGTGTTTTCCAATTCCCGCGCAAGCGTTTGCTTCTCTGTGCATTCTACCTCTAACGTGGCGATCTTTTTCTTGTCATTTCGTCCTTCGTCTTTCATTGCTCTCGCATTTGCTTCCAAATGTGAGATTTTCTCGTGGCATACCAGCAACTCTTTTTCGAGGGCGGTCTTTTTCTGTTCGACTCTCAGCAGATTTGAATCCAAAGTTGACATCTGTTGGTTTGCGCGGACCAGTTCTGAGTGTTGTTTCTCCGCTTTGTTTTCGTACTCGCCAAACAGCGACTCAAGCTCAGTGCATTTGCTCTGTAGTTGAATAATAGATTCGCGATTTTCTAGGTTTTCTTCCTTCAAGTTATCGTACTTTTCTTTTGTGTCCTCCAGCAGGGATTCTTTTTGCGCCAAATCTTCCTTCAGCTTCTTAATTTCTTCGCACAACTTCTGAGAAGTGGTGGAAAACAAGCACACCTGACTGTTAAGAAGCGCAAACTCCTTATTAATAAATTCAACATCTCTTTGGCAATTCTTGGATTCTACTTCCGGTACTTTAGCCTCGGAGCGGAAAAAGTCGAGATTTCTTTCGGTAGCTCGGATACTTTGTCGTAACTTTTGCATCAGCGCCTCACTGTCTGAAGCTATGGTGTCTCCATCTCCTTGTGAAGGTTTTTCCTCCTCTGTTGTTTTCAATTCCTTGTTCAGCGCACTCTTAATAGCTCCTTTCATCTCGCGGTTCAGATGATTTATTTCATTCATCAAGGTCTCAGCATTTTGTTGTTGAGCTAAAACCTTTCTTGTGGCGACGTACAGATCGTTTGTGAGACTTTGCCTTTCGTCTTCCAGTTCATATTTTTTCGCTTCCAGTTGCTGAATAACTTCGTCTTTTTGGCTGAAATCTTTCAGTGCGTTCACTTTCTCTAAGCGAGTCTTCTTCAACAGTATTTCCAGCTCTTCATTGTTTCCTTTCGATTCCACAAGGCTCTTTTCCAAGGTTTCGTTTCTCTTAGCACTAATCTCGTTTGCAGTCTTCAGTTTAGCCACTTCTAGGTTAGCTAGGTTCAGTTTCTGTTGAAGATTTTCCTCTTCCTGAATCGATGTCTTGTATCGTCCTTCCATTTCCGACAGGTCTTTCTTGAGTAAGTCCAGTTCTTCGTTAAGCCGTCGGTTTTCTGAGGACGAAGCAAACTTGCTCTTTTCCATTTCTTCAATTGATTTCTCCACTTCCCTTTGCTTTTCCTCCGTTTTTTCAAGACGGTCTTTCGCTCTGTTTAACTCGTTTTGCAGTTCTTCACAGTGATTTAAAGCTACGTTTTTCTCAACTTCAATGATCTCTCTGTTCGCTCTCTCTTTATCTGCGGTTTCTTTGAGTTTCTTTATCTGCCTCTCTGTTTCAGAAATTGTCAACTCCACATCACACTTTGCTTCTGATAGCGCCATAATGTCAGTTCGCAGCTTCTCGTTTTCAGCTTGGAATGCACCGTTCGTGATTTCAATCTCGGCCATTTTCGCTTGGAATGATCTCAGTTCGTTGGCTAATTTAGAACTTTCTTCGTCAGCTCTCCGGAGATTGTCTTTCAGATTTTCGTTCTCCGTTTGGAAACTTTCTTTGGATTTTTCCAGGTCTGTTATGGTCTGTTTCATGGCGCCGGCCTTGATTTCCAATTTCTCTTCTTTCTTTTTTGACTCCACAATCGCCGCTTCCAAGCTTTTGTTTTCATTCTGCAAAGACTTCTTTTGTTCTTCAAGATTAACAACTTTAGCATTCGCCTGTTCGTCTCGAATCTGTGTTGCTTTGAGTTCTCCTTCAAGTTCTCTCACCAGTTTCTCCGATTCCAGGGACTGAGTGAGATCTTTCTGTAGCTCCCCATTGGTCAGTTGTAAATCAGCGCATTCAGCTTGTAAGTTTGACACCAGTACTTCTAAATCTTTCTTCTTCTTTAAAACCATGTCAACTTTGTCTTCCACCGTTGCCATGGGAACACTACCATGTGCGGAAAAGAAAATGTCGTCCCGATCGCTCGGCGAAGCTGCAAGTTTTTTCTCAATGCTTTCAAGCTGGTTCTTCTGGCTAGTGATTTCTTCAAGCAACTGTCGAGACAGAGCTTCGTATTTCTTCTTTTCATTGGCTTCATACTCAAATTTCTCGGCCACTGATTTGGAGTACAGCTCCAGAGTTTTCTCTTTTTCCTCTTGAATCTCAACCTTCTCATGTAATTCTGCGACATCCTTCTCTCGGTTTTCAAGCGTTGTTTTCAACAGGTCAGCTTGAGTGGACACCACGGCAAAACTTCGCTCCAATTCCACAACTTTATTCTCAGCATCTCGAGTCCTGTCCTCCAACAACTTGACTTTTTCTTCCAATCCTTGGACGCTCTTTTCCTTGACAGCCCCTTCACTTTTCAGCATTTCGTTCACCTGCGAAAGGTGTTTTAATTGGCTTTCCTGTTTCTCCTTTTGCACAGTGGCGTCGTACAGTTTCCCGCGAAGTGCTTCGTTGTCTCGGACGACCGCTCGGAAGTTTTCGATCATGGTCGGCATCTTGCACAGTAGCCCGGTTTCCTGGTCAAAACTTTCTCCCGAGAACGCATTATCGGAGGCTACTGAGTTCGGGCTATTGGGGCCAGAACCGAACTCAAATGGAGACGTCAAAGAGATTCCCAAGGCTGAATCCGGCGACACGCTTTCATCTCTTCGAGAGCTTTTACGCAAGTCGTCGATTGTTCGTGAAGCGTTTAAAATCTGCTCCTCCATTTTCTCCTTCTCCTTCTCCGAAATTTCCAGCGCAGAGTCTTTCTCAGAGAGCTTTTTCTTTACATCTTCCATGTCTCGTTTCATCTCGTAGTTTTGCTTCTTGACTATCTCGTAGGCTTCATTCGCCTCCGAACACGCCGATTTTAAGCTGAACAAGCGCTCTCGCTGTTTCTTCTCGTCCGTTCCCATTTTCTCTAACTTGATCTTCAGTGCGTCTAGAGATTTCATATTTTCCATACGCAGTTTCTCTTCCCGATAAAGGTTTTCATCTTTGTCTTTAACCAGTGAGCGCAGCTCGAAATTCTCTGCTGTCAGCTGTTTTATCTTGTCCTCTTTTGTTCTGATCGTAGCTTGCGCGTCGCTGAGCCCCTTCTGCAACATGATCATTCGTTCGGTGGTATGCTTCAAATCTTTTTCAACTTTGTCCTTCTCCTCTCTAGTGAGTAGATATTTTAACTCAGCTTCTTTCAGCTTGTCTGAGACGCCTTGGAAATCAGCTTCCATCTTGGCCTTCTGCTGCCAATCGAAAGCTTGCTTTTGTACCTCCATTTTCAGTTGTTCCACCTCGATCGCCAATCTTCCGTTCTCGCCCTGCAGCCGTTCGATGGAATCGTCTTTGGCTGAAAAGAAAGAGCGATCGTTAAGTACTTGACGGAAGCGATAAGTGCTAAGACAAACAAACAAGCACTCAACAATTCTCAAGAGTAAACGTATCTGTACCTTTGCTATAAACAAGCCAACGCTAGATGAATCGCGTCCACGCTGTTATCAACAACTATAAGTCATTGTTGTCTTTTAATCCAACTGGGAATTCGGTCTTTAAAACAATTGGCGTTTTGACTACTGTTAAAAAAAGAATTTTGGCTGTACAGTCGTCTTCACCCAATTTAAAACTGTGACTCTGTTTTGCGTCAAACCAAACTTAATCGTCCAGTTTTCTTAGCTGATAAACCCATTTGAGAAACGTTTGCGTAGGTTTTCAGACCTGGCATCAACACAGGTTATTTCATAACACCTTTTAGCGTCGTTTATCGAAACAAAAGCTTCTTTTAAGCCAAATAAAAAACGCGTGCACTACAATGAGACCAAAAGCTACTCATGCAAATACATTGGCCATGATTTTGTTAATCCTGGTACTTCAGCGGAGAAGCGTGATAAAATGTTTTAGATTCATAAACCTTTCATTTCGCGTTTCAGTAAAGTAGTTCACCTCACGATCGTTTTTGGTCGCAGAAACTGGCAAGCGTTATTTTAGGTTTCGCAAAATTTCCTTCAAGAAAAGACCATATGTCACATACAATACAATGTAATTATAGATGAGAATAATTTTCCCCTGCTTCGTTTTATACTAATAAATGAAAATCATATAAACTCATAAGTACTAAGATTGTACATAGCAACAATTATAAAAAAACTCAGTGAATTGCTATCTAACTACAATAGCAGTGAATTACAATTGATTGCTCAATATTGGCACAGTTAACAACTAGTCAATAACTATCTGTTTATCCTCCGTGCGGGAGAAAATTAGTTCATTATTTTTTTAAAGTTTTAATATAGTTCCTCCTTCGTTTGTCTCCGTAAATTTCCAGAGTTTTATACAAACATTTCTAAGAACCCTGAAGGTTTCCGTAAATTTCCAGAGTTTTATACAAACATTTCTAAGAACGCGAAGGTTTCTTAGAGCCCTTTTAAGTAAAGGTATTGCGGTTTCCTATTGTTTACACGTCTCCTGAGACTTTATAGTGACAAGCTTTTGTTTATAGAGTTTTGTTTGACTTTTAGACACCGCCAAAGATTAAAGGAATAATCAATAAAATCAGGTGATTTTGTAAAGAACCCGCATAACATGTCATCGGCGAAAAATGTAGTTGGTAATAACAAGCAAGACAGCTTACAAATTCCAAGGTCGTGTAAATGAATGAGTTATTGAAAGTCACGTTTTGAAGATTGCTCCATTTGTTTGGTAGCTTACTACAGTTTTCAGAGACTGAGCAGCGTGCGCTATGATTGCCTGCCAGACGTCAGTATGAATCGCGCGTGCAGAAATGACGCAAGTTACCCTAAGAAGGAACGAAAACCACTTCAGCACTTGAAAGGCGTCAAATCACTTCATTATACGCAGCAGTAGTTTCCAACTCCGTTCAAACATGTGTTAAAGCCTGGGGATAAAAAAAGTATGACAAAAAAGCTCGATAACCAACCGATAAAAGAGCTTAATTTACTCTCACTTTCTCGCACGCGATACATGCTTTCTTGACCGCATGCGCAAAAGAGAAGAGCTCTGGGGTTGAGAATCGACTTCACATGAGCGCGCGCTTAAATACAAGGCATGCGCAATTCAATTTTTTACGATAACTGCAGAAATTTTCGCGCGCTCATTGGCTAATTTTAATTGTCAATAAGCGGACAGACACATGAATTTATAATTTATGCAATGTGTCAACGAACAAGAGCGGACAATTTGACAATTTGTTATCGTAAAAAAACAAATTGACGTCAGTTTTTAGTGCGTCTGTCCTGTTATTGACAATGAACTTCGTCATAACATTTTCAAAATAGTCTGTACAGCTACTTTGACAATGTTATGACGAAATTCATGATCAATAACCGGACAGATACATGAAAAACTGACGTCAATTTGTTAACTCGTCCAAGGTTGTAAAAGCCAATCGTTGATTGAGGATTGCTCGAAAACCTATGATGAAATTTTCACAGTTACTTTGTAAGGGTGAATCACGTTTAGAGCCAAACGTTTTTAAAAAATCTGCAAGACAGATTTTGCAATTTTGAGCTATTTTTGACCTTAAAATTTTCTTAGTTTGCGAAAAATCTGTCCTACTTTGCATGAATGTTAAATCAAAGCCAATTGCTTATTCCTGAAATTTTGGGGTGGAGTCATACGGGTAGATTTTGAGAAAAACGTGATTTAACTTATAAGTGCCTAGTCTCTCCTTAGGTACTCGGTCGTTCATTTTAGCCATTTGTTGACGATTTATTGAGCATAAGACTTAAACTTTATATCATATTAATTTGGTTATATTTTGTACAATCTATTTTGTACAATCTATTCGAGCCAGTCGAAACTCCTAACAAATACATGTAACTTATGCAAAGCGCGGGAAAAAGTATGCCAGCGAGTCATGATTGGTTTTAGACTACGAGAGCAGTCTCTCTTTTTCTCGAAAATCCGTGGGTAAGAATGCAAATCAAGTACGCGTGCGAGCGTGATTGTGAACGTGACGTGCGAGCGGTGATTCCGCGAGCCGCTAGTCGCGAGGGCGTCGGAAGACGAGCGAAAAGAGAGAGACCACTGATTTTAAATGTATATAACGACTTGGATGCTACTTTTCGCTTGTCTTACAACGCTGGCTCACAGTCACGCTAGCACGCTTACTTGTCTTACGTTCTTCTCTACGGTTTTCAAGGAAAAGAGAGCTCTAGTCTCGAGACTGCTCGCAGTCTAGATTGGCTTTGGTTTGACTTGTGTCACTTCTGAATGGATTACAAGGTAGCGAGAACTTTTTAAGCAAAATGATTAGGGAAGTCATGGAAAACTAATGCGGATGCGAATATTACTTTCAGAAACTGTGGAAATTGCTTTTTGTACAATAACAAGGGCTTTAAATCTGTGCGAGTGAATAACAGAATTTATTATTTATTATTTTTATTTATGTTGATTCCTCAGTATTGCATTGCGCACTATTTTCATTTCGTCATTAGCGCGCTCAAATGAGCGCGTGCACCGAGACAACGAAATAAATTTCCCTCAAGCTAACCTCGATTGCTCGGTTTCTTTTAAACGAGAATGATAACCTATATTTTTTTATTGTATAATAATAGTTTACATATTATGGCCGGATCCTCTTTAATTTAAAAAAAGATATAGGTAGAAACGTGCAAAAAACAGTACTTTGGGATGCAAATTATGACCGCGAAAACAACGACTATACGAACGCTTTACGTCCACGTCGTTTTAAATGGTGTGATTTTTCCACAAATTTTATATATTGTTCCATATGCCCGACACTTTCTACCTGTCAAGTTTTTTACCCATTATTACTTTAATAAACTATACCGCAAAATGTAACGTGGACCGATGAAGAACGCATGTGATTGGCACGAGTACAGGCATAAATGGAGTAAGATTGGCCCATCACATTTCTTAAGCGAGCACGATGACCTGTCATTTTAATTGTGCTTTTGGAAACAGGGCTTGGTAGAGAACATTCGGGGAAAGGTTCACAAAAATTCATCGCATCTTTTATTTCTGAGGAATCACCTTAAAATAACAGACCATTAATGTAAATAATTCATTCAGGTTTCATCAGACTTTACATGGAAGAGTTAAATATCTTGGAACGTTTTTTTTTTCATAACATCAATTGCAAATTGTTACATATGCAAGGTGAGAAACTCAAGTGAGTCTTACTTAGGTCAGTAAGAATGCAGCTCTATAAGGATATTGACTGAAAAGCACATTTTTTGTTTCTATTTACAGGAAAATACCAAACTAATTTTTGAGAAATCCAGAGTCAACTTGATAACGCGTGTTTCGCATTTTCATATTTGTGCTAAGACATTTTAATCATCCAATTTAATCATCCAGTCACTGATGTGTTGTTATCATTTGACAAACACTATTCTACAAAGTCAAAGTTAACGTTTCTACTCGTCAGGCTAAGCTGTTTTCCCTTGAATCTTCTCAAAGTCATGATAAAGTTTCCTAATTCTCTAGCTGAAATAGCTAGCCTCACAGTGCAACTACTCGAACCGTGTTACTTGGGAAAGAGTCAATCACAGCGTTACTTGACAACAAAGGATAGCGATCTTTTCTTAAATAAACCAATACAATTGAAGAATAGCATAACACGCAAACTGCAGCGACAAACATGACAATTAAAAGCATGTTGGAAAACAAAAATAATTTAAGCTAGCGTTTCGTATGCAAATGTTTCTCAGCTTTTGTCATTGATATTGTTATTAGCTTCTTATCTTAAATTTTAAATGTGGACGGTTCTATTCTAAACGGTCACTTCTGAAGATGCATGTCGAAACATACGAAAGGTCGAGTGAAATGTTGTTTTCCAACATATGTTTTATTGTCATGTTTGTCACTGCAGTTTGTGTGTTACTTCTTATAAAGCTACAATGGCCAAAAAAATTGAAGAATAGGAATAATAATTCTTGACAAAATTGAAAACCCAACAAAGTGCGCGAAGTGTTGCGAACCACTTAGGAAACTTTGCGTTTGCTCATTGGCTAGTTTCGATCTTAAATTTTGCACGCTTTTCAGTAGTTTCGGTTTAGCTGTCGCAAAATGAGTTTTCATGCTAAATTTTTCGAGCAGATTTTATTTAACGTAGTCCGCGTTTTTCACCTGAGTCCATGTTTTATATTCAGTCCGTAATGCTTAGTCCGCATCTTATAACAAAGCCCGTGTTTTAAACCCAGTTCGTAGTCCGTAGTCCCCACTTCGCAGTCGGTGTTTTACACTGACGGTGTAAATCGACACAAACGATGCCTGTTCCGTTGCTATGCGAGACGACGTGCTTTCATTGCCAAAACTAGAACAATTATTGTGTTAATTATCTTTGGGGGAACAGCTAAAGGGCATTTTCACTCCCACAACACGCAGGCAAACTACACCTTTCTCTTCGTACGAAAAGTCGTGCACATTTCGTGAAGGTTTACAGGTTTATTTTATTTTTTTTTTGGCACTATTTACAAAGAAGACATGTCTGTAAGGTTTTTAAATTCCATAAATACTGACTCCGAACTTTAAATCAACAACTTCTTGTTGTTTAATAGTGCACAATAAGCCCAATGAGCTGCCTCTGCACTCGATAGTCCGCAATATTGCACAACACTCGAAAGAAAGCACATGGACAAGCATGGAGATGACGTCATTCTCCCCTGAAGAATTTTTTTTAGGGGGGGGGGGCCCCGATTTGGTGTCCCAGATACATACAGGAAAAGTCGATTTTCCCTTCATTACCCGATTAGAACTACGTTCTGTCGAACGCAATGATTCGGCGTCAAGAACTGAATCCGCCCCATGAGTGCACAAAAACCCCGAGGGGTCGATACCAAGTAGCTTATATGATTTCACGCGACACAGACCGTCACTTGCCGTCACGAGAAGTTATCAGTCCATTACTCTCAATTTACGTTTTGATTGGTTAGTTTTCTTCTAGTTGGCCTTGTTTGAGTATTTATACTGCAAAAACACTGTTAATTAGCTTACCTGGCAATGTGGAGTCCATTTCCCGAAGCGTCGTACTTAAATTCGTCTCCAGGCTCTCAATCTGACTTGCCTTTACCACCTTCTCGTTGACAAGCTCCCGCAGCTCTTTTTCTTTCTCTCCCATCTGTATGGTGTTCTTTTCCAGAGTTTTCGTTGTGTCCTGTACACTGCACTCAAGAAATTGAATTTGCTGTCTGAGTAGACCTAATTCTTTTTCCTGGCTGTTCTTGACTCTCCTTAAGTCTTGCACGGTATCTTCCAAATAGGCTTTTTCCTGTTGAATTTCCTTCAATGCGGTTTGAAGTATTTGCAGCTGTTCTTTGAACTCCCCAACTTCGTTCCCCAAGTCCTCGATGATTTCGGGATCGTCAACTATTTCAGGACTTCTCTCCGGTAAACTTTCAGCGTCGACCTTTACTATAGTTTCTCCATCAACTGTGTCAAAATCGATAGAATTCTCTTCGCTTTTGCTATTATTTTCTTGAATCTTTCTCTGGAGTTCCTCGATGTCCCGTGCTAGTTGCTCGATACGCCGGTCTCTTTCAATAATTTCCTCCACCTTTTCCTCTAAGTTCCTATCTCGCACATTCAATTTTGTCTCCAGCACTTTGATCTGTTCTTGAAGATGTCCCATCCCCGACAGTTCATGCATTAGTTTTGAAATGGTTTTGCTGTCTTCTTCAGCCCGATTTTCCAAGTCTTTCACCTTCTCGTCAGCGGCCATGAGCTGGGTTTTGAGATTGTCAATCGTTATTTGTAACTTGGAGTTATTAGTTTCCAGCCTTTCCTTTTCGAGTCGCGTTTCCGCCTCTTTTATTTTATATTCTTGCATTGCCCCTTCTCTTTTGCTAATCTCACTTTGAAGTTCAATAGTTTGACTTGCACGTCTGCGTTTTTCTCTCTTTGTATCTTCGAGCGCTGTGTGCATATCCAAAATCTGCGTCTCATAACTTTCAATGTTATTGGTTGCAGTGAAGGTTTCCTCTTTAGTCTTTTCGTAAGAAGTCTTTAGATCAGATATTTCGGATTCATACTTGATGATTTCCTTCGCTGCGGCGAGATTTTCTTTCTTCGCCTCTTCAAGGGAAGCTTGTAGATCTGAAATCTGCGTTTTATATCGTTCAATTTCACTTTGTAGATTATGGTTTTCCTGTTTCGCCTTGTCTAGGTACTTTTTTAGGTCTGAGATTTCTAATTCACCCTCCTTGATTGAGTTCAATGCTGCCAGATTTTCTTTCCTCTCTCCTTCAAGCGACTTTTTATAATCTGTAATCTGGCTCTTATACCTTTCATTGTCGATGGCGGCAGTACGATTTTCTTCTTTAGCCTCTTCCAAAGAATTCCTCAGATCCGAAAGTTCAGATTTATATCTTTCCACCATTGCTTTGTTAGCACGATTTTCTTTTCTTTCTTTATCAAGCGAAGCTTGCAAATCTGAAATTTCGAACTTGTACAACTCGTACTCTTTAGATACATTGGAACATTCTTTTCTTGATCTGTCAAGCGAAACCCTCAATTCAGAAATTTCGTCTTTACATCTGTTAATTTCTTTCACATTCCAACTGTTCTCTTCCTTAGCATCTTCAAGTGACACTTTTAACTCCTCTATTTGATACTTGTACCTCTTAATGTCACTAGATACACGCTCGTTTTCCGTCATTCTGTCATCAAGCGAAGATTTCAAATCTAAAATTTCAGACTCTTTCTTTTGAATTTCTTCTTCGGCATCGACCTTCCCCTTTCGTGTTTTGTCAAGTGAGGCTTCCAAAATCGAAATCTCTGATTTGTATTGCGCTCTTTCATTTATGGCTTTGCGGTCCTCCACCTGTGCCTCTTGTAGCTGAAATTTCAGTTCGAAAATTTCGGACTTCTGCTGTTCAATTTCCTTTTTAGCGGAATTTAGCTCTTCCTTGGAGTCTTCCAACGAAGTTTTCAACTCTGAAATCCTTGACTGATTAATTTTATTTTGCTTTTGTTTGTCTATTCTCATTTCATCAAGTAATGTTTTCAGTTGTGAAGTTTCAGATTTGTACCTATCACTTTCCTTCTTTGCTGTCTGAAATCCTGTCCTTGCGTCTTCAAGAGAATTTTCCAAGTGTTCAATTTGAGAATTGCACTGAATAGTCTCC
Source organism: Catalaphyllia jardinei (assembly GCA_022496165.2). NCBI lineage: Eukaryota > Metazoa > Cnidaria > Anthozoa > Scleractinia > Caryophylliidae > Catalaphyllia > Catalaphyllia jardinei. The sequence goes on from CM042751.1 coordinate 4,356,063, forward strand.
TTAAAAGACTTTTCGTTTTCTCTTTTTGCTTTCTCCAGCGAGGATTTGAGCTCCGATGTTTGGGATTTGAACAGTTCGATGTTATTTTCAAGATGACTTTTTTCTGTTCTTGTCCGATCGAGGGACGCTGATAATTCCAAAATTTGTGACTTGTGTTGCTGGGAATCTTCTTCGGCTCTTAGTTTTTCTTTCCTTGTTTCCAGCAACAAAGCATTCAGATCTGACACTTGAGCTTTGTACTGAAGAACTTCTCCACCAGCGCAATCCTTTTCCTCGCTTGCTTTGTCCAGGCAGTCCTTCATTTCGGAAATTTTGGTTTTGTACAGTTCAATCTCTCTTTCAGCTTTGCGTAAATCATCTTCCTTTCTGTATAGCTCTTTTTCCAATTCTCTTCCCTGCTCTTCTGAGGCTGTCAGATCTTTTTTCATGCAGTCAATCACCGACTCTAACATTGAAATATTTTGCTTCGCGTTCTTCCTTGTTGGCTCCGAAGGTAGCTCATTTGGGACGCCGCGGCCGTCTTCGGTGTCAAAAACAAATTCATGACTGACACAGTTTGTTTTACTTTCCCTCACAAGCTCTTCTAATGAACGACCTTGTTCAGTGGTCATGTTGTGGTTTTCCTTGAAAGAATTGTCGTTGATGACTTTATTCGGTATAATTAACATGCGTTCGTCTTTCTGGTGTTTAAATTTCTCAAGAATTACTTGTATCTCTTGCCCTTGTTTTTCCAGCTTGTCTTGTAGTTCTTTGTTTCTCTTATCTGCCTCTGCCTTTTCCTGTCTCGCTTCCTCTAGAGACCTCCATAATTCGGATAATCTCTGTGGTGGGGTGAAAGGCGCATTATCTGCACTGTAAGAAGCTTTCTTGTTGTCTCGTAGTTTCTTGATTTCATTTTCAAGGCTCACGATCTGTCGACTTTGCTGTTCCATAATTGCCGTCAGCTCTCGACTTTCTCTAGATAAGTTTACTGTTGAAGCCTCATCTTTTTTGGAATGTTCTGGTGTCGTGCCAAGCTCTGCTTCATCGATGTCAACCTGAATGCCCTTTTCCGCTCTCTGCATCAACCGCACTTCTGTTTTGCTAATTTTCCGTTCAATCTTGTTAACGTATCCTTCGGTTAGATCCAAGGACAATCTTCGTCTTGCAGTACGAGGGATTTCAAATGATCGCATTCTTTCAAGCTTTCGGTGTTCACTTCCGCCCACTTGTATTCCTTTATCTACTCTCAGGGGTGTCGCGGCAGGCACTCTGTTGAGTTGCGTCACACTATTGCGTCTAACGGTGACGAGTTCCTCCTTTAAGTTTTCAACCTTCTGTTCTAGTACTGGCTGGATACTAGGAGTAAAGTTGAGTTCCACTCTGTGCGGTCGATCTTTAACTTTGCTTTCTGGTTGTGCAATTCCTTCCCGTTTCCTTGACGACAATTCGTTCTTTGTCTCTAACTCCTCCTTTAGATTTACCGCTTCTTTCTGAGCTTCCTTTAACTGTGCTTCCGTCAGTGAAATCCTCTTTTCCTTTTCTGTGAGTTCCTTTTCCATTTTCTCGTTTTCCAAACTTCTACTCTCCAAGAGGTTCTCTAGGTTGGAGAGACTGGTACGAGATTCGATCAGCTCATCCGAGAGCATAAGTTTCTCCTCCAGCATGGCCGCCAGTTTTTGCTTCATTGATAGAATTTCGCTCTCCATGGGTGACATTGGGCTTGTGGAATCTTCACTCCTCCTTTCCATACTGTTAATGGCGCTCTCAAGGTCTAACTTTTCAACTTGCGATGCTCTTCGGGCCAAACTGATACTTTCAACTTTCATGTCTGCCGTGGAGAACTTCCTAATGGATCTCAATTTTTCTTCGTCTTCCCTCTTTGAAATCTGAGCCAATCGTAATTCGTCTGATAAATCTTTGAGCTCGGCATCGAGAGTTTTAAGCTGCGTTCCTACTTTGTCCTCCAGTCGCTTGGACTCTTCGACATGTGAAGATTGTACCTTTTCCAAACCTTTAATCTGATGCTTTGCCTCTTGCATCAACTTGGACATTTGCAAGCTTTCCTCGTTCTCTCGTCCTAGGCGCGATCTCAAGCCTTCAGTGAGTATTCTCTCCGTTGCTGTGGTGAGCTTTTCAACCGGCAGACTTCTTGTATCCTGGACTTTAATTTGCCTGCTTTCAAACGCATTCTCGACGTCTTTCCGTAGGCTCTCCTTTTCCTCTTCTGATAACAAATAAGATGTCTTTCTGATCTTTCTCGGAGAAATCAGTCCATATCTCTTGAACTGTAAATCTTCTTCACTGTCTTCTTGCATTAGATCTTCCAGTGCTTGCTTTTGCATTTGAAACCTTTTTGACGTCACACTATGCGCTAAAATCTCATTTTGTAATTGCTGAAGGAAATATCGAAGCCTCGTGCTCTTGTCTACGCTGGTCTGCAGAAGATGAGCGTATTTCCGAACGGCTTCCGATCGCTGCACCCGAAGCTCCCCGACTTTAGTTTCCTGAATCCGAAGCTTGTTTCGTAACTCGTGCAACTCGTTATGAAGTTTTTTGTTCGATTCGTTTATCATATTCACTTGCCTTTCCAAAATTTTGTTCTCTGTCTGCAACGCAGTTGTTTTTGATCGTAGTTTTCTCATTTCCTCGTTGATTTTATCATTCTCTTTTCGTCTATCTACCAGTTCTTGATCCAGCAAATTAATCTCATGACGGAGATTTCCGATGCTTGTGTCTTTTGCTTCGGATAACCTCCTTTCGTTCAAAAGGCTCTCGTTTAACTTCTTGATGGTCTCTCGGGCTTCCCTCAAATCGTTAACAGTGTTAACTGGACATGTTGTCTGGACTAACGACATTTTGACTTGGACACCGGGTTCCGAATTAACTGTACAATATAAAGAATCTTTAGGTTTACTTTCAATTTCCTGCGAGTCTCTTTCGCTTCTCAATTTCCACCTTTTATTTCTCTTCTCGTGTTCTCCAGAACACTCCTCTGTGCTGTCCCTTGTTTCTCTCTTATCTTTACTTTCAAAACGTATTCTCAATTGCTTCCCAAGTTTTGAAAAACTAGGAATTGTTTTAATTGCTACAGAGCTCCCTCTTAAATCGAGATTCTCTCCCCCTTCGCTCCAAGGCAGACATTCTTCAGAGCGAGACTTCCGTATCGCCTGTCCGTGTGATAAAGATAGTACGTGGACCGTACGATGGTGGGACATGTCTGTGAAGAAGTAAACAATAAACGTATATTACCTTTTTAAGATTAATATATGTGGCCTTCGTTGATACAAAGAGCAAAAATTTGTGCATCTAGAATTACTCACGGAATCGCGGCGAGAAAAAACATCTTGGCGTGGAAAAAAAAAACACTGAGCAAAAAGCCACTCACACTTGCCGCTCAAAAACAATTAGCATGATCGAAAACGATAGTTGGTGGGCCATAAATTGATACTTATTAAATTTGTATTCAGTTTTGTTACCGGTAGTCACATATTTTCGAACACAGACCACATAAAGGGGCTGTGATAAATATTCGGTTTTTATCTGATAGAAAGCACCGGCAACGCTTAAAATGTTACCTTTTCACAAAAATTCAGCTTAGGTTATTATCAATTCCGCGGAGTCTAGCTTTGGAGTAAATTATAAACTGCTTTAAATAAGTATAGGCAGTTTTTTCCACACTTTGTTATTTTGAAACTCTTTTAAAAATTTTAACTCGTTCAGTAGGTTAGACATGCAGAGACATGTGGCAAGTGTTTTCTTATTTGGTCTCCAACGAAGGACAATGGGTTTTTTTACAAACTAATCCTCTAAACAATCGCTGTGTTATTTGGACAGACACTGGCCTGTCTGTTCAACCCATTAACAAAACTGATGCGTAATTTTAAAATTGTGACTACCCTCAGTTGTGGGACCGGCAATGTTCAACCGCGCCCGCCAACCTCAAAATAGCAAGCTTGGTGACGGACTATCGGTCCTGGACGCCATTTTCGAATTTAATAACCTAGAAGTGACATTTGAACAAAGCGCTGGATTTCCGAAAAAGGACAATCACTTTAACTCATAATGAATTAAGCTGCGGGTTAACTGCCCTTTGTTAAAGGTGTTCTGTACCGAGAAAGCCGGTGGAAATAAAGTTTGGCTCGAACAGTAAGCCACTTCCAGATTTAATCAAAGTCTGAGTCAATTTAAAATTAATTGATTCCAGCTATTGTCTTGAATGAAACCCTGGAGTGTGACCATTGAAAGCTAGCTATAAGGTGTCGCGTTCATGTAATGCTGTGTATTGCCTTCTCTCTTATGATGTATACGTCTGCGGATGAAACCCTAGTGGTCCTAGTGTGTTACCATTCAAATTAAAGTCACTGGTAAGTGCTTTCATGTGGTACTGTTTATTATGCTGCACAAGGTGGTTCTAACTTTTAAGTCCCTAGTACCAAATAAAATCAAAAAATTAATACTTTCATGTGGTTAGTGTTTGGTTTTCAATACTTCTCAGTATAACATTAGCTGAGAGCTTTTGTTAATTTTTGAACTGAGACATTCAAGGGATTAAAGGGTTTTAATAGTGGCTAAAATGTTATCGTCGCTTCAATTCCTGTACGTTCACTGAAAAGACTCGGTTGGACTGTATAAACACAGGCAGATTGCCTAATCTGACCATATATGAATTTGGGATGTAAAAGTTATAGTTTAATTTAACATCAACTGTCCTCACTTCTGCAACATAACAGTTTTTTTTATATACTTTTTACTATCAGAACTACATGCCAATTTGGCTCCAGTTTATAAAATATTTTTAACATCTATGCTTTATATAAATTTCTGTTACACTGCAACTTTATAGATGTCATCTGAAAACCGGTCATGCAATAAACGGAAAATTTTCGTTAAGACTGATACTTAAAGCTATTGTTTATTTTTTTTAATAGTTCTACAATGCACAAGTTCTCATACAAATATTTAAGCTCTTCAACCTGGTGTTTTTTATGTAAGAGAAGGTATATCCTTCCTGCATTTTTGTTTGAAAATTGTGTTTGAACTTTCACCAGTAATGCATTGCAATCGATTCAAGTTTAATTAATTTTGGGGTCGATAGAACCTTTCTTGCCAGAAGAGCATAACATTCAAGGTTTGCAATCTTCATCTAACTTGACTCGTGATTTGTTCCGCGATCGCGAAACCATTCAAGCTCGACAGGCCTTGCTCTTTGACAACTATGGCGGAGAAACAGACATACGTGCTGCACCTACTGGATTGCTCGGATCGTTGCCACCAGTTGTTGAATGTTGTGTTAATTGTTGATTCTTAGTCACAGTTCATGATCAATAAAAATTCAGTTCTCCTCGGCTTATTTTTGTGTACGGTAATCTATAATCAAGTATTTAACTCTCGTATCTTTCTGGGAAAACAGCATAGAGCTAACACACGATGCTAGACCCGAAAGACCTATGGCAGTGGAACATGTTTTACTTTGCTAAATTCAAACAGCCCTTGTTACGCAATTCGTTAAGGGCATCAGAGCACTCGTAGAACATTCTTACGTGCAAGCTTCCTTGTCAGGAAAACTTATAAAAATTCTGTGTAACCTACATTTTGTCCACACTTGAAGATAAATTAGAGTCTCAAGGAGAATTAAAATCTGCCAGCGTCGCTTGTAAATACATGACCCTCGTTGAAATACAACAACGAATTATGCAATTCAACTTTCGACCCTACTGGCTAGATTCTATGAAGATGCAGTGGAATTTCGTGATAAATCTTAAATAACTTTACTCGCTCTGCAATTTTCTCGTTTCACAATCAGACATGCAGAACACAGATACTTCAATCCCCCTCAACAACAAACTGATCGCGTCCTTTTAAATATCACGTGTGTTATATTGCGCGTCAATCCTAAGTCAAGCACAAAGAAGGACGATAATTTTCCCTTGACTCCGTACGGTTTCGCAATTACGATTTCCGATGATAAATTTTGAGTAACGAAGTGTCATAATTTACTTATACGAATTCGTCTCCAAATAGATGTTGAGCAGACAACATGCACTATTGGCAGTACTTGTCAAAGCTATCATAAGTAATCCCTTCAAACAACAAGGGCACTTGTTACTCCACGGTGATTACGCACACACTTTCGTATAAGTCGTTGTCATGTAAGTTCAGTAGTTCTATGTAGAAGTCTTCTGCCTGGTTTTAAATATTCCATTATATATCATAAACACACCGTTAAGTTAAGAACAAAGAATCATAAAATGCTTTGTTTACCTAATTTCTATCAGATAGTAGTGTTGTAGTGTGAAGCACTTGTTGTCTAGAATCTTCACTCACATTTGTAATCGCGCTCGCCGGAAAAAAGATATCACATACGCGCATCCAACTAGTCGAAAAAACAAACTTCTCTGAACTTGACCCAGGAATCTTAAAGTTTGATCTTAGGTTTTTCAGCTTGAGAACATGCTGCGAAGCACGCTGTTAAAATTGTTTAAAGCCCTACACAAGGAAACAAACATAGCTGCTTGCATTTGATACGAAATACTTTATACGAGCTAGCTAAACCAGAGATTACTTACATCATATCCTTGGAGTGCTTCATCTTGAATACTGCGCAGTTGTACCAAAGATTCATCGACGTTTTTTTCTTCTCCTGAGCTATGTTCGTCTTTAGATGACGCCGAACAAAGCCGCGATGAATGGGCCACTTCGATTTGAAAGGTTTCAGCTGAATTCCTTAAGCTCACAACGCATAAAGTATGAGTGCATAATTGATGGTTAGAAAAACTAGCTTCATAATTGACTTATCGGGTTACTGACTGGAACTCTGAAGTTGACAAATCAACTTCGGTTTTTTTTCTCATTTCTCCTCCTATGAATCTGTTTCTTTTGTAAGGTAATCAAATTTTCGAGGAGCTGCGTGCAAAGAAACTTGTTTACGCTTTATTGTTGTTTACGCTTTATTACTTTAAAACGCAGAAGTGATTATTCTGAAGCACATGGCTGGAACATTTGGCGCGTTCTACGTTCTCTTGGCGGGAATTCTGACAACATATTAGGCCAATGAAAGCCTTGAAACCGTTAGCATTTGATCTTGCCTCTAAACACAAAATTACAAAAGTATATACTAAACATGCTTCTAGGGAATCGAAAATCAAACTTGTTTATTGAAGAATAAGAGGTAAAAGTGTTATTATTTTTAAGGGTCAGAAGGCATGTTGAACGTGGCAGAAAAAATTTCAAACGCATCTAGACCCTCTCTCGTCATTTCCTGTTTCAAGCTGTTCGCTTAAGAACTTGACCTGCAAAGTGACGCTTGCTAACTTGACGAAACAAATTGATTTTACTCACAAAAGCGTTCAGGTCAAATAGTTCCCGCTTTTATTAGTTATCAGTGGATAATAAGCAAGCTGTTAAACAATAAACTGAGACAAAACAACTCTGTTAATTACACTAAGAACTCGTCTGCGTTCGCACTTAAGCCTCCTCCGCCAGTGAAAACACGCCTCAATAATAACCATTGTTACACATAAGTGAACTCGATTGGTGGCAAATGAAATCTTATGCAAAAAGAAATGTAATTAGAACTCATACGCATTTGTCGTGAACTGCGACGCGAAACACATGGACTAAAATTCACTCGCAAACAAAGGCAAAGTCTCCGTTGCACCAATTTTGGGTGGAAACTAAATTCACAACGAAACAAGGTTTTCAGAGCTTCAAAATGTCTATCAAATTGCGTAGCCATGGCGACCAAGATTCAAACATCGTCGCCACAGGCAAAAAATATATGCAAATATGATGAAGAAAATGAATTTCATGTAATTGAATTAGCTTGATTTCGTTCAATTGCTTTCGTTCGCTTGATTTGTCGTAAAATGTAGCTGAAATTTCTTTTTGTATCTGTATTTGTGTGTGTTGGTGTCAGTTTATTTGTAATGCCTTGGGTCTTTTTTTCCACTCTATTTACCGCGTCACTAATGGTCTCGTTTAGCGTGCTTTACGCTTTGTGATTATGTTGTTCGTAAAGCCTGATTGAGAGATAATAGTTTAAATAATAACAATCTAATAGCAATAATATTGTAATGATAGTTTGTTGTTCTATTCCTCGCTGAGTTGTTTCCAAGTCGGCCTTGCAGTGAATATCAGCTCAGTTTTTCTATTGTCACTGATTCGGCTCCCATTAATTGTATTCTGCTTGTCTGCCTAAAACCTCATTGAGCAGTAATAACAGCAATATAATAACATTAATAATATCATAATAATAGTTTATTGTTGGTAGAGACCCTCGCTTGAGTTGTTGCTAAGTCATAGTCCTGCATAACAGCTAATTTTTGCTATTTTTTCTCATCCCACTTTTAACATTTGCATTTTGTTTGCCAGCACTTAAAATGAGATACATATCTGCAAGCGCTTCTCAACGTTTTTTTTTTTTGCTTGCAGATATGTGTCACATTTTATGAGATGGACAAACTTGCCACGTTTTAGTGAAAAGATTGTTTCACTTCAAGAAAGAAAACGGATAGCCTGCATTCAGAGGAAATTAGAGACCTCTATGCGTTGCCTAACAGCGGACACCGAAATGGCCAATATTTCAATTTACGGCCATTAAGAGGTCATTAAAAATTAACTGTTAGCAGATAACAGCTGCCGATATCGACACACTCACATGCAGATCTGAGGGCCTACATCCCACATCTGGCGTCCGAGTGTGAAACGTTGCTACATTTTCACGTCTTTTGTTTATATTATACCTCACCTCCAATCTTGCTATTTTGACTTATTGTACCGTTTTGCTGTCTGTACTTCAACAAACTACTGATTTGAGATTATATTTCCTTAGATATGAAGGCCATTTTGTTTATCATAAATATATTCCTCAGTAGCTTTATTAATTGTACCTAAAGTATGGAAAGTAGAATCCTGGATATGCTCTGCGTTATTTTTTTTTCATCGAACGTAAGCTTATCTAAAGCAAACAGAACTCAAAGGCCATTTAGATTGATTGACAAGAGGGATGGATGGCAGGTTTGGCCACGTGACTTGCCGCCGCCCCTTAACAGATTATTGAGGCGTCACGTGTTACGGAGTCAATGCATGCAAAGAACTCCCCATACTGTGCGCCAGTACGGGGAGTACGGGGATATGCTCGGCGTTTTTTTTTTTCATCGAACGTAAGCTTATCTAAAGAAAACAGAACTCAAAGGCCATTTAGATTGATTGACAAGAGGGATGGATGGCAGGTTTGGTACTGTACGCTAGATTTTCTCAACTAACAGTAAAAAAAAAATGCCTGACGGAGAATATATGTTATTTATGCTGGGTACAAATTGCTGAATATCGAGAAATACTTCATTTTCTTAATTAAACAGACCGTGCATTTTTAAGGCAGGAGACACTTTGTCTCTTGCTATAGATGGTCAGGTAATATATTTTTACATAGAAATAAAAAACACTCTTAAAAAGCTGTCAAATTTGTTCTTTTTGTTGAATTTATTCAGCGGTTAATGGCATCGTTTCAAATTTCAAATGCCATAATTTTTGCTCTTATTTAGATACAAGTAAAAGGATACGAAAAAAAATCTTTTGTGATGGAAGATTTTAGCACCCGTTAGAAAGATTATTTGCTTGAAAAGCTTTGCGGTGGAAAACAACCTTTGTTTCCTGTTATGCTTAAGGACATGGTCAGAATATTGGATCTACTTTCTCTTTCTTTAAACATTTTATCAGTGTCAAACAAACATGCATAGTACTGGTAATTATCCACAAATTGTTTGTACTCGATTTGTCGGTTCTTGACAAATATCGACTCTGTAACTGGTCATAAGCGGCTTATTTGAATTTCAGATAGCTTCTTCAAGGACTTATCGTCAGACAGGAGAGCCAGTGCAAAAACGCAAATATGTTCATGTGAAATTAAGGTTAATCTGACTCGCTTGGGTTAAAATAGTCGAATTTCGATCGAACTTTATCATTTCTATGCGACGACTGAGTTTTACTTAAACACTTATCCGTCAACACTGGTTTTATTTAAATACTCATTTTATGTATTTATATAAGCTTCCTCGTGATTTATAGCGAATATTATCACGGTCGATGTTGGACTGAAATTGTCTCACAAAAAAGATATTCTTGTTTAGAAGTAGCATTATCTTGACGAAAAAATACAATGCCACTTTGATTGGCTTGTACCAACTACCTCAGCTAATTTCTAGGCCAAGCAAGCTTGATATGAATTGCACATTGTCAAACCACCTTGTAGACTGGCGTTTATTCACTGAAATCTACCTAGTCCTCTTTATTTACAATGCGGAGCTGAGTTTACAAAAACATTCCGAATTTCTGCGACAAGAAATTTCAAGAAATCTGTCCTTAGCACTGAAACGAGTTTTGTGTGGAGACGAACAACGAAAAAGACTCAACGAACTATCTAGGCTTAGTCGACAATTAAACCGTGTATATATGGCTAAATATCAGTTTCATTACTTTAAAAACACATTTATTTAAGGGGAAAGTATAATAGAGCCATCTACTTACCAACGGTGCTCGATCGGTTTCGTCCGAGAAAGATTCGTGATGTTTCTTCGAGAGCCGTGCTAGAATGATGTTTTAGTGCGGTGCAGTGCGAAACTACTAAATACAAGACGGATCTATCACTCAATATTGTGTAGTTATGGACTCTTAAAAGCCTACATTAGCATATTCATGAAGAGATATTTTTTCCTTTGACGTCGAACTCTGTGTGGTTTCTACTATCGCAAATATTACTCATGACCCTTGTTTTGAATTACATATATATTAAAATTATAATAATCACTCCAAAACAAAGGAGAGGAAAGAAGGGCTTGAAAAGTTGATAAGACATCGTATAAACATGACACTTTTACACCAACCAGATATTTCTCTTTCAATATTGAGAGTTTAAATCATACATACTAATAAATTTGATCAGCAGGGTCCTTAAAAAACAGGAAATTTATCCCAAAGTAGACAGTTGGTAGAGAATTTCCAGCTTTAGTCCTAGCTTGTTTAATTAACAAGCCCAAGGCTTATCAGCACTGAAAATTGAACTTTAAATTGCCTATTTTGCCCTCAGGTATTTCCCAAGATTGCAATTTAAATTTGCATTTAATATCAGTAATTATTTCAAAATATATGTTCTAAAAATATAGTAATAATTCATGTTTATATTTCACTGATTCCATAGAAATGCTCACAGGTATTTGGTAGTGCATTTCTTTATTTCCATCGCCTGTTAAGGATAAGGATAAACTACAATATGAAGATTATCGAAGGCCATTATTTTACTCACGCACTGTGCAATTGATAGCGGAGCTCCGACTGCCCGAAGGGCCGCCAATAACCATATAGGAAAAAGGAACCCATGTATTGATTTTCTCATGGTTATCATGGGCAGCGGTATTGCTCGTGGGCGCGTACGGACTCAAGTCTACAACTTATCGAGGTCACGTGTTTTTTTGAAGTTGACCGCTGATCAAATGCTGGTTTTCGATTGGATGGCATGCTTGTTGAAAACAGTTCAGGATTGTTCGGAAGCCGGCTAACGCTAGCCTAGGATTAAAATTTATCGGAATTATAACGTTTTCTTTATACAAATGTTTTTTCCTGCTTTGTCTTGTGTTTATAAAACTCAAAACAGAAAACATCACCGCAAAGGTACAGAACTCAAATCAAAATTGTACCTTTTCCTGGGTTAGCTTAATCGGGTTCTTAACAACGTGGCCAAGGAGCTACACTTTTAGGCTGGCCTAAATCTATATATTATTTTATGCTTTGTTCCTCTAGGGCTATAGTTTTGACAACTCTTTCTTTTGCTTCTAGCAAGTTTCTGGGAGCCGGGCAATTTCCCGCCAAAATAATATCCAATTCCAACCGCCTTGATCACGGCCAGCTACCCGGCAGCCAGCTTTCTCGCCAAAAGTATATTGCTCGCCAAGACGCCAGCCGTACACATGTTTACTTTAGGGGTGGACCATTTGAATTTGGAGGGGGGAGGGTGCGTGATTTGGAATAGGCATGAACTTTTTAACCCCTTCATGCACATGGAATTTTTTTTCTCTCGGAACTTATGTTGCATGATATTCACCCTTCGTGTAACATGCCTTTTTTCGGCTCATTGAACGTGAAACTGAACCTGATTTTTTTCCAGTGTTCGTGTACATAAAATTGTTTTCGTGAAACTGAACCTGATTTTTTTCCAGTGTTCGTGTGACATAAAATTGTTTTCGCACAAGTATGCTGGCAGGATACCTTTCATTACTCAGAGAGATACCATATTTGGAGATGTTGCCGAGATGAAGAAACTAATTATTTTCCTATGCAAAGCAACTTTATCAGGCTGCAGTTATAATTCCTTGAAAACTAATTTTATCTTTTCTTTTGATCTTCATTATTTTGACTGCAACTAATCAATAGATATTGCACGGCTGATGATCAGATAAATTCTGATTTTGTTCTTATACAGAACACGTCATAGCAAGATAACCTCAACATTATTTACATGAAATAACTGTTGGAGCCCCATCTTTCGCTTTTCACTTCCTTGTTCACGAAAATAAACAGAAATATTAGTCCATGACACGAAGAGAAATAAAAACACTGAATAGAGCACTAGAGAACCAGTTTCTATTCGAATTTTGCTTAAACGCTGCCTGGAAAAAGGCGAAAAGCGACACAAGGAAAATCGTAGCATGTTTGTCAGCCGTTCCTTTCCTTTTCTCTTGTAATGCACAATCATACTCTGAGCGTGAGAAAATGTTTGTTTCATTGACTAGGAACTTTTGTCCCACATTCCATCTTTGGAGTGATAAAAGTGATAAAATCCGGGCATGCGCAGTCGTTCTACTTCTAGCCCAACCGCCAGTACTCTGTCAATCATTTCCCAGTCTTCTCCGCCCCATTTGTCCTGAAAGTCCTGGACATTCATTCCTCCAAATCTGTCCCAGTCTGACTTGAAAATACCTGCCGGTAAATTAACAATACTCAGCATAACGCAATGTATTAGGTCAGGACGAAGTGATGTTTTCTTTCACGTAAATATTTGAATAGGTAATCGTATGAAAAGTTAAGCAATTAAAGGTTTATATTTCGAGTGACATTTGAAAATTCTCTAAAAATTGCACGAGCCTTTAAGCGAATACAAATTGAAAGGAGTTTTCAAATATTACGAATAGTGTAAATTCTTAATTGCTCGAGCTTTTTACGATTTCTTATTTTTTTATATGACTGAGAAAATTGCAAACGAGGACGCCAAATTAAAAGCTGGTTTTGACTAGTGCATAAGCATAAGCACAAAAAACAGTACTGTTCGTTCGATCTTATTCTCATGCTTATGTCTAACGCGTTACTTGTGAAACAGCACAATACGTTTAAGTGGGTTCGTTCTTCTTATGTTTCTGTTTATGCTTATGTTTATGTGGCCGCTGTTTCCACATGTGCTCGTGTTTTCATGAAAGTCAGTCTTACGAATTGACGATAAATTAGCCTGCTCTCAGCCAATTACAATGAAGTAATTTTTTTGAATCATATTTTTGAAATACATAAAGAGAGCAAAATAGTGACATTGAACAGAGTTAGAGAAAAAGGCAAGAAAGGTAATGACAAACCAAAATGAACAAGGACGAAAATAAAGACAAATAACGAACGAGGAACTCTAGGCTTAAAATTTTAAATCTACCATCCGTACCGTAGTACTTGAAAATTAAAATAGCGACTGATGGTCGATTTTTCGATGTTTCAAGTTTTCAGGTTCAAGTTCAAGTTTTATCATTTTTACACTGTTTACCATGAGGAATGACATGTTGAAATATCAAACAAAGTCATAGACTTACTAAATATTCCAAAGCCAAATGTCTCCCAGTAGCCTTTAGCTTGAGTGGTACTGGTCAGCGGTCTGCCACAGAAAGTTAATCTGAAGAGAACTGGAGTGAACGCCATTCTTCTTTCCACGGTGTGCTGAGCATGCGCAAAATGACAGAATTTAGTTATCCTTTATCTTTGTTAACGTTCTTTCAAAGCTTTACCAAGTCGGAGGATCGCATCGCAGTGCAGACTGAAGCTATAAGCTCTTAACTGTTTAACCCATGGATAACCAGCAGAAAAGTCCAGATAATGCTGTTGTTTTAGTTAACACCATAACCCAGTGTCTCACTACTTGCAAACTGCTATCTGACTGGATATACTAGCAGGTACCCAAGTGCCTAAGAAGATTCCCGGAGCACAGTTTAAAAAAGCGCATGCATGAAGTAGTTTTATCATCCTTTCATTGTTGCAAATAAAGATGGGCCGGGCCCACAGAGTTAAACCTAACACCACTCGCTATTTTTGTTAATGACCTTCTATAGTTTATTTATTTGCCTCTTTTGACTTGGATTTCTCGGGGCTATAAAAGCCAAGAGATCACAGTCAAAGAACGGTAAATACAAGGCATCATAGACAGGCAACATTAGATAAGATAACAAAACATACATGGAGAAAATTAGTAATGCCAGACCCTCTTAACTGAGTTAGAATTTGTGACTTTGTATTTGATATTCCTAGGAGTGATAAGTAACTGAATTCTCCTTGTAGAATAAATTTATTGTTCAGAACACAGGCCCAAGAATACAAAAAACATCATAATCTAGTTTCACCTTTCTAACAGCGCTGAAGAGGTTGGTTGGCATACGAAGATGTAGATCAAACAACAGGACTATGCTGTGTGGATCGCTAATGGTGCTGACCGCTGACTGGATAGCTTCGGTCTTGTGAAATGCGCCGGAACGCTTCAGAACTCTGAAGTTCTTCAGAGAACTTCTGTTTAAATAAGAAAAAAATTAACTTCTCTTTAAATACGAAAATATACAATGCTATATGAATAACAAATATTTTTTTGGTTTTACTAATAGGGTTTCTGTAAGTTAAATGCTCAATAAATGCATTTTATTGACTTTCTGCTCCTGTTATAGCCAATATTTTACGTACATCTTGACATTTGATTTCGACCCACATGAAGAATTGAAGTTTCATTTAATTCGGATAGAACTGAGTCATTAACTAAATGGTCTAACATGCTACGTTACCTGACCCTCCACTTACCATTTCAAATTTAAGCAGAAACAGTCAACCATTTCCAAAAATATTTGAGTTGTGGTAGGAAATTGACTTGTGTCAAGGTCGTTACATTCGAGTACTCGGACCGATTTCAGCACGTATTTCAGTGACGTTATACCGACTAATCTAGCATAGTTATCTACCTCTTAAAGGCCTCTTCAATATCTATATCTCCACTGCCATAATCTACCACTATGATATTCACGTGGTCATCACGTGTCTCATCATAAATCCTGGACATTTCGTTGATAAAGTACTGGGCCCAGGTCCCCTGATTCTTCACGGTTAATATAACGTTCACCGTAACTTTCCTTTGCCATGTAATTCCACTTGGTTTGCAGATGTTCGAACTGTTGTGGAATTTGTACACGAAATCCGATATCCTTACGATAATGTTACGAGCTCGGTCTCGGAATACGAGCTCGAACAGATATCGATTACCTCGCAGAGCATCACTGTTCTTCTCAACGTTCACTACAGCCTTTAAGACGTACTTCCTGAAAGTATAACAAGCACTTCCCTAGTTAATCAGGAATCCTCCCGAATTTCTCAGAATATTGTCAAAAAAGCGAGACAAATAGCTAGTTAAACGGGTCCTAGACCTTTTGTACCATATTGAATTTCAGCAGAAGTGCATAAATAGTTACGTCTGGCTCTCGATGACATCAGTTTTATGTGATATTACTTTATAAGTCTTAAAGTTTCTAGCACCGTCTTACCAGGTACAGTGCATTTGCTAGCCTCTTTCTTGAATCCCTAACTTCTCCAACGTAACTATTTTTCGTTTCCCTTCATTAAGAGATCAAATAGCTGAGTTCAATTTTGTTCATTTTGTATTTTAATAATTCCTTTGGAGTTTCTCAAAAAGTACTTAATGCCGATACATTATACGGAATTGAACTCGGGAGCTCTCTGTGGGGTCGTACTAGTTTGCTGAAGATTATATGATGTACAACGAATGATCAACTCGTGCATTGGCATTTCTTGGTATACTCCGCTGTGATGGTAAAAGCAAGAGAGAATATTTGAGAATGTGAGCAGTCTTTTATACTGGCGGACAGATGACACTCTTTAACATGATTGGCTGTTATGTCACATGATAGAGCACCATCGGATCAATAAATATGTACCTTGAATACAATAGGTGAATTTATCGACATAAATAAAATCATGCCTTGGCTTGATGTTTGTTTTTTTGTATACAATTATTCTTGTTTAGCATGGACATCCGACTTATCCTTTGTCAATACTTTTTCATTTGGGTGTCGAAAAGTGAATTGTTTTGCACCACTTTCCTACGCGATTGGCTTAAAAAACTCGCGCCACTTTTTCATCCAATCAGAAAACCAAAACCAGTCGTAGCGCTCGAACACGTTTTTCCAGCACT
This sequence comes from Catalaphyllia jardinei, assembly GCA_022496165.2. Taxonomy (NCBI): domain Eukaryota; kingdom Metazoa; phylum Cnidaria; class Anthozoa; order Scleractinia; family Caryophylliidae; genus Catalaphyllia; species Catalaphyllia jardinei. The sequence continues at coordinate 4,372,531 of CM042751.1, forward strand.
TTGTGTCAATTTTGATTGGTCAATTGGATTGTCTGTTTACTTTGTAATTGGCTAGAGTGATCACCTAGGTTGCCACCCAATTGAAAACCTCTAATGAGGTTGTCCCAGTTAAAAACAGTAGCTGCTCAATGTAAACTAACAAACACTATAGGCTCCTACCGCGGATATTTTTCATCAATTTTCTTCATAAACATCTGAACAAGTTCCAGCACTTCACTCTCGGTCAAGAATTCATTCCCTTCGCAATCTCTACGTTGTTTGTTTCCGATGCAAATGAACTCTCTTGTGCCGTCATCTGGGAACAGGGAACTGAAATGTGTTTGCCAGATTCCCTCAAATCGTTTGAATATTCGTTTTTTGGCGTAAGTTGGTTCATACGAGCAACTTGGAAAAACAGATAAAATCTCATCCGATTTGTCTGGAAGTTGTTCAAATTCTATATTGTTGTATGGATTTTCCAACTCAAAGTCTTCACCAAAATAGGGTAAGAATTTGTCCGAAAGTTTGTTCTGTTTTTCAGGTGCTACCATGCCATCATAATCTTCATCGTCATAGCCGCCGTCAGCGTCATTTAATTCCGTGTCAATGACGCTGCGAGGTGCTCGAAGCAAATCGTCCCGATTTTTCATCGCTTTGTGGGTTGAAAGCGAAGTCTCGTTAGTTAACAAAGGTGAGAGAAACTGCTTGGAAATTGTCGTATACATTTGACTTCCTGGCATTCTCCACGTGACATTCACATGATCACGTTGCATCATCTCCCCGTTCGTCACGTGGAGCACATCGAAGAAATACTTCTTGCCTTTTTCGAGATGCATTCTACTTGAAGTGTGACTAACAAGTCTCGTCACCGAGGTTTTCTTATTTTCTTTTGCAATTTTTGCAACTAATTCAACGTCCATTGTATTCGATTTCTTACTCAACCAGAGCTCTGCATAGACATGTGCGTCTAGGTGAAAAGTGTAATATCCCGTATGCGGCGGATGTATGAATCCCATGATTCTTTGCCCGTACCAGGTTCCAAGCGGACCAGAGTTGATTGTGTGACGTAGTAAACGTTCTTTTGGTAATGTCGGAAATAGAGGATACTGCCTCAAGCTGTTCACTTTCGGGCAGCATAGTCCTCTCCAAAAATGGACATTAACGTTTCCTTTTCCAGCAGATTCTGAAGCATTGAGCCATTTTGTTGTTTTAAGAAGATGTTGTCTACTTCCGTTTTCCTCACTGGCTGATCTTGATCTTTCCCAGTCCTTTCCCCTGCCAATATCACCTACTGGTGGACTGGGCGCGAAATTTCTCTTGGTCTCCCATTCTTTCGAAGTTGAAGTCCTTGTTAATATATCAAAGCGAGAGCAGTTTGTCTTGAAGCGTCGAACGATCAAAATAATAACAAAAATAGAGCTTAAGCCGAAAAACCATCTGCTTGGAACGAACCGGCCAAACCTGCGACGAAGTCTTCTCAGCATGTAGTTTCGTTGACAATAAACTGACTACTTTGTTACATTACCGTGTTTAGTGTCGGAAAGAATTTAAAGTTCCGCTTTCCACGGATGACTCTGGCCGCTAAATTTAGCCAGACATTTACAGTCGAGCTAGGTGATTGAAATAAATCGCGGACCGTCGTTTCGCACAAAACGAACACAGCTGCTTTCTGGTACCTGTAGTATCAAAACTTTGATTTGCTCATGGTAAACTCAATTGTACCTGTTATTTGATTACGGCACAATATCTCTTTACTCGTGAAATTTGGTAGCGAATTAAGTCAGTACTCAATGTTGTCGACGCTGATACGGGAAATTTTTCTCGCGCACCAAGTCTGCGTACCTGTTCTGCTATGCACTGAGTCGTTTCCGGGGACGTTTTGGGAGAACGCAAGGTCCTAACGGAGAGCAAACACTTTCTGTGATTGTTGCTTTTATCTCTAGAGGAGTGTCGAATCTCCGATGAACCAGCTCAGTCTGTAAAACATCGATGGCTGTTAATAACTTTTTTTCTTTTCAAGGTTTAATTGTTCATGATCTATTTGGACGAAGGTCTATTGTACTCTGGCGGTTTGGCGGTTTAAGCCAATTTTGAGTAAAGGTCGCGGGAACATTATCTGGCGATTTACGGCTGAGACATTTTCGTGCGTTTGCGGGAAATCATAAATTTAGCTCGTAGTTTTCGGTTTAGTGGAACATAGGTCCTGAACTAGAACGCGCCACCTAACCCTATTTTGTGCAGTGCCCTTTGCCTCATTCCAAGTGAGATGTTTCCTTTCCAACTGTGCCATTCTCGTACGTCGCCAGGTGTGCTTGGGGTCTTCCTGTCTTTCGCTTCCCCTGTAGGTTCCGCTCCAGTGCCCTCTTGACTACATGTCCATCTGGTCTCCTCAACGTTTGGCCGATCCATCCCAAGCTCTTTGTCTTATCTCTTACTCCATCAGTCGCTTCCCTGTTTATCTCCAAAGCTCCTTGTTGCTGTTTTTTCTAGGCCACCAAATTCGCAAGATGTTCCTCAGGCTCTTATTGATGAACACTTGCAACTTCTGCTCCAATCTCTTAGTTGCCTCCAAGTCTCAGAACCATACAAGAGCACTGCCTTCACATTTGACCCAAAGACTCTCAGGTCTTGGTTGTTTGTGCTGTGGATCACCATATTGGTCTCGGCATCGCAAATGCCTGTCTTGCCTTTCCAATTCGTGCCTGTATGTCCTTGTTAGTGCTTCCCTTCTTGCTTACAATGCTCCCAAGGTACGTGGACTCATCCACACTCATCCACTCCCTCAATCTGCCCCCCTGCAACCAACACACCATCATCACGTTTGGTACCAATACGCATCAACTTGCCCTGGTGGCATTGATCTTCAGGCCTACCTTCGCACCTTACCTCCAAGACCCGTGTCCTATCTCTCATATCCTGCCTGTATTCTGTGTGACAGAAGGGCCAGATCATCGGCAAGGGTGTCGTAAAGGTCTACTGAGGGGGGTACAAAGAGTCTACGTGGGAATTTGCTACCCTTTCTGGAAAGCATTATCAAAACAAAACATCAAACCCTGACTAACCTCGCTTTCATACGACTCGTCCCGGGCGCCGACCGAGTGGTCCGCCATATTTGCATTCGGTGTATAGCGCAGTCGATGTTGGCATGGCTGACAGTTGAAAGCGGAGGTGCTCTGTAGTTTATGTTGTGGTATTTTCTTCAGACAAAAACATGCAGGTGACAGTACAGACCGGAAACGGCTGGTGGAATGGCACAAATGGCGAAGCTCCTGTACCTCGAACTAATCAGTGAAGGTGATAAGAGATCTGAGGCTCGTTTCTAGAAAGCCCCAGAAACATTTTGGGTCTGGGAAGCCGTAGCAAAATCTCGAACTTTACGATAAGAAGGCTTTATTATATGGCTAGCTCCACGAGCGGGCAAGATGACGCAAATCGCGCGCTGTGATTGGCTACCCGAGCGGGCAAGATGGAGCTATCTTGCCCGCTCGGGACTACCCGCTGTATTCTGCAAGGAAAATTTTCCCGAAAGCCATATAATAAATCCTTTATTGACCAAGTTTGTCCGGTCAAGATAGCTGGATATTGGACTCGGTTTTTTTCAGAGTTTATGGACCTCGACTTCGTCTCGGTCTATAAACACGCAAAAAAAAAAGAACTTGGCCAATATCCAGCCATCTTGACCTCACACTTGGTCAATATTCACATATTCATAACATCAACAGAGGCGCCCTTCATACACGACGTTTCAAGCGCTTACACTTCTCTGTTTTTAGATACAGATGAACTAAAAAATAAAATAAAGTTTCCGAGGCTTTCGAGAAACGCGCCCCTGGAGAGAGTAACGTTGCTAAAGGTCGTTACCATGACGACTTTGAATCTGAAAAGTAAGAGATTAATTATATTCTGGGATAGATGACGTAATAACTAGTTGTCATAAATTTATGTTACCGCCTTTCGTAATAGATGTTTTAGCTAACATAAACTTTCTCACCTTGGTTGCCGATATCAGCTTGTTCTTTCGTGTTTTCTTCGTCGAAAACCCCGACCATTTCAAAACAGCCTCTAAACCTCCCATCGCGAACTAGTACCCAGCCATTTTTCGATTTTGCCCCAGGTCACAGTGGCTCACAGTGCGCCGCGTGGCCTGATTCAACTCCTTCACGCTTTTTAAATAGCCAACTGGTCAGCCTCCAGCCACTTTCTGCTCACTTTATAATATTTTGTTTGCTCAGTACAGCAGTCCTAAACACATAAAGTGATTTTTTTTTTACTTTTTAATTGTTTCACGTTGTTTGTTCGTTGTCTGGGGAAATTTGAGCTACTTTCTTCCAGTCGCATTGATCAAACTTTATTTGTGTAATCATTTGGTGAAAAAGCGGAAATGCCATCATATTTAATGGAAAATATGGCACTCGGACTCCAGATTGTCATCTGACTACAATTCATTTCGTTTCTCCTTTATTAGTTACACTTTTGAACCAGAGTAGGGTGCACATAGTAATTGTCCTAATTAGCAAAAAAAATCTGAAGAATTCTAGTAGTTTTAAAATCAAGATAGCCCCTTTTCGTGACTACCTCTTGATGGTCACACGAATTACTTGTGACGGTCCCGTGACGGTCATTTGACGTGAAAAATGTCACGCTAACCTTTGACGGAAGAACGTCGGCCAAATCTTGGTTTTTAGATAACTTTAGATGGCAGGCTTATTACAGAATCGTGATCGTTGCGAACATGTTGCTCAGCTTAAAGAAAGTTTCAAACATGTTTTCAGGCCACGAGAAACGCCCCAGAATCCTTGCGATGTTACACTGGTTGTCAATGGCGGGAAAGTAGAATTTAAAGCTCACAGACAAACTCTTTCAGAGGCAAGCCCCTTCTTTCAAAAGCTGCTAGGCAGCGACATGAAGGAGGCTAAGGAAGGCATAGTTCGGTTGGAGATGTTTGATGAGGCTGTTATAGCGACAACATTAGACTTTATTTACACCGGTAACGCTCCGATATCCACTCCAGAGATTGCTGAAGACCTAATAGTTATGGCTGATTATTTGTTTCTTCCAAAACTCAAAACTCTCGCCAAGGGGGCTGCAGTAGATCTAAAGACGTTGAATGTTTCAAACTGCATTTCAAGTTACCATTTTGCGGAAATATACCAATGCGAGGAACTTCTTTCTAACGCCAGACAGTTTATCCTTTCAAACTTCACCACCGTGGCGAAAACAGAGGAGTTTTTGAACATGTCTAGCAAACAAATTGAAATGTGGATTTCAAGCGATGAGATAGATGTTAGTGCAGAGGAAGATGTTTTTAAGATCATTCTAAGATGGATTAAGCGTGACAAAAAGGAGCGTAAAAAACACTTCGCCGAATTATTTCGACACATTCGCCTTGTTTACGTCACGCGTGACTATCTACGCCGGGATGTCGTGACGAATGAGCTTGTGAGAGACAGTGCTGGCTGCTTGGATCTTGTGAAGGACGCAATGAAGTTGAATGACTGTAAAAGCTATCACAATCTCTCTGCCAGACCAAGAAAGTGCCTGGAGACCGCTGTCATTGTATGCTGCCTCAAAGAGCATATCTGGGGCTTTTTTCCTCGCGAGGACAAGTGGTGTAGGATAGGTGAAAACTCATTTCCCCGGGTATTCTCAAGATGCCACCCCCTTTCTCAACTAGTTCCTTGTCAAGGCAAACTGTATTGTGTATGCCCATCTTTGCAAAGACTGATATGCTACGATCCATTCTTTAACATTTGGACGTCGCTTTCATACCCAAAAGGCAGGAATTTGCGGCAGATGTTTGCTAGAAATGAGGACGAAATGTTCGCTTTGGTGTCGGAATTTACGGAGGATCACCCGAACGACGTTCCGCCGAACATCTCGAAGTACAGACCCGAATCGAACACTTGGGAAGATGTATCATCATTAAAGTTTGCAATGGTGAGTTTATCTTCTCAAGAAGGAATGTGCATTGTAGCAAAAAACAGTTTTATTTATTTCATTGGAGGAAGAAGAATTCGAAATCACTGGAGGCAACCGGTGCTTAAAAATGTTTACAGGTACAATCTCGTTACGAAAC
>CM042751.1:4383585-4390130 GCA_022496165.2 Catalaphyllia jardinei
AGAGCGCATAAATACATTCTTTCAGGAGCGAGTCCTTTCTTTGAAAAGCTTCTGAACAGCGACATGAAGGAGGCTAAAGAGGGAATAGTTCAGTTAGAGATGTTCAGTGACTCTGTTATGGCGGCTACATTGGAATTTATTTACACTGGTAGTGTGCGAATATCGACTCAAGAAATCGCCGAAGGTCTGATCGCTATAGCGGACTATTTGTTCCTTCCAAATCTGAAACCTCTGGCTGAAGAGATCATATTGCGGAAACTGAATGCTTCAAATTGCATTTCAATCTGCTACTTTGCAGAAAAATATCAATGCAACGATCTTGTTTCCAAGATCAAGAACTTCATCCTTGATAACTTCACAGCTGTAACGAAAACAGAAGAGTTTCTGCGCATGTCGTGCGAAGAGCTTGAAAGGTGGCTATCAAGTGATGAAGTGGTCGTTGGAAGCGAGGAAGATGTGTTTAAAATCATTCTAACATGGATTGAACATGACAAAAACGAGCGAAAAAAGTATTTCGCCAACCTATTTCGTCAAGTTCGACTTGCATATGTATCACGTGACTTTCTGTACAGTGAGATCCTTTCAAATGACCTAGTGAAATCTAAAAAGGAGTGTTTGAACCTTGCTATGGATGCTGTAGAGAGAAACAACTCTAAAAACCACAGAAATGTCTCCGCAACACCGAGAAAGTCGCAACAGACCTCTTTTATAGTAGCGTGTGTGGCAAAATATATTCTGTGCTATTTTCCAAGCGAGGATAGGTGGTATCTGTTGGGAGAGAATTCAATTTCAAATTCAATTTCAAATTCGAAGGACTTCGAAGTATTCTCTTGTAATGGCAAGCTGTACTTTTTAAAACTTGCAGGCTTTTTACATTCGGGACTGTTATGCTATGATCCTTTGTCTGACAGCTGGACGAAGCAGCAATTCAAGGAAACCAGATATGTCAGGCAAATATTCGTTGGAAACGAAGGCGAAGTCTATACATTGGTTTCCGATGGATGTCTTAGATGCGAAAATTTAAGCTGCTTGTGTTATGCAAGGAAAAAATACGTTTCCTTCCTGAGAAAGTACAACCCCGAATCAAACGAATGGCAGGAAATAACATCGTTTGATTTCGGTTCAAGGGAAGGAATTTGTGTCGTAGTCAAAGACAATTTTATTTATTTCATCGGTGGTGGTGTCCGAGAGCAACAACACTACAAAAACCTTCCGGAGGTTCACAGGTATGGCGTGAATCAAAATCAGTGGGACAAAGTCGCTGACGTTCAAGAGGGAAGAATGTTTGCTTGTGGAGCGGCAACGAAAGATAGACTGTTCATTGCTGGTGGACTAGATCGAGAAGGAATGACATCGAACACTTGTGAAGTGTACAACGAAACCACAGATGAATGGCACTTAATTGCCAACTTGAACTCGAGCCCAAGTGTTTTAAGCAGTATGGTCTGCTGTGACGGCAAGGTGTACGTACTGGGTGGTTGCTATGACAAGGAATCGCATCAAACAGTTGAATGCTATGATCCTGACAACGATGAGTGGAAAGTGAAGACTAAATTGCCTTTCCGCCTTCTAGTGCGACCAGTCGAACGGTATTACTTACAGGCTTGTTCAATGACAGTTTTCACACGATCTCTTAACAAACTTCCAATGACTTTGCTTTCCCGCCCCGGGCTGCGGGGTGATAAAACCAAATGCGTCATGATGTGACGCAAACATGGAGCAGATTTTCAGGAATCATGTTCTTCATCAATGATAACTGACCTTGGCTCTCCTTAATTCTTTTTTTTTATATATATATAAATTTGTTTCGCTTTAAAATCCTGCATCTTTCTCAGTGATTTTTATCACAGGAGTATTAGCAATTAAAACTAGTGTTTCAACTTTGTACTGAGTTTTGATGAGACGTTTAGCAACCAGACATGCAGCAGAGTTTCTTTATTTACATTGCACATTTGCTTGAAAGATATCCTTTCGAAAACATTAAGGCTAAATTATTTAAATTTGAAATACTGCTGTGGTCATAAGAGAACATTATTTGCTAAAAGTCAATAAAGTTAAAGAAACGATGGGTTGAGGAAGTCAATTTGCCTGGCCTCCAGAACTCAACTACCCACTATCACGACATCTACATGATTCAGTGTAACTGCTGCCATTTACAATGCATAGGAGAAACTAGGCGACGTCTCATTTCAAACACAGATTCAACGAACATAAACACTCTGTGGATAAAACTAGTTAAATCCAAACCCACCACTGTTGCCAAACATTTTCTTTCTCATCCTAATCATTTCTTCACTGACATTCAATCAATCCCACTTGAACTTATCCACTCCTCGCGTTATTTAATCAGAAAAGCCAGAGAGTCCTTTTTAATAGATTAAGAAGGAACACCGGACCTCACAATATGAATAGACGTGATAATTCGTAAAACTCGTAACCTATGTGGACCTGTTTTATTCTTACTATCTTTTTTGTTCTGTTCGTCATTTCCGCCACTCCTTTTAGTTTCGACATCCACCACTGTAGCGACACACACGGTTTCGTCACCTATTGATGAGCCAACCAGATGTTTATTGGCTGTCGAAACAAAGCATTTATTTGTTCGGTGGTTGGCAAAATTTAAGTATCAAAAGACTTGTTTGTAAACAGTGAATATCGCTATATAATATTGTAATTTCGTTTTAATTTAGCAACATCTTAACCTGAAGAAGGCAGGTCAGGCGAAATAATGTTTTAAATATACGATGTTGTATCAGCCTTGTTTCATCGTTTTACTTTTCAAGTTTGGCTGATAAGATCCTGTAGATCTCCTGTAAGATCCAACGTTCAAGCAAGCAGGATCTTCGTTCACCGCTTTCAAGTTTATTTAGTTCCTCAGAATTGGACTGGAATTAGCTTGCGATTGAGACCAGTGCAGGGAATCTCTTCAGATGCAAATGGCATTTTAAATCTCTTTTTGAACACGATTATGGTCTATCACACTCGCATTCCTGTGCTAGTAGATCAGTCAGTGGTTTACGCTAAAGCAGCTAGACTTCTCGCAGAGAAAAACCAAGTATCACCCAACCAGTTACACCTTCTTCAAACTTTTTGCTCAACAATGTTGCACACAAATATAATTTAAATACCCGCACGAGAGGGAAATCAAATTCAACCATTTTGTGCCATATTGCAAGACAAATCAATACAAATGAAAATCTGCTTCTTTTTTATTATAAGTGATAATATGAATGAAACATAACTGGCCGCCAAGTTTTAAGAAAATCTTGCTGTCACTACATACAGGGGTTGCCTGTGTCGTCCAACGGTGGAATAATTTTATGACAAGTAACCCTCCCCCTCCCACCCCACCAGCTCCTGAACACCCGCCATTTAGCCTCAACTCCTCCCTAGGACGTCTTATTCCTTTCTTCTCAAGACTCCCCTGTTTTCCTAAACCAAGCAAACCTGGATATGAAACAAAAGGCAAGTTCCAGACAATTCATATATTGTTCTTGACCAAGAATGTGGAATAAATTCTATAAGGTCTCCGTGTTTTTCATAAAAAAGCGACACTGAAAGCAAAACTAAATAGCCGATTCTTTGGGGATGCGAATGATCACATTTTGAAAATGGTACATATTAGTGACTCGTTGCCATGGTGGTCGAATTTACGGAGTCCCTCTGGATCTGAGAAAAAAATTCCCAGCTCTCTGAAGTATCTAATGATGGTTGGCTGGTTGATTGGTTTGTTGATCGGCTCGTTCGTTGTGGCTTCGTTAGCTCGTTCGTTGTGACTTCGTTGGCTCGTTGGTTGATGGTCGGTCGGTCGGTCGTTAGTTCGCTCGCTTGTCTATTGAAAATCGATTTTCACCATTATTGCGGTACAGTTTATTATACTTTCAATCTGATTTGTACAAGCTTAAGAGTTTTATTTTTGTAATTATCTTAACTGATCTTAATTATCTTATCTTTTGCTATAGATGTTTGTCAGTATTTATTATATACTAGGGTATCTAAAAGATAGCAATGCTGCGGCACATTCTGTTGATAATGACATATTTTACGTAGTCATTGATCTATCTGCGCGTTCCAAGTCTTACATAATAACCTTTATTTCTTTAAGTCGTGTCAAGTCGTGATGTGTAACTTAAAATCTGTCTTTGTATGTATCAACTTCATGCATCATGACGAATCGATGGCGAGGCGTGACAAGGGATCGAGACAATAAAGCACACACAAACAAGTACGCATTAAGTTTAGAGTGTTGACAGTATTGAAAATACGTCGATCGCTAGCCTGTGAACTATTTCCGGCTATCGCTTTTCTCTGCTGGCGGCACCAGTGACAGCCGGAAATACGGCTAGTCGATCGCCGGATATGTGAAACTGCTAAAACTTAAGTTTAAATTCATGTTTGGATAAAAAGGAGTTGATCGTAGCATATATGAAATAAGCGTGTTCTACAGTTTCCGTTTGTTTTAATTATTCTGCAAGTTTTTGTAACGTCGATTTCTCTTCATCTGATTTAAGAATTCGACCACGGAGCGAGACTGCTAAGAAATTACATACTAAGTTTAAAATAAGATGTGACAATTAATCGTCCAGACCCGGGCGATTAGATTTTTACAAACTTTCACGTACTGCATTAAAAACAAAAGCAAGAGTGGTGAAAGTCAATCACGCTCTCCTGCACATCGTTTTACAGGTAAATCAAAACAAAATTTCAGTGGAATCCACGCGAAAAGACTGTATGACATCCTCGTGTTGTTGGTGGCGCACATTTCCAAATTGTCTGCAAGAAAACAACAACGACACATTTATACATATGACGCATCGCTGGTGATCGTGACTAAAGCACATGGTGATCTTAACTGTTTGGAAATGAATTGATACACATCAACCTCCTCTTTACCAAATCCAAATAAACGAAAGATGTGGAGTAGAAAGCTGACTTATAAATTCTGAACTGATACGCACATGCCTCTAGAATCGAATGTGACAGACTCTGATGAGGACCAGCGGTGAGGACGCGTCCGTGGCGATATGTGAAAATGCTGAAGTTTTAGCTTAAATTCATGTTTAGATGGAAACAAATCGATCGCAGCAGATATAAATTAGCGTGTTCTACGGTTCTCGTTTGTTTTAATTATTCTACAAGCTTAAGTACCGGCGATTTCTCTTCATTAAGAATTTGACGAAGGATGCGAGACTGCTAGGAAATTGACGCACTAAGTTTTAAATTATTGTGTGACAATTAATCGAATCGTTCAGATAATTCTGCATTAACGACAACAGCAAGGGTTGTGAAAGCCAAGCACGATATCGCTCACATCGCTTTACAGGTAAATTAAAGCAAACCATAACCACTAACCTTTCTCAACTGCAATCCACGCGAAAAAGGACGCCAGCACAACGGTGTCACAACCTCGTGTTGTTCGTGGTCAGGAGCAGTCGTGGCGCAATGCATTCTGGTAGAAGGTGCAATGCATTCTGGTAAAAAGCCGCAATGCGTTCTGGTAAAAAGCCGCAATGCATTCTGGTAAAAAGCCGCAATGCATTCTGGTAAAAAGTGATGAATTCGAGAATTCGTACTCCCTTTTATATTTCTTCTTAAACCCTGTTTATGTTGCTGCTCGCTCGCTACGCTCGCTGCGCAGCAATAACTTCAATCTTACTTTTACAAGAGCTATTTAAATTATATTTAGTGAGAACCACGGTCCTTTTGCTATCGACTTTTTCCGGTATTTTTCTTCTCACATTTGAGTAACCATCAAAAAGCTGACACAATTGTGCTGGTAGAATTAAATTGCAATCTGAGTTTAATCCACTGTTATATTAATTTGTTTGCAGTTTTGGTCGAGAGATTCATTTCGTTCGGTTTTTCTCCATAGCTATGTATAAAGAACATTTCGTAGTCCATTAGTTCAGGATTTTGTTGAAGTTATGTATTTCTGCAAGTTCAGAATTCCTGAATGAAACTTTAAATTAGTTCTGGAATTTTATTTTTAATATAAGTGTACCCCCATTGGACCGACTGTTTTATTCATTGTTTATGCGGAGCAGGTAGTAAAGAAAATAAAACAGAAAGTTTACTCGACCATTAAATATAATAATGGATTTGGTTTCTGTGCTTATGTCTGGGAGTTTTCCGCAATGCGTTTCGGAAACACGCCGTTCGTATCTCAGAATATTTGAAGCTTCGAATGTTTTGATAAAAAAGTTGGTTTTTCTGCGGAAATCACGACGATTAATCGAGTTGTAATGAATTGGTGCTTCGACGGTTTGGTGGAGCAATGCGGTTCCACTCTGTTTGCCTAACCTCGACCGTTATCTTAATTTTGCTCCACGTCATCCTTCCAAATGCAAAAACTGTGAATGGAAATCAGTTTGGTAGGTGATTTGACTTCCTTTATAACGAAGTACCTATGTAAGCTTCTCCCAGTCGTGAATTGTAACTGCGGAGTTGTCAGAGTAACAGCAGGGGTAAAATGGCTTAGAGGCTAAACAAACGGTTAGATTTAGCAAATAAAGATCGAAAAAGCAACGATATAACTTTACATCAGT
>CM042751.1:4439378-4446878 GCA_022496165.2 Catalaphyllia jardinei
TTCTGTATGTGTAAATAAATGCATATACACCGACATTATAAGACCATCCCTACAGTACATGTAGCTTCATAATTTTGACAATCAAAATTCAGAGAAAACATACATATTCAACATGTAACAGTCAATTGTTTGCATATTCTGCAAATGCACTGTCAGATCTCTACAAAATCTTTGATATCAACTCGGTATGTAATTTAAGAAATGAAATTTTGAAATTTATGATTTCCAGACAAATTTTGTTTTTTTAACTGTCACAAAAAAAAATGAAAATAAAAAACAAAAAGGAGATTTCTTACATGACAACATGATTAATAAAAATTTTAAAATGATTTTGAAAGACAATTGCAATGAAGCAAAATTAGGTTTATGGTATCATGGTAGGTGGATTGACAGTGTTTGGAAATCGCACTCTTGCACGGGCGGTTTGAAAGAAAACCCCATCAACCTATACATTTTCTGAAAGCTTAATAGCTATAAAATACAATCATATTTTTGGAATTTTTTAGAAAGTTATTTTCGCAGTGATATGAAAAGAAATACCCAGAAACACTGGTTGGCTTCCGCGCCTGAATTATCAGAGCGGCACGATTAACGTCGGAAATGTTTTCTCACACATCTCCCTAAAAAAAGGGTGTCGACGATTTTCCAGATGTGATTTGGTTTTTTTTCTACAGCCTTTTTAAAGTTTGATATTCTGAATGCAGGTGTTTCCTTGCACTAAAAAGGCCATAACTCTGAAACAGAAGCAAAATTAAACAAAGCCCGACACCCTTTTTTGAAGGAGGTAATCTGGAACATACCTGCCGATTTTCAGCCAATTCCGTTGGAAGACGCACGTAAACGAACTAAAATGTTCATCCTTATCAATTTAATTATCGAGAAAAAGACGAAAAACCTTTTACAAGATTGGCATGATGAGGTGTTAAAAATCTCCTCCACACTGACAGATGTTGGCATGTATTGCAAATTTTAATGGACATCTGCTTGATAAATGTACATGCAAATTGTAGCTCAGGAGTCTGAGAAGAGTATCTCCAGTTCTCTCACACACGCACTCATCCCCAGACTCCTCTGAAAACTACTTGCCATCATTAAAAGAATAAAAAATTCAAAACATGTTATTTTATTGTCAAACAACCTTCTAATTTAAGAATCTTATGCTATACAACTTATCTGCATTTATAATTCAACCCTACATGCCCCTGTACAAGAGGTCTATTGTTTTCAAAATTAATATTTTGAAATTCTTGTGACTCACTGCCACTGCCACATATGATTAAGTGGTAAGAATTTTGTTGTAACTGTACGAATACACAGATTTCTGTAAATGCACTTTAAATTCTTGTTTCGTATTGCAACTACCGGTATTTTTCTTTTTTGTGTTTACCACATTTGTATTTAACAATTATACAGTAGCTGCATTGTTACACTGTTGTTAAGAAAGATAAATATTCAAAACCTCATGGTCATGCTTCATTTCCTGTTAAATGTTTTCTGTTTCAATTTGTAGTTGAATTGAAAGTTCATTTTACTGTTTATGCAGCTTAAAACAGTATACTGAGTTTCAAAAGAACTGAAACAGCGTGAAAAGGCAACTTGTCTATGAATAAAAAGACAGTGTGCACCACAGCTGTGAACTTTCATAAAGGCGAGCTGGCCATCAAAATGTAGTTTGCAAAAGCTTCTAGATTGTTCTTGCATAATAGTGTATTAATTCAAACACTAACCTGTTCTTCCTTATCTACGTTTCACATTGATGTGAATTTTTCTCCTTTTGCCTTAATGAGTTTGAAAACTTTTCTGGTCAGCCCATCTTTAGAAAACAGCTCTGAATATAGCTGTTAAGCTTTTTTTGACTTCTGTCATGATTCAAGTTATTTGAGATTCCATCCATTCTTAGTCACAAAGACTGTCTTCTTCTATCTTGAACACATGTTACCCTTGTCGTTTTCATTCGTGGCATTTGCTTCCCTTGGATAACCTCCTGAAAGGAAAACAAAAATAGAAATTAAAGCGAACTATTGAACCTACCATCTTTTTAAGATGATGGAGTAATTATAAACAGTTAATTTTTGATGGTCATTTTTGTAATCCCCCTGGTTATCAAAGTCATCAACTTGTACTATCATTTGCAATCCAGTGATTTACAATTAAGCACTAGTCAGACTGTAAGCTTGTGATAAATTTATGTAGATGTCTTGGGTAAGCTGACTATCACCTGTTAAATAAATGAAGTTTCAGTACATGTACTGAATTACAAAGCTGTGACCATCTTATCTGGCAGAACATAAAATTAAATAACTGAAGAAAATCATCCTATTCTATCCAGGATGCTTTGTTTTCTTAGCTTTTTTCAATACCTACAATAATGTACTTTTATGAAATCTGGATCAAACAGAAATTGAATACACATGATAACAACAACAATTTATTGGTATTCCCATGTACACTGACAATAATTGGAGCTGGTTGTCAACAACAGACATTCAGTACATCCCCACCTTGCATGAACTTTACACTAACATTTGTAGCTAAGGTTGTACAATGTTTAAATAGATGAACATCTCTGTGCTTGAACACTTACATGCCTGTGCTTTTAACACTACTTTGCTTTAAGTTTGGTGAGTTGAAAACCTCCAGTCCTCCACCCAGATCTGTATGTGATGGAATGTGACCTATCTTCATTTTTCACTCCAGAGTTGCGTGATTCATGTGAATGAAAACAACAACCTGAAACCCTAGATCTCATCAGTGTCGCAATTTGATCCTTGATCATTCTGTTCCAAAGTTTGTAAATTGGCACTGCATGAAAACATTTCTAACTGCACTCGGTTGCTATTTTAGAAATTTTCTTTTCCCATGCAACGTTTTTAAGACTCGTTCTCTGGAATAGACAGTGTAAAAAGTTAAGAAACCCAAGTTGGGATGTAACATGTCAATTAGTAGCATTGATGTGTGTTGTGTTGCTCCATGCATGACACCTTGAACAAAGGCCATTGATTGAAGTTTGTTTTATTGTGGGGGACCTGGGGCCGATGGAACAAGAGATAGCCAAAGAAAACTAATGAATGTGTGGCAAAGATTGTCAACATTCCACAGGCCAGTAAATCAATACATTAGCAGACGCCTTGGCTGCTGTCCTGTACTGCTCTTCAGTAGCTCTCTGTCCTCTGCACTTCAATTTGCTGTGATCTTCGCAAAGCTTATTCACCAAGTCAAGGTTTCATCTTGAGTGCTGTTAGGTCTGTGATCTTTAGTCTTCAAAAACTGAAATGGAGGTATGATAAGTTCTTTTGCCTTTGTGAAGTGTGAAATTGTCACATTATACCTAGCAGAGTGAGACCTCAATGGAGGCTGGGTCACTCCCTTTAAATGATCTGCTTTCCAACTCTTTTCCAAAATTCCTCATGTTCACAATTGGGGGAGATAAAAGTAAGCTCTTATTTCTAAACATAGAGCCATTTCATTCAGAGGGCATGAAATTGCAGTAAAAACTGTTAAGCCATCAGATTTCTAGTCTAGTCAGCTCATGGAGCTTTCATTAATGAAAATTGTTTTGTTTACACTGGGATAATCTGTAGTTCAGTATTTGATCGTTTTTAACATGCAAGTAAAAATTCCCCTGGAGAATAATTCCTCATGTTGTTTTGGCTGTGTTTATAACACGTGTGTAACAGACTCCATCCGCAAATTTCCATTTCTTGTTGTAGAGAATGGAATACTGTCTTTTACTTGTCCTGCAGTAGGGATCTACTTGAGCAAATAGGTACAAATCTGCTTAGCTGAGGCAATCTGCACCAGAGGTGAATCTCTGGGATTTCATTACTCTTGAACCATGTTCTTAATGTTTATTTCATTTACTCTGTTTTTGTCTAGCCACTTTTGGCATGTGGATGCTACAACATAAAGGCTCTAAGCCAAAAGATAGAAGCTTAAGATACCTGCTGGGTGCTAATCCTGCATTTTCCTCACAGCAGTGTTCCTTTATGGCTTATAAAATTTCAACCCTGTGTAATCCTTGAAGGCCTTGGAGGGTTTAATCTGCTTCTTTTGTTAAAGAACCTTGCATGTATTTTAGCCCTTGCTGTTTACATATATCTGTCAAAACTACAGAAAGCAGGCATTCTAACTTCACAAATGTTTTTCTTGGATCTGTATTTAACATTCTTCAAGAAGGGTATCTGTTACCTCAATGAGTAAGAAATTACAGTAAATTCTTTTGTCTTGTGAAACCCTCAAAATTTCCAAGTTGAACTCCAGCAAAGGCTTGCAATACGAACATTTCTGGACAGGACAATAAATACAGGCTTTAAACTTTTCTCTATATTTGGTCATAGTATTTGATTCACTGGCTTTTTAGCATATTCATCCATGCAAGGAATCAGCCCAGAGGTCAGGTCATCCAATGACCCCACCCAAATTCTACAGCAAATTCCTGAAGTGTTTTCTCAGGGCTCTGTGGCTTTTCTACAACAACAGAATTGTAGGTCCAAATATGTATAGACTGATTCATGTAAAAACTGACAGTTTTTTCCTGTAACACGATCTAGTGAAAATTTGCTCTTAAAAATCAAAATATCTATGTGCAAAAGCATTGAAAAGTTAAAGCACTTTGTAGTGTGACACTGTTGCATTGCTTTGAATGTTTAACAGAGAAGTGCTGTTGTTAAGCTGTTGACAAGAAACCCATGAACTCTTTATTATTTTGATCTATTGCAGCCCTGTACAGATTAAGTGTTAAGTTAACATTAAATGAAATATTTTCTTTGGTTGATTTTGCTGTTAGTCTAAGGAAAACACAAGACAGATATTCCAATTTAGATCACTTGCTCATTTGCATAAGTTGTTATCCTATTTAGTAACTTTAATTTGCTGAGCCAGTGTTCAGCTGTTGAACTAATTTCTAATAAATGATTTAAATTGCCTTGATTTCATACTTTTCATCTAGTCGCTGTTAGATGAAGATGTACCATTCAGGAAAGGGAATCTAGTGTTTTTATTTTTCCCTTCCCCATTTTGGATGTCAAAATTTAACGGTACTCAATAAATGTTTTTTGTAAAAAATTGCATTGATTGTACTAAATTATGCCCAGAAATTCTGTTGCATGTTATTAAGGTTTGTTTGCTTTTTTTAAATCAATGATGATCAAAGTTTTCAATATTATTTGTGCATATGCAGGATTTAATTTTAAAATAAAGTATATTGAATTTTCATTATTATTGGCATGGAGAACATTAAATGGCATTTAAAGTGTTTTGAAGTCAAAGGTTTCCACATAGACGTGACATATATGTTCAGTCATGTAACATCAGTTGAACAGACTTCAGTGCTATGTGTATTATTCGTAATATTTTGAAAAAGGTCAAGACAAATTAACAGTTGGAACACTGCAAAGTGGAAAGTAGTGTGTACATAGACTAGCATCCAATCCAGGGGCAAGTAGAAATGCTCCTGCTTCATGCTACAGAAACTGGGATAAGGTCATACTTGCTTGATGCAGACTTTATATATTGTGAATGAAACATGCCTGTACACACCATGATTCAGGTTGCTATAATTCTATTATCTCACACTCGTTAATTTGCCAATTTACAGGGAGTTTTGTAACATAATTTTCCCAGGGCATGTGCCCTCTGTCTTTCTCAATTCATCATCACACCACCTTTTCATTTTCTTGGAAGTGACATCCAATAATAATTTATGCTCAAAACTTTCTTGTAGGACGAAGCAGCTAAGCGAAGAGAGGCACGCAGGAAAGAACGTGAGGCACGGCGTGCAGAAAGAGATGCAGA
The DNA here is from genome assembly GCA_022496165.2 of Catalaphyllia jardinei. Classification (NCBI taxonomy): domain Eukaryota; kingdom Metazoa; phylum Cnidaria; class Anthozoa; order Scleractinia; family Caryophylliidae; genus Catalaphyllia; species Catalaphyllia jardinei. The sequence goes on from CM042751.1 coordinate 4,445,172, forward strand.
AGATGCTGCTGATGAGGAAAAGAGGAAGAAGGAAAGGGAAGAACGGCGAAAAAAGAGAGACACAGGAAAAGGTATGTTAAGATGATTGGTAAATTTTGTGAAAAAACTTCAATCAGATCATGCTGTTTTTATTAGTGACTTTCCAGACACTAGTGCATACATGTGCATGGGTGGTTTGATCTTGTGTGTGGCCTCTTTACCTGAAATTTGAATTGACCAATCAGGATTCAGAAGGCAAAAAATTGTCTTGGGGGAGGTTGTTCAAAGCCTGATTAAGCTAACCCAGGGTTAGCGAGAAATTTGATTTCAGTTTTGTAACTTTTTAGTGAGGTGTTCTGTTTATATTGTTTGCCCTGCAGTTTTAAGCTGTAGTAATCTCAAACTACACCAAAGGTTAGTGGTGAAAAACATTTTTAAACAAGAATAATAATGCTGCAGTTACCATTTAATCCTGGGTTAGCATTAACCGACTTTCCAACAACCCGGGCCTGATGTCAATGTTACCACAGTGAAGGTATTGCATTCAGGGAAAAAATTCTCACTGGAGATGGCACCAAATATTTCACAAAAAGGGATTTATAATTGCAAAACTGATATCAGATTGTACAAATACATGTACGTACATAGTAAAAAATATGAAACATTTTGTGTCTGGCAATTCACTCCTAGTTATGCCACTGGGTAGGAAAATAGTTGTGGTATGCTGTTCTTCATCAAATTAAACCCAGAATTCTCTACTTAAGTGTTAGAAGAAGCCAAAGCAACTTAAGCATTGTCTTCATTTTTGTTTGCTGGGAATAAAAAGACCATCATCATGTCGTTTCTGTAAGACTCTTACAGCAGGCGCAGTTGCCATATGCAAGGGATGCATTGTACATTCTAACTACATTTGCACTTGTACCACAGAATGATGGAGACACGCAGTTATGGTGTTTTTCTCTTTACAGATGAACCTGCTGAAGAGAGTGCATCAGCTCGTCGCCGCCGTGAAAGAGGTATTTAGCAAGTATTGGAAAAGTTGCTTGAAGTTAGTGTAATTAGTTGTCATAAACATATATTAAATGACCTGCAACCTGTACATACAGTATACATGATTGTGTTTTATGGTCCTCACAGCCACTCAATTAGCTTGTACCTGTGGCTATCTATACACGTGTCCATTAGCATCTTGTGTCAGACAAAGCTTTGCATGTTAACATTCAAGTACCTGCAGTCATCAGGGACTTGTTGTGACTCATGCTCTGCAAATTCTTTCACAATTCTAGATTCTGCCGCCTCGAGTTTTCAAGTTAGGATAAAAAAGGCGCTGCATATTAAGTGGGAAATTCCAACCCTAAACCAACAGCTGAGGCAGTTAGATTTGTCTCTTATTTATTAATTCTTTTTCATTTTTTGTTTATTTTATTTCATTTTTTTTCATTCCTTTCAACTACTGTTGGTGCACACCTGCAGTCCTTTGTTCTCAGTGTATTCCAATTGTCAAATTGTTAGTTAACATAATTAACGGATACAGTGAAAATTCAAATGTACAACCATCAAACATTTACAACTAAAGGTGACATAGGACTATCGAAACGTGTTTTGTAAAATTAAAAATGTTGTTTCCTTTTTAAAAATTGTTGTTACTTTGCTGTTTTTACCATTGTTAGAAGTATTATCCAAAATAGTTATATTTAACTTTGGCCATCACAAAACTCCTCACGAAGC
>CM042751.1:4451878-4458842 GCA_022496165.2 Catalaphyllia jardinei
TGTGAGCTTGCGCACAACTGGCCGACATGACGAAGATGATTGAACCTGAAAAACTTCTTTAGGGATTAGGTAGTCTTGCTACGAAAACAAGTTCTCTTAAAACATTTTAAAAGCCGATTTTTAGGCTCTTTTTTCTGAATTTTTTCTAAGCCCGTTAAGCCTTGCCCACTTAGAAAATGTAGTTTAGTTTAGCCTGTAGAAGGTGGTTTAATGATCGCTAAAGGAAGTAATTTTTTTTTTCCTATGGTTGGTTCCCACCCTCTTACCTCCATAAAATCTTTTGAACACGGAAGTTCTCCTTGATGTAGCAACTTTGTTTTTAAAGCTGGTTAAATCTCTTTACCAGTGAAATTAGTTTAGGTTAAAAAAAAAAGGTAGACAAATTGCATTGTTGTAATGCTGAATGTGTGCGTGATTCTCATAGCTTCTTTCACTAATATTACGTTAATGTCTTAAGGAGAAATTATGTGCTGATCACTACTGTGGCTTGAGCGGTGAGCACGAATTATGTCATTTATGGAGATGAAAGGGTCTTGTGTTATTCCGTCACAAGTTCGCCATAGCATCATTTCGCCCGGCGATCTTCGGCTGCATGCAGTCATAAGAGGCTTGAAGGAGAACTCGGTATGGATAAAAACACTGGAATGTTATGCTCAAAATCACAAAGTTGTTGTTAGCTTGTGTAGTTCATTGTAATGTTTAATTGTCTTAGTTTCGTATTTTATATTGTCTCGAGCGTGACGGGAATTTTTTATAAGTGAAATATATTCTGTAATCGGGCTGCAGTAAATGTCAGAATCATATCTTTAGTATGTTTTGTTTATTTTTCTATAATTCAATAAAGCTCGTTTTCTAGCAAGTCTGTGTTGATTGTTTTTGTTGGGTGGTAGTTTTTTGGTTTAACTACAGCGGGGACTCGCATTAAAAGAACGTGCATGGTTGCTGGTCGTAGCCTCAAGGCGATGTTCTTTAAAAGGTCCAAAGGGGAGCTTTTGCCTGTGCATTTTAGGACATTGAGCGAAACCAAATAAGACAGGAGATGGAAATGTGTATTTTTTTTGTACTAGTACCTCTAGCGAAAAAAAATATTGAAGCCACGCCCACGAAACGATAGTATTGGTAACTCGTAGGGGATCATTTCAAAATTTCTCACGAGTACCCCCGTCCTTGTTTTATGGGAGTCCCCCGGGGGCTGACATGGCTCCGGACGCAGTCGTGTCTCGATTGTTGCGGGACAGAAGCGTTGCGTGACTGTTGCTCCTTGGATAGTCACACAATGCCTCGATAAGGAATATGTGACTATTCAAATACACTGAACAAGAAAGCAGAGAGCTTGTGACGCAGCACATTAAAGGATTAATTGAACTGAAAAAGCCTTGTATCGTTAAGAGATACAGAGTTGGGCCAATGGTTTTAACACTGCCCGGCGTCAAACTGCACAACGAAACTTAGAGTGCAGACCCTTTCCTCTTTCTGCCGTGCGTTAAGGGCACACAAGGGCCTGGAAACTAGTGATGTAGTCCGGTGACATCAAGAAACTTTTTTTCGCGCCTGTTCAAAATCAACTGCAGGTAGGGAAAGGAATACTTAGGCAGAAGGTCGTCGATTGCAAAGCAAGGTAATTGGTTGACAATCAATCAATAACCTTTATTTATGCTCGAATTTAAGATAGCAAATAATTATGCTAATGTATTCGAATATGAATAATAAAATAACTATGGATTTATGAAAATGGTGCTAAAGAATTGTAATCACGCGCCAAGCGGGCGTTTTTTTGTTCTAGGTCGACGATATAAAAATTAAAAGGAAAGTCAGTCTTTTTTCTCCTCCTCTACCCGTTTATCTTCCTTTTCTTGCCGTCCTTTCCTTTTTTCCCTTTACATGGCTCTTAGGTGGCCTAAAAGAGTGTTGAAAACAAGGTGAAATGGAAATTCTTTACCACCATTTTCATAAATCCAGGCATAAATACTAACTGACAAATAATCTACCAAATTTGCTAATGTACAAGATAACCAAATAATGGTATTAAAATATCTGTAAAATCGGGAACATAAGGCGCAGCAGTCAGTCTCAAAATTGAAGTCTCAAATTGCCGCTTTGAATTTCCCCAACTCGAGTAATATCCTCATAAGATCAGGGAGGGAATTCCTTATCTTACTACCATAACAAGAAAGCGAGTGTAGTCCATTATTCTATATGACAGTGTCTAAAAGTATACAGCTTAGAGATGAATTCGGGAGTCAAGCCATGGAGAGCCTTGAATACTAAAACTAAAATACTATGTATTGTTCTATTGTACCAAGTGGGGCGACCGCAAATAGGTACCTTTAAACGCCAAGAATTATTGTATGACAAGGCGTGTTGCCTCGCGAAATCCCGAAGGCTAGATTTCCAGTTTTAAGCAAGAGAGGACTTCCCAATACAGATACGGGGGTTATACCGTAGGAATCAGGGTGACGAGGTAGAAACACTGGTATACCCTGCTCCTTCTTCAAGGGTATTTTCTGTGCGCTAGGAGCATTTATGATTTCTTCGAGGAAAGGGGAAACGCACCCAGTTGTAAGTCCAGTTTTAATTTGTGTCGCCCTTGTCAACACGGCCGCAAAGGAGCTTACATCCTAATCTCGGTTAGAGATCTGAGAGCGAGGCTTCTTACATCCCCTTCATTCCCTGGCGCTAAATCCGGACAGTTTTGCCGTCAATTAGGCTAGAAAAGGAACTTCTCTTTGTTTTTTTTTTTTTGCGCGCCTTTCCATTTATTCCCTTTCTTTTCTTTTGCCCATCTGCCTGTTTAGTTTTGCTTGATCTGCCTTTTATCCTAAATTATGGTCATTTTGTGTGCCGATGACAGTATTTTTATTCTCTTGTTTAGTATTTATCGTAGTCCTTTTAAGGGCCCTAGTCAGCCAGACCTTTCTTTTTGTTTACATGCGAGAATTTATCTATTATATTTTATTCGGAGCCTGCCAAAACGAAGAAAAATCACTGTGAAACTACTCGATAATTAAAATACCTTCAGGAACACAGCTTACAGTAAAACAATAAGAATTCGCTTCACCATGCTATATCAATAATTGCGATGACATCAAAATGGCGGAGGCTGACTAGGGTCCTTTAAACATGCCTTATTGGCTTCTTTAGGCCTCCTTGCCTGTAATCTACATTGATGTCAAATTTTATATTTACAAATGCTCAAAATAAAACCAAAACAAGAACAGGATCAAGTAGAGACCTTTCAACAAGGGAACGGAGAAAAACCAAGCTATTAGTAGACCACTCCCAGCAAGGTCTTTACCTCAGTTGTGTTACGCAATCATTTGTTCCACACTGATAACATGCTACGCTACAAGATACCCCACTTTAACCTACCCACTGGACTGTGACCCTTTCTCCTTGTTACTTGATACATCTAGTGTGGAAATTTAACTTACTTTTAAGACATAAAAAGAAAGTCCCGACTAGATAACCTTTACAGCGTGCGGAACCTGTTTAGACCAGGGCACTTAAATGGCCTTTTCCACTCTGGTTTAGACTATAGTCGCGCGGGCGCGACAACAATGATGAAAAGTTTAAAAATCAATCAACACAAGAAACAGCTTTGCGCAAGAAAGGATGGAAAACCTTCACATATTGCCCCTCACATATCCCTTTGACCACGCTCGTTGCAAGCTTTTGCTCATGTTTGCGCGCCTCGTTTAGACCTTTCTCTGACGCTGAATTCCTCGTTTCTTATTTAGTCTTGCCCCAAGACAGGTGCAGACCCAAGCAATGAGGATAATGAAGTAAATACAGTTACCTTCAGTCCAACTCTTAGAAATAAACTGGGGCTACCTTGCGGTGGCCTCATGGTTTGTGCGCTCGACTCCGGAGCGAGCGGTCTGGGTTTGAGCCCTGGCCGGGGACATAGTGTTGTGTTCTTAGGCAAGACACTTTACTCTCACGGTGCCTCTCTCCACCCAGGTGTATAAATGGGTACTGGCGAACGTAATCCAGGGGTAACCCTGCGATGGACTAGCATCCCATCCAGGGGAGAATAGAAATAATCTTAGTCGCTCCACGCTATAGAAACCGGGATAAGCTTCGGCATGATGGGCCACAATTGGCTCGAATGCAGACTTTACCTTCCCTTGCAATAACAACGTATAAGTTGGAGAATATTCCTACAATAAGCAATGGTTTTGTAATAGGTAATTTCTGAGCTACCTTGTGCCTCTGTTTCAAAACGAGTCTGTGCAAATCCATTCACATGAGAATGAGTTTCATTCGCATGAAAATGAGCCTGTAGGTGGAAATGGCCCTTCGCACGATCCGGTCACATGGTACGGAATAAATTATACTGGGACGCAAATAGCGTAGTGGGACTTCCAAAACAAAGAAACTCTTACCAGTCCAGCTCGACTTTCCTTTGTTTTGAAAGTCCCACGGCGTTATTTGCGTCCCAGCATAATATATTCCGTACCATGTGACCGGATCGTACAAAGGGACAATCTTTTTATAATAGGGTATCTCGGAAATAGCCTGTTGATTCGGGCTCGGCGAAAATGGTTTCTAGCGAAGTTCTTGTCTTCTTGTCCTCGACTTAGGCATCATTCGATATTTTGTCCCGATCTGTTGTAGGATCCAGTGTGGGCTCAAAAAGCCAGGAAGGATTCCAAATCGATAAGTGCGATAATCGGCCGACCGAAAGAGCAGCCCGAAACAAAACCGAAGCTGAAACCGAAGCTCGAGTGGAAGACGACGTCCCTAAGAAAGAAAGACGCGACCACACCCACAACGACACAGCCGGACTACTGGAAAGAGGCGAGGCCAGATTGGGCCAAGGGAAAGAGCCCAGTCGGGGAGAAACCCAAAATACCAGACAAGCCAAAGCCAAAACCAAAAACAAAAGATTACTGGGAGGAAGCACGGCCAGACTGGGCCAAAGGGAAGAAGTCAGTCGGCGAGAAACCTAAAATACCAGACAAGCCAAAACCAAAGACAAAAGACTACTGGGAAGAAGCGCGACCAGACTGGACCAAAGGAAAACGTACTTTGAGGAAGTCAAGTGCTGAAGATTTCAAAAAAGTTGAAGAAAAGAAGAAATATGGTTATCCAACACCAGAGTGGGCCACTCGTGTGCGGGGCAAAGACAAGGTGAGAGTAAAATAATTCTTGCAAACAACAACAACAACAACAAAACGTTTTCTCAGCGTGATCTCCTGCAGGAGTAACGGTAATGTACTCATATGCTCGTTGGCTAAAAAAACGGCAAAAACAACAACAAAACAAGCAAACAGTGACAACGAACGCATTGTTTCCCGGTTACCTTGTACAACCCCACTTCTTTCAAGAATCCACAATCAAAAAGAAAACTCAACAACAAACTAAGTTTCGTTTGAGAAGTTGTAACTGATTACATCACTATATATCTCGTCCCCAGAACTTCAAACCTCTAATGAAGCAAAATTAGTTGTTTAGGAATGACAATAAAAGTGAACCAAAAGCGCAATGTTGTCTTCCATACATTGATGAAGGGAGTTGATAGTTCCTGCTGTAAGTTTTGAAGTTCTTTGATTTCTTCAACTAAGGCCTTAGACGAAAAAGACGGTGAGAAAGATCTCTTGAAAGCTGAGTTGGAGGGAATTTTTGGGAAACCAAAGGCAAATGTGGTAAGTTTTACTTGACGTTCTGCTCAGTACAATGCTATAAAATAAATTAACTAATGAAAAATGTCACAAATCGACGAAAGCCAATTGGAAGAAAGCATAGTTTTTACAACAGGTGTTAAGACAACCTCGTTCCCAGGGTCTCTCATCTCGCTCACCCCAGGGGGGCGACAAGACAGACCCTGGGAACGATGTTGGTGTTAGAACTTTCGCTTTCAGGCCCCGATTTTCCTTTTTTGAAGACTCGAGGGACCGGACCGAACACACATATCAGGTCAATAAATAAATCGTCAGCTCAAGACTTGACGTCAATATGACGTGTTACCACAATATACAACTCAAAACTAACAGTCAAAAAATGTATGAAAATCATTTAACAAAATGCTCTCTGAAATTGATTCTTAAAATATGTTCGGTTTTTTTGCTTAACAAGCAGAAAGGACGCCATTCCTCTGAAGACATAGCTGAAAGCTATCGCGCGAACATACGGTGAGTGAAATCCTCATCCTTGAAAGTGTTATTAGTAACTAACTTTACGTTAAGGTGATTCCACCGAAATAAAAGTTACCGATGAATTTTTTTGAAACGTCCCCAGAACGTTCTCTACCAAGAACTGTTTCGAAAAACACAGTAAAAAAGAGAGGTCACCATTCTCGTTTGAGAGATGCAACAGGCCAATAGTACCCAATTTATGGCTGTAGCCGTGCTAATCACGCGCGTTATTCATCGGTCCAAGTTATTTTTTGCGGTAGCTCCAAGCATAATTTATTAAAGTAACACTTGGGAAAAAAACCTGACAGGTAGAAAGTGTCGAGCATATGGAACAATATTATATAAAATTTGTCGAAAAATCTTACCATATAAAACGACGTGGACGTAAAGCGTTCGCATAGTCGTTGTTTTCGCAGTCAAAATTTGCATTCCAGAGTAGGCTTTTTGCACACCTCCACCTATATCTTTTTTCATTCCGATAAAAATTGTTTAAACTTTTTTAAATTAAAAAAGATGATACGTACACTATTATTAAGCAATAAAAAATATAGGTCACCATGCTCGTTTAAAAGAAAAAGAACATTTATTTTACTATCGAGCTTAGCTTGAGGGAAATTTCTTGCGTTGAGTACATGCACACGCTCATTTGCGCGCGCTAATGACGCGAAAATCATGCGCAGAAGGGATGCGCAATGTAGTACTGAGGAATCACCTTAAAGAACAGTGGCTCATCGCCGGAGGCATCTGATTCTCCGAGTATCTGTCAGGGCCTCTTCATATGATAATTTGGTTTTATCAACTGAGTTGATAATGTGAATTGGCCACCG
>CM042751.1:4458852-4488232 GCA_022496165.2 Catalaphyllia jardinei
AAAATTTTAACCGCCAACCGACATGTGAATCACCCCATTCTGACCCTGTTAAATAAAAGGAAAAACGTAATGTTATGAAACATCCTTTATTTATAATCCATCAAATATTTTCGCTCCCGTGCGATTGGTCTAAGGACGTCACGAGACCGAATATTCCTCACTAAAACCTGGGCAATATCCGAGATTAGTCTATACTAACACAGTGGATAGCGTTGAAGGCGAGTGCTGATTGGCTAGTGGAATTCCGAATACCCTTTGCTATTTACCTCCGAGTAGCTCGAGACAAAATGGCGTCCCGGTTTGCATCCGTAACAAGTTAAGAAATCATCCAAATTATTTTTTGTGGTGTATATTATCTCACTGTTTTAGTTGTTTCACAAAAAAACATCCGAAGCCGTGATCTTGTGTCCAGACAAAAATTTCCAGAGTATAACATAAACAACCAAAAAACTGGAAAAAAATCGTCCTTGCCGATATTTCGTGTATATTTAACACACTTCGTCGGGGCAACTGACAGAGTGGCGTGAACCGTTACAAGAAATACGTTACATGTTGCAAGACGCCATTTGACGGTAAGATCTAAAGTGCGCGTGCATTTCCTGGGCACGCTGTACAAACGAATCATATATATGGGTTATTGACCAAGTGTGAGGTCAAGAAAACTGGATTTTGGCCAAGTTCTTTTTTTGCGTGTCTCGTCTCGGTCCATAAACTCGCAAAAAAGAACAAGGCCAATATCCAGCCATCTTGAGCGAACAAACTTGGTCAATAAAGGATTTATTATCTGGCTTTCAAGAAAATTTTTCTTGCGGGATACAGCGGTTAGTCCCGAGCGGGCAAGATTGCTCCATCTTGCCCGCTCGGGTAGCCAATCACAGCGCGCGATTTGGGTCATCTTGCCCGCTTGCGCATAATTGCGGGGTTAGCCATATAATAAAACGTCCTTACAAACTCGACAATCAAACTAAACTTAAGCTCAAAAACGCGCACGATATTAATAATGCGTTTACAATTATAATAATACTGCTACCGTAAATACTCGCTTGTGATTGGTTGGAAGCGGACCAATTTATCCCAAATTGTATCGATAGCTGAACAATTAAATTTTAATTGTATCGGTCACATTTGAGCAATGGAGTCGGATAAAACTTCCAGGTTTTCCGCTTCAGACAAACAAAAAGCTTGTTATGAAGAAGCAGCAGTAAACAAAAACACCAAAAAGTGTGTTCGAGTACCCAGTCTTTTATTACAAGCACCACTACTGCCGATACACAGCTGCATCATCTTCCTCCCATTCATCTGTCGTCTATTGGAAATAATATCAGCGGCCAGGCAACCATCAACATCACATTCAACGTTCAGCCTCCGCAATGATCGAAAGTCCTTGGATTGAAAAACTTTGCAAAAACTTACGCGAATGTATTTTGGAGTAGTCTTCCCATTTCATTAAACGTTTTAAGCTCGGTTTTCCCGAAGGAGTTCGTCCTTGTATCGTTAACTTTATGTACTGAATAGTTTAAATCAAGGCTGTAAACTGTGGCTTTCCAGAATACGTTTTCATGCGGGTTTTGTCAGTAAAATAACGCTTTTACCGTTTCGACGTGCATTTTCCTTTTATTTATCAAAGAGTCGCTCATGCGTTCAGAGTTTTGACAGCTTTCAAGCCAATAAAATTCAACTTCATGTTGCAAACTTGGGACATGCTCCTCTTTGTGGCTCGGTTGCGAAAAAAGAACGAATTATTATTTTACGGAGAAGTGAAAAGTGTTGAGAAAACAAAGTTATAAAAATTAAAATATTTAATCACAGCGTGGCTTCATTTTAGCAACCCTCTATAACGAAAAGACTTCAGATAGAAGCTTGTATTTACGGTTGCCGTATTATTAAAAGGAAATCGATCTTTTTTCTCGAAACAATTAGGGATTAATTGTACTTGTGAACAGATCGGACTTTTTCTAATTTCCACTCGTGGCTGCGGCAGCCACTCGTGGAAATTACTAAAAAGTCCGATCTGTTCACTCGTACAATTAATCCCTAATTGTTTCTCGAACAGATCGATTTCCTATACAAATAGTACAGTTTATAAAAAGCATGTTCTCTATAAACACCTGCAACAACAGTAGTGTTCTCTTGAACTAAAACGCAAACTTCATCATACGCGTGGTTTAAAACTACACTTCAATAAGAAATACAATTAAAAATTTCCCAAAATAAGAATTAGTATGTACCAGAGGACTTAGTATAATAGAAGAAAAGCACGCTACTACACACGCGATAGCAAAGATAATTAAAAACTCTACTTAAACAAGTTCCTTCTAGGATTTCTTTTGGAAAAGAAATCGTCACTATTGAGCCCGAGTGGGGAAATAGTTTTGAGGCGATACGCCCATTGGGCCTCTTTTTCCCTGAGAGCTAGCTCATCTTATCTATTAATTGTACCCTTACATCCTCCACTCCCTGGTGGTCCTGCTGACTGAAGTGTCGGTACATTAGGTCGTCTAATGCCTTATCACTTGTTGTTAATCTCTGGTGAGCAATTAGTCTCGACTTATGATTGTTAAACCTAGTTCTACGTACTGCTTAGAACATCTAGCACTAGACAATAAATAGACAACATGATCACTATTACAATCCATCCTCCTTGACCATGAATTTACAAATCTTACACCTTCTATTCCCACTCTCAACACAACCCTTAATTAACCCAGGGTTTTTAAATTGCGAATGAACTAACATATCCTTAAGACTCGTAGGCCTCCGAAAGGCCACCATAGCTACCGCCGGAATAACCTCCTTGCAACGTCTGGAAGACTGCAGGACAGGATGAAACCTGTGCAATATTTCGGCGATGTTGGGGAGCATTGGATGATAAGAAACTACTAAAGGCATCCTGCTATTCTTACTAGATTGTTTATCCCAAAGTGTGTCCTCCCTGGGAATTCTGCGCGAATTTAATCGTGTTATGAAACGAGTTCATACGCTGTATAAATTCTAGAAGCCCTTCCTCTCCCTCCGTCAATATGAAAAACACATTGTCAGTGAACCTACGCCAGAAAAAAAAGTTTTTTGGGTAAACCCTCCAACAATTCGGACTCTATCGTAGCCATGAAAATATTTGCGTATGAAGGCGCCATTTTGGTACCAATAGCCGTTCCCTGAATTTGAAGGTAATGTCTACCGTTGAAGGTAAGATTATTGTTCTTTAACACCATCGTAGCCAAGTCCACCAAATCATCCGCAGGGACGGACGCATTTGGGTATATGCGGATACAAACCCACTACGTCAGCAGTTACCAAAATTGCTAAAACAACTATTCACTGCAGTGTCGGTGGCTAGCGGTGGCTATTTACCGAGCCTCTTACTAGTTGTTAAATATTCCCCAGTTTTCAAAAACTGCGCTTTGCGAAAAAAGATTTGAAGGATAATAAACACAATAGCCTCCATTTGGGGCAAAAATAAGCTCGAATATTTGTCCTTGGACATTATCTGTTCCTCGTAGCTTACAGGTTTCCTCGAGCTACACGCTCAGAAACGGGTCGCTTCTCGGAACAGATAATGTCCGTGGACAAATGTCCTAGCAGATTTTCGCGCCAAATGGTTTTAAAGATATTACTCGCAGATGCTGAATAAAGTGAATATACTTGGTCTTGCATCTCAGTGTAAGAATTTTATTACAAACTTTCCAACAAACAGTTAAAAGATATATCATTTCAGTTCAGACCTGCCGTGGGTTGTATAGACTGTATATAGTGTACCTCTATTCTTGGCCCGGAAGATTACTGAAGGCGGATATTTTTAGTCCTTTCTCTCCGACCTTATGGCACTGAGGAATTTGCATCCGTACCAAGATATTAATAGCGAGTTTTAGCAATGACGACGGCAACGCGGAGACGACCCCTTGTAAGAAATGAATTTAACTCTGTAAATATCTGCTCAGTGCGCTCATCAGTCAAAAAATTGCTTAGGCTAAACATGCACCTACATTGTTCAATTCCAAAAGAAGATACGAAAAATTAGCCATTGCGGTTCGCTTTCACCAAAATACGTAAAACTTAGTCATTTCACCTTGTTGTTTTGCAGAGGACGGCAAATAAATGTACCAAGATTTAAAACGCACGTGCACAGCCATTGTTTTGCTCCTTAAACCTTTTGTTTGGCTATGTTCTCGTTGCCTTCGCCGTCGTGGTTTGCTTAAAACTCCGCATGAATGACGCATCCGCGTGTTTCCACCCCCGTGAACCTCGGAAGATAAGTAAGTCGCACCTTTTAAAAAGACCTCTGCCCACTGTGAGCGCTGAACAACGCGTAAGGGATGATGCTCTCGAAAAAAAACTAAAAGGAAGACGCTGAATTTAATTTTCTTAACCAGCTGCAGGAAGCTCCAACATTTTTCTTAACCATGAATACGGAAGTTAAAATTAATTCCTTGTTTTTTGCGACACTACATGCGTGGTATCGAGTGAACATCTGTTTTCGAGGCCTGGGCAAACTTTGTCCCTAATTTTGTCAAATAATGAAAGTTAAATGTGCCTCATCTATCCGTACATCCCTTCCACAGATCAGTTAAAAGTACCTGGTACGAATTCCAGTCTTTAATTGGGTATCACGTTCTGAAACTAAATGGGGGCACTTAAAATTTGCGCTGTCATTTAGAAAGCTACCGAATAAAAGAAGAGAACAGTACAAACAAACAAAACTCGACAGTTACTCTTTTAATTTAATTGTTTCATTTTTCTCTTAGAGTTATTGGACAGAAAAAAAACTTTTGTTAAAGGAAAATTTAAATTCAAATCTTAAGTTTGATTCCAGTGTTACAGATGGTGTTCTACTCAGCTACTTTTGCAGGACAACTTTAGCTGTTTGCGTGGAAGAAATTTGTAATTTGCATTTTATCGTTAGGTTTCTAACCGATTTTTCAATATCGCGCGTCTTCCTTTTAAACATGTTAGTTGCAAAAGTGTTAAAAAAAATTTATCCTTGCTTAATTTAAGCTCAACCATACCACCCGAAACAGTAGCGATATTCATTATGGAAAAGTATAATCTAAAACCGGAACGTTTTAAATTTTAACTAGCGGTCATTTTAATTCATAGCAAGCCCCTAGTTGTTTTTTTGTGTCATCCATGCAGGTTGAAGAGCCTTAGTTTACCTTTGACAACTATCTTCGTTCAAGTCTTATAAAAGCGGCTCGTTTTGATCTTTGTTCCGGTAGCGAGAATGAGTTCCTGTTTGCTCTTTGGTTCATATTTACCGTTCGTTTGGTATACATACGTACAACTTTTAATTTGGCACGCAGATAGAAATGTTAACTGTATGTTGTAACCAACTTTATGTTGCTCAGTAGCCTGTTTTTCGCTGTAACTTTTAATTAACTTGATTTTGCCACACCCGAAGCCAACTACACTATATTTGTGAACATGACGCTTTGCAGAGCTAAGTGTAATTTTCAAGTCAACGGAAAGCTTGTTTAAACGTGATATTTACTCTTAGAGGACGTAAGTTTTGGGGTGCGTTTCTGCTCGCACGCGAAGTACACAAGTTTTGTTACCGTACGTGTTAAGAATAATATGCTCTTCGAAACGAGCTAGTAGAAAACGCGAAGTTTGAAGTATAGGAACAGTTTATAAGTTCTACTAATCTATCCCAAGCGTTTGCACTGTGCTCGCTTGATTTGCATAACGCGAAAAAAGAAAATTCACCGAAGGCTATCGCCGTAATCGAACAGACAATTTCCGTCAAATAGAACTGTTTATTTTTCAGTAATGCCGCTATTCCTCCGAAATCACTTGTACCGTACATTCGATCTGTGCGCGGTTTCCGTTTTGTTTGGTAAACTAATGCAGGAGCTAATGTAAAAAACGTTGATCGCGTCTAATGAAATATGAGCTTCTCTCCAACGTAAAACAAACAAACATGGAAACGTGAGGAAGACTTCCCGTAAATGAAGCCTATTAACTCGATCGTACTTTGTTAAATTACCAATCATATTCTTGCGAATTGTTAGCCACAATAACGCTGAACATCACGTTCTCGCGAAACACCATAACACTTTATTGTTCTCAACAGTCAGGTGTCAATCACTTCGCTGGGGAGCCAATCACGAAAAGCCACCTGTTCGCGCACTCTTATCGCCGATGTTAATTAAATGCAAAGTCTGTCTCCATCGCTCGCTGTTTGATAATGCCAGAAAAAAAAGCTGTAAAAGGCGAACCACCCAGATGCTTCTTTCTCGCGACAAACTTGTTTTTTCTTTTTAATGAAGCTAAAGAAGAATGAAGGGCGAGAGAAAAGCAGAGAAGGTTCGAACCATTGTTGTGGCTGAAAGAACGTGACGCAAATACCCCATATGCTGACGTGGGTTGAAACAATGAATTAGTGTGAAGATTCCAAATAGAGAAAGTGTTGTCGTAAGCAGGGACTAAAAATAACACGCTTTCCTTTAGGAACACGACAATTAGATATCTAACTATTAAGCACTAGATTGCGTGGGAATATCCAAGTGGTTAAATTATGCAGATTTTGCTGCTGACTAAGGCCGGGCAGTCACTTGCCGAGTTTCATAAATACAAGATCACATCCATTTGCTGGCAGTACGATTGCGATCAGCTGACAAGCGCATAACATGGACAACTGTGCGTGCGGTAACGTTTCACCGGACAAGAGAGTCCAGTGGGCAGATAACTTAGAAGAAGTGCGGTATTTTGTACCTCCGAACCGACTACGGAAGACTTTCAAAAAAAAAATGACCAAGATTAGACGAAAGGCTAGCGAAATCACAGACAAGCCACTGCGAATTATTACGAGCATGGGAGAACTGAGCGCAAATGCGGTGCAAAATGGACTTGAGTTTATTCTCAGACATGGACAAAGTGGTTCGTTCGATGCGGACCGTGTCACATACGAGGACTTAATCAAAGAGTGGGACAAACTCTTCGAGATAAACGGTGGTAGCAACGAAGAGTCGACCGACGAGGAAGATGAGGAGAAACTCAAGTAACTTTTAAAATGCCAGTACGTTTAGAGCTCCGATTTTTCGCTTTCGGCGCGGGAATAGAGTGTGACAAATTACAGTCGACGCGATTGAAATCTCATCGCATCCATCCCACCAACGAAACCTTTAAAACTGTTGATGAAAACCGACCCGAACAAGGGACAAGAAAGACATTGTATACCATCAGAGACTCAAATACATGACAAGAACAAAGGTTGAACAGTGAATGAGAAATTTTATACGAAGCATAACTATATTTAAGATAAACAGGAGCGAACAGCAAAATTCCCACAGCAAGTGGCTATTGCTGTTATTTATAATACAAACACATTTTCTGCTAAAATTTCTACAAAAGAAAATTTTCATGCTAGCTATTCGACTCACAAGGATGTGATCAGTTAGTTGAATTACCCTACAGCGACAAATGCGGTATTTTAATATTTAAGAAATAGAAAGTTGAAATTGTGCAAATTCGTATTTTTTGACAACAATATTTTTGACTATTGTGAACAATTATGTTTATTTTTAATACGGAGGATGTAAAGAATAGCCTATACATATAAGCGATATGGCCTATGCTTGAGTCATAGATCCTAGAACATCCTTATTAACATGAACATTAATTATACAACGATCGATTTTCGCTACTCTGTCAGAAAAAAGTGTCCACCGTTTAAAAGCGAATTTAAATAAAAATTTCTAAAATACAACATATGCTGTTACTAAATGTATTTTCTTTCTGCTGTACAGAGGTTTTTTATTGGATGCCGCTAGAATTAAATTTAGCTTAACAACCGGACATCATAAAAAACCCCTTAAGATGCGGTCTGTACAACCGCAAATTATTTTCAATAGCTATGCTAATACGCCATTTCACGGTTCAACCTTTTGGTCCCTTTTGGTCCATTCGCCCTGCGCTTGCGCAGAAAGATACACTCTGCCAGCTTTCAAACTGGAAAACATTTCTTTTATTTTTTCAACGAAGATGTGGCGTTACCTCAAGATGATATACCAAGCTGTATTTTGTAGATCGTGTTGTTACTCTCGTCAACTGTGTTATTTGCAAGTGTGTGGAAAACTGACCTTGAGGTTGTGACAGTGAAAGTTTATATAACAAACACTGCGCGATTCACAGCGAGAGCAAAATTGCGCAATACTTAATTGAGCATTTCACTTTTAAATACAAATTTGAAGTGGCGTAAAATTAATTGAGTAAAAAAAAAAAAGAAAGAACTGACCTCAATCGTTGTACAGTAAAGTTTTTTTTTAAATTTGCATATGCATGGTTTTTGACCCAACAATTACGGCTCTAGGACAACGAACTGTGGTGGCAAATTGAAAAGAGTGAAGTTTCATTTTAATGAGACATTTTCGCAACTAAAGTACATGATTCCTAATGATTCTACTGAGAAGCCTAATTGCTTTCTCGGTTAATTCGTTATCAGGAGAAGATGAAGGGACTCTATCAGTTTTTCTTCGTCATTCATGCATTGACAAACGGGTTGAAAAATGATAAATGATAACAATATCAATCTTAAGATGTCGTTAAGACGCCACAAGAAATTTCTGAAAAATATTTATGAAAAATAGTCTCTGGAACTTAAACCTAAAAGTGTAAAAAGATTCGTCGAAAAAAATAACAACAACTTTCCTCGCACGGAAGATATTTACAATGAAGCTGAATTAAAACAATTTCATTTTGCTCGGGGCCTACAATCCAAAGTTGAGTAGAAACAATGCTATTATTCAAATTGAATATTAGTGAACACATAAATTAACAACTTACAGCGAATATTGGCGTTAAAACGGCAGTTTAGAGTTTTCTTACCTTGTGTTACTTTGGTTTCAATAAAACTGAATCACAATATGAGTTTTTAGTATATTTTTCGGATAGTTTCTCCTTCTAAGAGCATTCACAGAATACGAAAACAGGGTGTTTATTTAAAAAAAACCTTGAAACGCGTGAATGCCTTAGAAAACTAAAAGAAAAAATTGCCAATAGCAAAGAAAACACAAGTTAAGTTTGTCGTAGTTCATCATAGCAGAAATACCGCTGACTGTTTTAATTCTATTTTTTTATCTTTGAAAGTTTATAAACTTCAAACAAAATAGAAAAGGTTATTCAAGAGACTAGAATGTTGTTAGATATTTCGAGAAGAGCGAAAAACTCAAGAGGTGAATCTGCTTAAGAAAAGATGGCGAGGCTCGTGTGTAAAGCGCAGTTTGTGGCAGCTGTAGATTCAGTACCACACACCTAATAGCATTCACTGAATTGAAAGAACCTTAGTTCAAGAATTACTCTATTGAGAAACTACCTCCGCAAACTCTTTCAGGTCGTTTCGTGTCGGCAATTAGGAGTTGGTCGGCGTGAATCCGAGTATTCACGAAAGTTGTTTCCGGCATTGTCAGCGAAGATCGTAAACACTCGGGGCAGCCTAGTGACTACCTCTACAAGCCACTCGCCTCTTTTCTCGCCATTACGCTTAATATATAACCGTAATTGTGGACTTTGGTCGACATTTAGCCGAGTATTCACGAAAGTTGTTTCCGTCAGCGAAGATAGTAAAACACTCGGAGCAGTCAATTAATCTCTTTGGGCACAGCGATAAATGATTAACTCCCTTAAAACGTACGTAAATCCCTTGTGTGGGATGATCCGCGTTTCCGTCACGTCCGATTATTGCCCAATTCGTTGATTCAATTCAAATTTAGCAAAATCTGCGAACGTCAGAACGAGAGTCTTGGCGAATGAATGCACTGCATTTGCTCGAACTATGAATCGTCCTTGAGATTACAAAAAAGGTATAAATTAACTTACGGCTCAGGATACTCCCGACTTTAAGCGAGACGATTGCAACAGCAAAAAATAATCTATATCAAAAGTTTGGCTTTTTCAGTATGATATTTGGTGGTGAATGACAAAATTTATGGAACTACAAAGGACAGCGGACAATTCACAACATTAAATATTTGATTATACCAACGCGCTAATCTTAATTCCATTTACTACGAGAAATCTTTCAAATATGAATGCTAACGCGGGGTATTCGTTGTTCCAGCGATTTTTGAATAAAAATTTCTCGCTTTAAACAGTGCTTTTGATACAGTCTCTGTCATAGAACATTGCTATTTGAAACGCCTTAGAATTTTAAGCGAAGTGTTGGTTTATTAAAAAGCCGGCAAAAAAATATTTATTTTCGATTAGCACTCGCTGAAATGTTCACCGATATTTTGCCAAAAAAGGGAAGGTTATCAAAAGTAGATGATCAACATTTGACTTGCAAGAAAACTGTAGAAAATGAAATCATACCTTAAAAATAGAAAAGCAGTGGTTTGTGGCTTATTTTGGTCATGTGGTTGAATTTCTTCACGAGTTAATTAGGCATGGGTTGGTCAGAGAATTAGCTTTAAGAAGCTTTGTTCAAACGGTTATTATGTTGATGCAAATTGACGGAAAAGGCTAGAAGGCGAGTAGCTCTGTTTCAAAAACAGTTTGATCAGTTATTGGAGTGATAACGGTTCCCGGAAAAAAAATGAAAACTTGCAAATATAGCGAAGTACCCGCGCGTGGTCAGGGAACTGAACCGAGTTTGAAAGATTTGTCGAAGATGGTGCGGAAAGACATCCCCTCGAAACCCTGAATGAGCCTCTTTTATCACGTTTTGCGCAACCCTCCGTTGTCGTATCAAGGAGTTTGATGTGATGTAATAGTAAAAAAGAATGAATTATTTATTAACACTTGCTTTTTAAACCATAAAGTTCCGGCACTGTAATCAAACATTTCAGCTACATCTTCGAGCGCTGACGACCTCAATCAAGTTCATTGAGTCTTGTGCCAGCCGGCCGGCAATTGATTCAGATACAAATCCGTGGGACTATCTCACAACACTTTGACAAATTGCTTCTCAAGTTTTAAAAATTATGCCCTTACGCAGGTCAACGAGTTGCGAATTCACCAGCTTCTCTCATGGCGCCGAATATCGCCAAGAGAGATTTAAAGAACGACGGACCAGATCTGCTCGGAAGAAAAGCGTTCAGTGGTCCATTGATCTGGAGGAGGTACGCTATTTTGTGCCGCACAGGAGCAGGAGCGAGAGTATCAAGAGAAAATTCAAGAAAGTGAAGAAAAGAGCTGAACAGTTTAACGACAATTTGAAAACCCTCAAAGCTTTTACGAGCACTGCGGAGTCCAGAATGACGCGGTTGCGAATCATTGGTCGTTACGCAAAGTGTTTCTCGCACGACTCCGGTTTACAAAGCTTCGAGGAGTACAACAAGCAGTGGGATTTATTGTTTGAGATGTATGCAAGCAGAGATAACAATTCACTAGAGACAACAAGTACACAAACTTTATGAAATTCACACAACTCGCATGACTTCAGAGGCTATGACAGGAAGTTGCGAAGTCTTCCTTTGGAATTCTTCCTGTTTCACGGGTTAATGGAATTTTCTGAAAACTGTCCAAACAAATAAATACCTGCCTACACAGTCTGGGAAATTGCTGAATCAGAGGTCGTACTTGCGCAGGCGCTCGTAATTAATGGCTCAATTCAGACTCAGAGCGAGAACGCATGTCATTTAAATGTATACGAAAGTGGATAAATGTCGGAACTTTATTTGGGAAAATTAACCTGCATTAAAAGACTTTTGTCAAGAACAAAATTTAAAATTGAAATTTTCAACTTGTGCAATCAATATAAGAGTTGCATTTGCGCTGTTTAAAAATTATGCAGTCTATATTTTGCTTTTTTTTAATCAATAATCGGCGATGAGTCTGATAAGCTTGCAAGCTTGCGTCAGTTCTTTTTCCATCTTTTATATGTATGCTGTTATTTATCACGTCGAAGATCCTTTAAATATCCATTTTTTTCTGTTGAGAGTCGAAGCTAAGAGAAGTGAAAATTTTGATATTATATTGAAGTGCGCAATTCGGTGCCGGAATGACGCATGTGTTATCGGATCGCGATATTTTTGAACTAAATTATCAAATATTTATACGCAGAATGTGCGGTTTCTTGCAATATACATATGTATATCAATTTGTCTTCTGAGGGTTCCGGTGGTTTTCTGATTAAAGTTCACAAGATGTGATCTGCGTTGTTCATATTTGCCTTTTACCTTGAGTTCCATGCTATAATAGTTCAATTTAACGGGTATGTATATAAGTAGCTCACGTTTTTCAAGAATTTTCGTGGAAATTAATGTCTCCCCTTAACGTATGAATAAGGAATGCAAATTTATGGCTTTGTTGTTTACAATTCTATTCTTTAAAACTGTTTTTCAGTTAAAATCCCGCAAGCAAATTGGTTGTGTGTAAAGTAGAAAAATTCCCCGCCAGCAGTTCCCTTCTCGTTCGGTTTTAGATCGCCCATGTCTATTTTGCGCTTTCTCCATTAATCTGTATGTATGGAACAAGCCAGAAATGTGTGGTTTGCAGTACCACAAACAATTTTTTCTCCGTTCTTCACAACTGAATTAAACTGGAATGAAGCAGAACAGGTACGGTACAAAAGGCCAACTTTGCAGGGTTTTTTAAACTATTTGTAATCAAGCGTAATTGTAGCTAAATTGACCACAGCGTGTTCGTTATTTAATTTCTTGCCAAGTATTTACAGCAGTGCACCATATATCTTAGCAGATAGCTGGTAGCTTATGAAACGTTTGTGACAAACATGCACGGACTATTTGGTTAGTAAGATTACTTAGCGAGTACATCTCTTCAGTCATCTGCGCACAAAACTCTCACTTCAACAAGCCAATTTTCGCCAAAAGGTTTCACATAAAACACTGATAAAATAAAAAAATATCTCGTTTGGTAGCTAACACCTGACTAAAAGTCATATCCATAAGGAAGTAGTGTAGTGTGATAAGCATTTGCATAAATGTTATCATTGCTTGTATGAAAAACCTGTCAGGTAAATTGTCAGCTCTCTTGATCAAGCTAATAACTAAGATTTTATAATCTTGGTGATGTTAATTAGAAAAACAACAGCTACAAGCGGGTTGCTCAACAGCAGTGCACATGTACGAATAGCGCACCTATTCAAAAAATGATACGGCGAAGAACTTGCCTACGTTCAGCTTCTTAGCTTTTTATCTAGGAGTTACATTTTTGTAGGATTTTGCATTTGGTTTCTCTGCATCATCTAGCATAAATAAAAAACGTATTGGGATTGCAAGTGCCCTGACACTTAGATTATTTGCTGCTTGGGACTTATTCTAATTTTCACGGTCTATGCTTCGCGCATTGTCTTGCTGCCAGGGGACTGTAAATTTCTATATTTCTTCTTCAGATCCCACTTTTAGTTGAAAGTGATTACGAGCGACCGAAACTTTTCAATTTGTTCTACTATGCCAAAGCCAATTTGTCGTGATGGTTTTTTTGCGAGTATTTCACAATTTACTGCGGTTGCTTTGCATAATACCACTTCCGTCCCACACACCGTCACGTCCAACTTGAACAATATTAACCGTTTTTTTCTGCAACTTTAGTAATTGATATTTTTGCTCTATATATTTGTACCGGATATTGCTGGAGTCATTAATTTTGTAGCCATGCTCTTGCAGCAAACTGAAATGATAAGAGGACAGTTTGTGTCAAACTCTCATACCGATATTAACGGATTGTACCGGCGGCTTTAATAATTAATATTTCAAGTCTTTATTTGTACTGGATATTGCTGAGTCATCAATTTGTAGCCATGCCCTTGCAGCGAACTGAAATGATAAGAGTATAGTTTGTGTCAAACGCTTATCGCATGAGAGGTATATCACTTACAGCTAGCTGAATCAAACGCCGGGCAATATCAGCGATGCAAGTCCATAAAATATACACAAAATATCGGTAACAATATTCAGAAGATTACGATGAAACTATATTTCATGGCAAGGCTTTTGTCACTGCTCTAAGGCTGTGAAGATAAAAACTAATTTCCTACGTCATATTGGATATCCCTCCTTAAACATATAAAAATAGTTACTCATAATATTCTTTTATATTGAAGTCATTGACAATCTCCCCACGTACAAGTGGCGACGAGCTTTCTGTGCCGATGGTAACATTACAAAACACAAAATTTAAAATTGAAGATGAAAAGCCCCCGGCTTTTATACTGTTCGCACTTTTGTCACCTAAACGTATTAATGATTTAAACATGGTTATTGAAAATGTAATTCACGCTTTTAACATGGAAATGTTTTTTTTAGCGTGATGCCACTTTGTTAGTTGTACATCTTTTCGCCAATGAACTGAAATCGTCATGTCACATTTCAATAAATTTCACCGAGGAAATTATCATTTATAGAGCTAATTTCCTGTAAAATGAAAGTTTGCAATAATATTTTGAAACTTTTTGTGTAAACAATTTACAATGTCACGTTCACGCATTGTCGTGTGTTTTCCCACGAATCCGACCTTCTAAGCAGCTTTGGTTTTTTTTTCACGGAAGCTTTAGCAACGTTCACACTTCGCCAGAGAAATTAGAAAAGGGAGGTTTCACTTTGAAAACGCATCAAATGGTTTCGAACCACACTACGCTGGAGAAATTTCAAAACGAAACAATTACCATTCAGTTTCGATTTGGGTTTGAGGAAAACTAGGTCAGGGAACATCGCGTGATTGGGGAGCAAGTACGAGGCTGAGTAAGAGTACGATTTTCGAATTTCAAACCAGTGACATTTCCAGAGCCTTCGTCATGTTGGTTTTAGATAGAGAGAGTGGCTCATGAGATGAAATGGGTTTGTGTTGTGATAATGTTAAGCCTGAAAACTAGAATTGAAAAAGTCGTACTCGTACTCAATCTCGTACTAGTAGTCCGATCTAAAGCTCGCCAAATTTTCGAAAAGCTCTGATTTCAAATGTTTTCTGTCCAAACGAAAACAAAAAGCTGGCGTTTACAAAACAGTCGTCCGGTTTGAAGAGCGTTTTCTAAAGCTCAGTTTTCGTGACGGATTAGTGTGGACGGTAGGCCTAACCACAGAAATAAAGTTGCGTTTTCAATTTGCCCAGGGGTAGAGTGGAAGCACCTGATCTGCGTGTAATGCGCGTGCCAAAGTGGACACTAAGTCATGAAAAAAATTCTGAAAACCGCTGAGTTGTGAGTAGCATGTCTGAATATGAGCCCTGGGGCTAGTTAGTGCTGAATTGATTGACCTTTACCTTGCGGCTCGGCAAGATCGCCAACGCTATGAGATGTTTGTAACATGACGCAATGAACATTCTTGAGAAGCAAGGAACAAGGAATGGCATATCACTCCCAGCGTTTTATGTGGGAGGTACGGAGGGGAAAGAAAGAGAATTCAATATCACACTTAGAGAAAAGAGCCTTTTTGTAATAACTTGTCGTCAAAACTCCGTATCAAATGGATGGTTTCGCCAAAACCACTGTAAATCTTATCTCTCAATAATTTTTATGCATCGTCTTCCTCAAACTTAAGGTGGGGGTTTTACCTGAATAGGAGCGAAATTTGAAGTAATTTTAAAAGGGAATGGTTAAGATTAAAATGGGTTGGGAACACTATACCAGACAGTTGACCCTCCCCACCCCCCCTCCCCCCTAAAAGAGAGTCCCAGGTCTGGCAGGGGACTGTTTGGTGTCAATCTACTAATTCTTCACTTCAAATTTCAATTTTCCAAATCCATCAAATCTTCAACATTTCATCTTTTCCTCAATTTAACCTAACCTTTTAAAAAAATAGCTCTTTCCCAAAATGCCCAAAAATCACCGTGAACGAGATATTGGTAGAAAAGCCTTCAGGTAGAAAAGCCTTCAGGTAAAACCCCGCCTTTAATACAACATACACATCATTGATTTCATATGGGTGTTTCTTTGGCTGACCTCTGTTTGTATAGGTAATCACACGGTTTCGAGTTCAATTTGGAATTAATTTGCACGAGTGAGTTTTTCAAAAAGCTGAAATTGAACGAGAAAAACCGTATGATTACTTATTAATAATAGGACATGAAAAAATTCGCGCGGAAAAAGCGCCGGAAGATGTTTCTAGAAGCCATTTTTTCGCATTCGAGAAAACTTTTTTCAGAGTTTGTGAACAACATTTTTGTCATTGCTTTACATGAGATCATTGGCCTACAAAATTCCTCATTGTCTTTCTGCAAATTATAATCCAGAATTACGATGTGTAATTTGCACTGTTGTTACACAGTTACTCAATTCTGATTGGCTGAGAGCAGTGCAGTTCAAGTGTAACACTAGTGCAAAAAGTGTAACACCAGAGCAAATTACACATCGTTACTCTGGATTATGATTTGCAAAAAGACAATGAGAAATTTTGTAGGCAATGATCTCATGTAAGGCAATGACAAAAATTTTGTACACAAACTCTGAAAAAAGTTTTCTCGAACGCGAAAAAAATGGCTTCAAGAAACATCTTCCGGCACTTTTTCCGCGCGACGGTTTTTCTCGTTCAATTTGAAATTAATTTGCACTTGTGAGTTTTTCAAAAAGCTGAAATTGCACGAGCCGCTTCGGCACTCGTGCAAATTAATTCCAAATTGAACGAGAAAAACCGTATGATTACCTGTACAAATTGAATTTTCGTTTTGTGGAATTATTTTTTAAGAAAATCTTTATCCGAACGTACAGCTTGTGAAACGTGACATAGTTACCGCCGTCATCTAGACTCATCTACTATTACATAACGACCGAGTTTCAGACTCTCGCCTTTCAGCATATGGAGGTCAGTGTTGGAATTGAGGTCAGGTCATGATTTGTGTTACAAAAATATCACAATTTTGGCTAAAATGTCTATTAACGTTTTTCCCCATACATAACACCTCCATACGATGAGCCACGTTTCGCATATGAAACCACAGGCGGCCCAGACGTTGTTTGTGATTTACATACGTGACAGTATTGCGTTACGTTTCGAGCCATTTAAGAGAATGTATGAAAATGGTTCGAAAGTCGCTCTAAATTCAACTTGTAGTACAGGATTTAAATAAAAGAAGCTTACCGTAGTCTGCGCTTGAATTACTTTGAAGTCTTTGTGACAGCTGAGCCGTTCTAAAGTCGTTCTAAGGCCATTTTGACGATTTGAACTTTTCCAGGTTTGCTTTCCATTAAAGCACAACGTGTCGGCGCACAACGAACACAACAAATCTGAGGCTGAAGGCCGAAGCAACCATCACCTCGTAGAAATACAGAGCGAACAGTTTAATTGTTTCAGTAGAACTCTGACGCACATTTACTTCAAATAGCGGTTTTCAATTTATTTTTCGACGTATTATTAAACTTCGCTGGAGTTGAGTTGTGATTTCAAATTGCAGATGTGTGTGCGCGCGCATGCTTTATAGTTGCGTTTCATTTAATTGTTGTGCTTGTTCTATCTCAGCAATATCAAACGTAAGTATCCACAATTCCAAAAGTGTTAAAACTATGTTCTATCTAGGCGATATCAAACATAAGTTTCCACAATTCTTTAGCTCTTTCCTTTAGTAATTTGTCCTTCTACTCCCATGTTGAGTTAATGTTGAGTTCGCTCAAACGACTTGATAACCTCGCGGTACTATTAGCCCCCATACACAAACTATATACCACTGTCTTGTCATGTATGCATCTTTTTCTTTTCTTTTTCATCCTAATATTGTAATTTCAAAATGTAAGTGCAAAATAAGGTAAAGTGGAATGAAGTAAGGCAACATATTGCAAGATTATTGACCGCAACGGCATGTTGCGCGAGTTTGGCCACCTTGTTGCGTGTCGTTGGGTCAAGTTCGAAAAATGGTCAAATTTTTCATCAGTGTAACATTTGCTGGATGTCGCATGACATTTTACTCTTTTGGCCAGGTGCGTGCAACATCGCTGCACTATGGCATGCGCACTAGATCGATTTGCAACACGTCGCAACACGGTGGCCAAACGCGAGCGATGTGTTGCGTCCAACAATGTTGCCATGTGCCGATTGCGTCGAAATGTTGTGATTGTTTGGCAGGGGCTTGAAAATACTGAGCCATTGCTTAATGTGGCGTTTAAGTGCTGCAATCGTTTGACCGAGGCTCAAAGGCAAGTTGAGACTCAATGAAACCAAGATGATGGACATATATGATTCGAACAAACACAGTTTCGACTTGATTCCCAGAATCGGCGGAATAATTTTAACATCGTGGTAAACTTCATCGGCCATTAGAGACAAAGCTATCTTCTGGGGTGAAATGAGCCAATAGGAATTCGTTTTATTTGAAATCTTTTTTTTATGAAAAATAGGTATGGAAGGAAATGTGGATATTCCTAAAGAACACAATTCAAGGGAAGGGCAGATTTAATGGCGTTTAAATAAGTTCATTTCAGATAAATAGCTTATAAGCAGTTTTTGAACACTTCGGTGTGGGAAAAACAAAATAAATGATCTCAAGATCGAGGGCGTTTTGCCACCAATAAATATAGCAAATGAGTTTACAATCTAAAAACAGTGCAATTATTTTGTTCACTTGCAAAGTTTGGTTTTTAAAAGAGAAGTGAAAAAAATCAAAATTTGTTGTAAGGTTGCGAACTTTAAAGCAGCCTTCATTTTACGTTGGATTACTAATCATCAAACTATTAAGATGAGACCTGAAAGCAGTCGTGGCACGTTCAGAATACAGTAAACACCCGCATATAAGAACAAATGGATTAAGAACACCAGGCTGAAATTTGGCCAATAAAGGCCCATTTTTATAAGAACAAGATCAGCCTGAAAAATTTAGTATAAAATGGAAAAGGTGTCATAATTACATAAAAAACAAGAGATTTTATGTTGGCAGTCATGACTCTATCAGCTGTCAAGTGGTCGTGTTTTTGTATTGAGTACTGTAGTGATGTTTCTAGTGTAATTGATTTTTCTACTGTAAATATATAAAAAAATGAGTACAAGGGGCATTTATCTAGGGCATTTTTGGGTAGTACCCGTATTACTAATATAGAAATGTAAGAACATTTTAAGAACACTTTGAGGCTGATTTATCACTTAGCACCAGTTAAATAAGAACTCGATCAGCCTGACCTCCGAAATCATGTGTTCTTATATGCGGATGTTTACTGTAAGACTTCCCTACAACACGTGTTGTTCATGCAAGGATCCGTGCAAGAATCACGTCCATATGTTTGTCATATACTGACCACTGTGTGATTAAAACAATTGTTCAAAACACACCACTCGGCATGTTTAGATCTAGTGAAGCTCTTTAATACCAAGCGTAAATTAACTGTTAATATGAAAATTCAGGCCTTTTTCCTGGTATCAGCGATTTTAAAGTCACACTTTCTCTACCAGTTCTCAGGAATATCTTTTCCATATAAAGTTAAGTAGTTTTACATAAGTAGTTATTCTTAATATAACAACATTTGCATTAGTTTACAGGATGTTTTTCAGTAGTATATTGATATTTAAATATAGTAGTATATTGATATTTAAATTATTTACTTTATATGTATTTGTTATTTATGTAAGCATTTTCTCTCGTTTTTGCAGTTTTTCACATCAGTTGCACTAAGTGTGTTTTTTAACAAGGGAAAAACACGTTGTAAATTTATTGTCTACGTTTCCACAAAGAAGTTCACTGTGTACTATTTTGGACCGTGCTCTTGCTTTAGGGAGCAAGCTGTTCCCAACCTCTATGCATGTGTTACATGAGTTTTATCTTCCATGAAGTTTCAATCACTGTTGAACTTTTCATTCGAGAATCGGCGAATGAATAATTCTACAATCAAAACAGAGCAGGAAGAGGTTTGAAATGAATACAATCACATCATGCGAGTTCCCCAAAAATCACCAACCTGCCACATACACTTACCGCCAGTCAATTGTCATTATTCGAGAGGGGTAAATTAGGCGCAAAAGGAACTTGTTTTGCAGTTGAGAAAATCCAGTATGAAATATGGATTGAGAGCCAATATCCATGAATATGAAACAATGACATAACTTAAAGTTTTTAAAAAAATTTCCGTGATTTTTTTGAACAGCGCCATGCTCATGCCACCTTCAATAAAGCAGTAAAAAGATTTACCTTCAATAAAGGCAGTTTGCTATTTTTCTTTACCACTGGTTAGTTTGCAGAGATGAACTTCCTTTTCATCAGTCTTCTATATTTCCCTTAAAGAAAAGATCACAAAAACATCTAGACTAAAACATTGCAAAACCATATGCTTTTTGGGAGGCACATCACCTCATAGCTTATATTGTAGTCTCAAGGTTCGGAGCTCAACAACGCTTACGATGGTGACATAGAAACTGAACGAATCAGCAGCTGATTTGGCCAAAGTTTGTTACCATATCATGAAGCAAGGAGCTTTTGATCCATTTTTAGTCACTCGCTATGATACTTCAATCATGATGACTGACCCACTTGTAATTGAATAAATGGTTTCGCCCAGAAATACAATGCAACACTGTTTTATTTACTCTGGGCGAGGCTTCAGGAAATTTTGTACAGGCCAAACTTTGTGATATACTTAGAGTTTTGAGGCAAAGCAGAAAATCTGAATTTGTTCTCCATCTGAGCGTGGGCGGGTTGGGACGATGTTCGATATAATCCGTCCGTGTGTTTGTTTGTATGTTGTTCCTACACGAGTCACATGTTCTTTAATTACGTTCACGTGTTTGCATTGTAATGTGTTGATCATCAGATGTAACACCCTGTTTTATAATAGCCGGCGCTTATGTCTGTGAAAAAATACACTTTTTTTTCTTTTTACCACTTCTTTTCTACTCGCGTTTTTTTTTTTGCCTCGTGCCCAGACGTGTGCTCTCTACTGTCCAGTGCCTGAGAATATACCCAAACAAGAGAAAGAAAGAAAAGCTGTATGTGCAGGCTGTCTCCTCACAGCATTAAGTTTAATTTATTTGAAGGCGTCTTTTTCAGCTTCCTCGTATATTTTGATAGTTATGTAACCACATCCGTGTAACTCACGTTTCTGTAATTTTTCAAATTTTGCAAAAGCGTGTGTTACCAGCGCACCGCGTTGCTCAGTTAATTTCTTTCACAGAAACCCTTTCATTATATTTCCCCTTCGCTTTTCCTTATGTAACACTACTATCAAGCTATGTCCGTGATTTCGCAATTTTTTCAGAACTGTTTCATTTGTCTGTTGACTAATATATCAATAAAAGAAGTCTCGAAATTATTCGTCAAATTGTCCAAGTGTCTCTGCATGCGTTCGCTTTTCTGCATAGTTAAATTTTTATTTCGCCTCAAATTAGACAGTTTGTGTTGTTCCTTTGCACAAGAAAAAAAGGGTAGAAACCAAAAAATGCTTGGCAATGGTACAAGTATGCCAAATTTCCTAAGGCTGTCTAATAACTCATGCTTTCAGATTGAATTGCGGTCATTGGCAGATGATACATATTAACCAATACGAATTCGGGTTATTTCGGAACACCTGCTCACTCATGAAGAATGGATTAGGATGTTGCTGTGTTATTAAAATTCAAAACAGCGCTCAGACCAGCTTCCGAGCCTTTTACCTCAGAGGTTTTTGTGCGACAGCGCAATATAAGTCGATCGTGGGAAAATACGATGGAAGCAATTTTAAAGCTGATGCTAACACGAAAGGCCAATGATATTGACAACAGCAGTCAGCAGAAATAATAAAACGTATTAGTTTCATAAATTATAAAGTTAAACGAAACTCTCCCTGCGGTAAGATCACGAACGGTCGTGAAAACGGTTGTCGTGTTTATTTTGGTAACTAATTACAAAAGTGGGCAAAAAGGCAAGCTCTGGATAAATCAAAATGTTATCAATTTAGTCCTAGTTTGCTACCAAAGATGCTACTAAACGAAAGTTTGACTTATTAGTCAGTTTCAACAGGGTTGTGAAAACACATCCCTGATTGCCTCGCTACGCAGTTTTAGTGCGACAGAATGGGCTAGAAGTCGTGGAACGTTCCCGATGCTTTGTACGTGTGGCGCGTGACCCAAACAACACTGACTCGGAAGTAAAATGCAAATAAACTGGACTTTGTTACATAATAACCCACAGAATCCCTGCGGCTCGCCACACTAAAATACCGGTTAACGCAATTGAAGTATATCAGTGTGAGCAACTTATCGAGTGGCTTCAGAACTCGCAGCACTCGCTCGACACAACGTGTACCTTGGTTACTACTATCTGTGCGACTTTGAAGGCTGAACAATGGCTCAACTGAGAACGCTTACAAAATCAGTGAGTTGTGATCACGTCTCATCTTTTGATGAGAATTCTGTGAGGAAAGTACGATGGTCAATGGATTTAGAGGAAATTCATTACTTCACGCCACCTAAGCCTCGGCGAAAAAGCATCACAGAAAGACTACGCGAGTTTAAGGACAAAGCAAATGATTTTGCTGACAGGACATTTCGACCAAATGGACATTACAGGTGCAGCTCTCGGTTTGAATCCATTTTTAGAAGAGGTTACTCCTCTGACAACGAAATTGACTTAAATCGGCAGTGGGATGAACTTTTTGAGCTTTACAAGGAACGTGTTATGCAGAATAACTAGACAAAGTCTACGATTGAAGACGAGGCTACTTTGAAGATTTTAAAGAGGTGCATTATTTCATGAAGCTTAAACTGACCGCTTATGCTGCAGTCAATGTTAGAAATTGTATTGCTGGATTGGCCAAGACCCCTAGGTGAGAATTACTGAACAATGCGAATTGTTTCGTTTCAACATGGTGCTAACAACGACAAGCTAGGAACAGCGAGAAAAGAAGAAGTTAAAAACAAATGCATTGCATGTGAAGAAAATCGGCCTTAAAAATAATGCGTGTAAACTTTTAAAATCGAAAATCGAGGATAATGACAAAGGACATAGTTACAGGCCCCCGAAAAAAAAAAAAAACTAAGCAGTACTAGAAACATGCGAATAAAAGTTTAAAACGTGAGTGAAGGCTTTTGTGAGCCTGAGAATATTATGACAAACAGAGGCGGCGGAACTTTGTAACTTAAAATAGAATGCAATTAAGTCACTGAGGTGAGCAATTGGTAGCTGAGAGAGCTCATATCAAGCGAAGAATGACGATTGATATTGATGTCAAGAGTTTGCCGCTAACTAGCTTAAAGGGTGCCGAATACGATATATGGATGCTTGAATTGTCAATTTTTTATAAAACGTGTACTTAACGAAACATCAAACAATGTCGGTGTGAAAAAATAAATAAACGAGAGATCATTGTATGAGGTTGTATGTTTTAGTTGGTTTAAGAAGCATTATTGAAGCCTTCATGCATGCAAATATATATGAAAAGTTTATCAATGAACAATTATATGGAAATGTAACAAAATATTAAAAGAAATTCATGGTTAATTCTCTACAGTTACAAACCGATTTTGTGACGCTTGCATTCGCATTTATACTTACTCGTCTTTTACATTTACTTACAATGAGTCAAGAATATTTTTTCTACGGTTTATAACTTGGCTGACTTTGGAATTACAAGAAAGTTGGAATTTTTTTATTAGAGGTCAATCTTGTTTGTGTATTTACCGTTCAATCAGTGCTAGATAATTCGTAAGTCCACAGTAATTGGTATCACTTTTTTAGCATGTATAAATAGCATACAGCTCTTGGCGCATTTTAAACTTATATTTTGAAGTTATTGACCTTAATTTGTTATTCAACTTCCTAAAAAAAGAATGTTTTCAACAAAAAGTACTTATCATTGTTTACATTTCTGTTCATTTTTAGAGCAAGTTTTTTTCACTTATTCAAAACCACACACTCAAAACACAAAAATATCATCAAAATGCGACGCATTTTTTAAACATGTTAAAAATTTGCACGAATAAAGTATTTCAATAGTAGGCGCGTTTAACGAGCTTTCCTGACGTCTTGTGTCCAAAATTAAATAAACATTTAAAAATAGGAACAGTTACTGTACGTGTTTTGAATCTCAGTTTTGGTGCGTGGTAGTACGAAGTCCAATAACGCAAGGCCATGATGAAATTCGCTTTAGTTAGCGTAGATCTAAGATGTAACGTGGAAAACCATAGCAGGAGATGAAAGTTTCGTACAACTTAAAAGAAAGCTTTAAAATCGGTTACCTAATAAAACACACTGATACACGCATTGAAAACAACTAAAGAAATAAATATTTATAGATTCTTGTTACTATTTTTGAAAAGAAATATGAAAAGCTTCCTGTTACTATTTTTAACAAACTAGCATTATATTAGGGTGCGTTTCTTCAAGAAAATCCAAGATAGGATTCTTAGATCCGAAAGAATCCTGGAGTAGATTTTGCGTTTCTTTACTAGGCAGATCAATCCAAGATCTCTCGGATCATGGTGGGTCAAAGGAACCGAAGAATCCACTCTGGAAGTGGGTTCTTCTGTTCCTTTGACGCACCATGATCCGAAAGATCTTTGATTGAGCTGTTTCGTAAAGGAACGCAAAATCCATTTTTGGATTCTTTCGGATTTAAGAATCCAATCTTGGAATTTCTTGAAGAAACGCGCGCACCCCGTTCATTTATATCCCGTATAGTGGTGATTCTATATCACAACAGAATAAAAGAAATATACGTTTCGTATCGTTTTTTGTCAGCAAAATGCAACACGCATTCCCTTTTTTGAAATAACATCTTCGTATACGCCTTCGTCAAGTTAATTTTCCTTTCTCTGTTTATAATTAGAGTAACTACCTATGCTAACGCATTGAATTTAAACTTCAAACTTAATTATTTTCATATACGTAGATAGATACACGTTCTTGGAACGTCTCATCGTTCTACACTGTTTATTACAATACTCGAACAGTGAGGGTCACATTCACACTGCAGTACAGACTTATTTTGGCCAACTGCTGATTTCGTGTGAGTAGTGTTTTAAACGCTAATTGTAATTAACGCAGAAACAAAGAATTAAGATTCTATTTTTTATTCAGTATTCATTTTGGTATTATATATTCATCACCAGTCTACAACATTCTTACTGCCCAAATGGGAAATGTTTGGCGATTAAATACGATCACACATTGTTTGATGCCCAAACATTTTTCCGTTTGGACACCTTGTTTGATCGTGTTTGTGTCGAATCGTGCTTGCTAACATGAAAGTCTTTTCCCGTTGGACCCTGAGACACCTATTTCGCCGTTCTTAATGCTGCCTGTGAGATCACGCAATTCATGACGACAATCTTTAATGGACCTACGATAGAACAGCGTCGTTTGCTCGCTAAATCATTTGGAGCACTACACGAGCGGCGTTCTCGACCAAATTCCTTATATGGGTATCTTTCCTGTTCGTCAAATATGGTTGATATCTTTTGGCCTCTCTGTGCAACATCGATATGCTTGGTCTGCATTTTGTTTGAGAGACAGAGACAAACTGGAAAATGTATATATAACCGAGAATACGAATATTAAGCGATCGTGAAATGTGAAGCAAGAAGTGGTACAATACCGATACGTGCTGTGGGCAATAAATGTACCTTATCTACTGAGCGCAGGTGCCATACTGTGAGAATACCACTTCGAGGTCTGACAGTATGGACCCAGCACAGTGAAAACTGAGGTCATTATTTAGTAATTATGTTACAGCCCTAAAAATCTTAACAAAATATGACTGAGGACACAGTAAACTTCGAATTGAAGAGCGCAATTCTTTTTGAGAGTCGAGTCTGATCAAGTCTGATGCCTAAAACACATTAAGAGAACACGTATGAAGGAAAATCAAGTTGCCGGAAAAATTATTTTGCGTGTAAGTTGTTGTTTTTGGAAAGTTAGCAATTCAATTAAACAAGAACATCAACAACAAGAGTGGTCTCTGTCCCAGAATCATCTGGGACA
Organism: Catalaphyllia jardinei; assembly: GCA_022496165.2. NCBI lineage: Eukaryota > Metazoa > Cnidaria > Anthozoa > Scleractinia > Caryophylliidae > Catalaphyllia > Catalaphyllia jardinei. The sequence continues at coordinate 4,484,608 of CM042751.1, forward strand.
GTGCCAGGGGTATTATCGTTTTGAGCAGGCGGGGGAGGGGGGGGGAAGGTAGGGGGTGGGGAACTGGTTTTCACAGGCGGGAACACCCGTTTGGGCTTGTTTATACCGGAAAAACTTTCTTCTTGATGGTCAAACCAGGCGGTCAAAATTATCCTCACTGCTGGTCAATTTGTCTGGTCTCCCTCTTGCTCGTCCCAATGCTCTACCGGTAATAGAGCAATCTGATTGGTTGATTTTAGCTACTGGTCTTTGCTGCAAAAAAGCTTCGTCGCGTGATGAAAAAGAATTTACTTTCGATGTCATTTCAACAAATATGCAGCAAAATAGAGCAAAAAACGAGTGTATGCGCTAAAACGACGTAGTCATCATATTTACATAGCATTTGCCTCGGATAACCAACCAGTTTGTATCCTCCTGAAGTAAAGGTTCTTTTTTTTCTTCTTTCTCCTTTCCCTTAGAAGTTAGCTCTTTTACTTAAAGCGTGCTGCCCAACATTAATCAACGAGCGTTTTTTGTGAGTGTCTGTGTTTTAGGATAACCTAGCCCGGCCCTGGTTTCTTAGTGTGCATTTAACTGCAATTTTTCTTCTCGGAAATTGTTCCTGATTCCACCCCGAGAACTTATGTTTGAATACATTCATTGCAACTTTAGTGATAAGCTGATCAGTTTGCTGGCCAGGCTTATAACTACTTGATGACAACGATAATAATGATGACGATGATGATGACGCAATGTTGCCGCAACTTATACTTCGAATGACATTCGCGCCTTTGCTGAATTTTATTTTACCTTTCTCCTCTTTTTCACAGAAACTAGAAACTGGGATTGAGCTATTCCCAGTCTTATACACGCACTTTTTGTTCAAAGTAAACTTGATACTGTATATCAAATTTCTCGCGCGTTGCAACGCGAACGGCTCTTACATTTTACATAATAATTGTAAGTTGGTTTTATCGAATTTTGTTTACTGTCATGTTTTATCAGTAGTTCTGTCTCAGAGCGTTTTCTTCTCAATCTTGCATGCTTGAGCGTAATTTCATCATCAGTCTTCCCAATATAATATGAGTTTGAGCTGCTTTAGGTGTTAAAATCACAAGGGTTTTGATTTGTCTGGTCGGTAGATGTGAAAATTAATGACGGCATTTAACGAGAAATCTATCATTTTTTGACATCACGGAGAGAAAATGACCGCAGTATTATTCTTTACGACCCAAATTCTGAATCAGGAGAAAGATTCTAATAATGTTATGATGAAAGTATCGAAAACAATTCTGTTGTGAGAAAAAAAACTCATCATGCAGTCACGAAGGCCCGTGTTAGTTCCAGAATTTCTCCAAATGAAGAGAAATCTTCTAGATGTATTTTCCCCAATTTACCAAAATCTGTTCAAATCAGTCGATTTTTCTTTCTAGAAAGAAGAAAGTACTAGTTCCCGAAATCAGTGTATTTGTCTGATTTATGGAAAATTCACGAAGTCTCGGGAAACAGCTTTTCATAACTTTCAAATAATTGCAGCTGATTGCCTTTTAACTCAAAGCTGAGTCGCATATTCATGTTTATATAATTTCAAATGAGCCAATAGGAAAGAAAGCTAGAGGATGCTGCACTTCAACAGGGTTAAATGTGATCTTATCTCGACCAATGAATTTGCTGCATTTTTTATATCACTTAAGTTAGCTTTTAAAACTCAATGGAAAAGATTTCATTGAGATTTATTCTGTTATGAAGAAAGTTACATGTTATCAATGCACTAAGTATCAAAAAGAAAAACACAAAGAAAATTAGTCATGAAAAAATGCAGCTTATGAAACAAAGCAGTATAAACCTGAATTTGAATCGCGTTTGTCGATGATAAAGTTGATTTTTAAACAGCAGTCGTAAACAAAGAGGCTCCACCAACACAGTTTTAACATCTGTGTAAAATCGTTAACTGAATACGTCATCGATGAATGAAAACGCGGTATGCGCGTTATCACGCGTTAAAACGATCATGAGATTTTTTTCCCGTTTGTCACATCACGTGAAATATTTTGTTCCTCAGTTCACCCACGAATTGCACGCTCACGTAAAATCGCTGGCTTCTAGAAGATTGCATGCGTACGTGATATTCCAGAGTCAACGGTCAATAAAAAGATGAGGTCAACCAATGTTTCAGTGTAGTATTGATTCAGACGACAAACGGATAGCGCGAAAAAGGAGTCGTCTTTTAACAAAATTGTGTCAATTGTATAATGATGAAACACTCAATATTGACTCAGTTGAAAAGGAAAAAGTCAACAAAATCCGACAAAACCAAGAAAAAAGTTCACTGGTGTAAACAACTGGAAGTAATTCACGTCTACACTCCAGACTCCGAAAACAACGTTGAAGACGATTTAACGTTTACGTCAAGTCAATTTTTGACATCCGAACCGCGTGAACTGCAAAGAGAATCACAGGCAATGAAAACAACGGGTCACGCAGCTTGCGAAATACAACACAAACTAGAAAAACTGTCCATAGAGAATGAACCGACGCGCTTTACTGTCAACAACAGACCCGCCTGTAGAAAAGTTGCTGATGCTGAAAATTCAGCTGTTGGAGAGGACTGGGTTTAATGAAATAATGCACTAAGAGAAGAGAAGGGTCACAAAGTGTCACAATCAATGTCAGAGCTGTAGAGGATACAGTCGTGCAAGGAAGAACGTAATACGAGGTTAACCACAACTACGGATAGAGGTGATTCAGTGTATCATGCACGGATAACCACGTGGCGAAACTCTTAGCTCGTTGAATACAAAATACGAACAATTTACGTGCATTTGAGAAAAGGTTCTATATGCGATTACGTCACATGCTCAAAATGCACCACCAAGCCTCGTTTGCGCAGTCTTTTCTCAAACTCTCGTTGCCTTACTGTTGTTTTCATCGTCATTAGTTTCACCATCACTGCTTTAGGACCTGGTTCATGATAAAATTTACATTTTGTATTATCAAGCCGAGGCTTGGTCGTGATTTATGCTAATCCCCAAACATAAGAGCTATTCCGAAAAGAACTTTTTAATAAGTTTCTTACACAGCGCATCCCATAATTTAAACTATTATTTTTTTGTTCGCATTAACATTTGAGGGAAAAAAAAAACAAATCCGGAGTTGTACATCACAGACGCGGTGTAATTTAATGTAACAAAGGTAGATATTTTTTTGTTTTATATGTTACGTGCAATTAAAGACAGTATTATAACCGAACATATTGAAAAACGAAAAGATGATAATCTAACTTGAAGTACTGTGCTTGACAACTGTCTATACTTTGTTGAATGTCTTAGTATTTTAAGAATCAAAAGTAGACATGCACCTCGCTATGAAACATTGTGATATCAGTGATGTTGCGGGATATCGCAGTTCACGTTAATTGAAAACGTCAATTGTTAGAACCTAAAGAACAATTACAAAGACTTTATTTTACGAGCGCTGAGTTTAATTACTGGTGCCCCTACTTAACTAAAGTGCAAATTTACACCACCAAAAATGTGTATGACGAGATGAATCGCAATCATAAAAAATTTATATACTAGTTATGTAACTCTTTATCGTGGTATAACCGTGAAATATCACACGAGTGACTTCTATTTTTTGGTATACA
>CM042751.1:4500532-4521367 GCA_022496165.2 Catalaphyllia jardinei
TCCTTGCCCTTCAATAGAACCAAAGAACTTATTTGTACATAAGGGCGGAGTAAAGCAAATCAATATTATAACAGAGTGTCTTGCCCAAGAAGACAATACAACAGTTACGCCCTTCAAACCACTTTCAAATGAATTTTGTAACACCGCAAATTTTACATTGGCTGGAATCGGCAATTAAGATTAAATTAAAATTAAAACTTGCCTTTGCGGTTACAATTTATGCTTCTGAATGATGGAGAACAGTAAAGCAAGAAGTGCCCAAGACGACAAAGCGAAAATTCCGTATTCGAACCTACTTTCAACTATTAGGTCGATTAGAACCAGCAATTAAAATTAAATTAGAACATAAATTGCGTTCTTCTCTTTTGGCAGAAACTAATTTTGAATCTTCGCTACATTATTAACAAAAAAAAACCTAAATTTAGATGGCTGGTAAATAAATAATGTATATAACACTAAATTCTAATTTCAGAAGAATACCCAAACAAATGACCATAAATGGGTTGGGTCATTTTTAGGCAAATTTGGAAAGTTGTTCTTCGTGCAGAAAATTCTAGCAGAGTGGCAAAAATGTCCAAGTCAAGTTTCCTGGAAATAAAATGGTGTGTTCATGTTCTACTTTAGGCAAAGATCTTAATTTGGCTCATATCACATTTGCGGTGAAACAAAAACTAGATCAAATAGTATTTCTGTAAATTACGCCTCACTGCATTGACTATATTTATCGTGCTGATCACGTTTTTACGAGGAAAAAGGAAGTCGTTTTATTACGTTACACAACAAAACATTTTGCTAACCGCGAGCCACAAATTTCGGCAGGTAACCTTTTTGAGCTTCACGGCGAAACAGATTTCAGGGGATGCCTGCCACGCCGGAAAAGAGGTCATAACTGACTTGCCATGGAAACAGAGTGTTTTCTTACGCACTCGCTACATTTATAAACACGCTCTTTGTTCGCTTGAATAAATTATTAATTAGTGGGACATTCATGGAGATAAAAAACTACCAATGCAATTGAATGACCATTCATTTGGAAAACTCGAGAAACTGCATGGGAAAAACTCACGACACTTTGAACCTATTTGTTGTGACAAACCCACGCAAACTACCGGTCAAACATTTTGGTTTTAGAACTCTCGAAAAACTGAAGAGCGAGCTTGAAACTACGCACATGTCTTTTCTTCAAGAGCCAGATGAATTTAACATTCTGTCGGGCGACGAGTATGTGATTTTGGAAGCGGCCGATGATGATCCGGCGCCGCCGTACAAGAAACACAAGCGTGTCCACTGGTCTCAGGATTTAGTGGAGATTTTCTATTTTGTGCCAACGAACAATGCAGTAATTCCACCGTTTACAGCAGATTACTGTACCACGGGTCGGAAGACGCGGCAGAAGAAAGCTCGACGTACTGCAAGCTCGCTAACGCGAAGTGCGGGGCAAATAAGTACGGTGATGGTGATGCGAGGACTACAGTTTATCACCAAACAACTAAACGACCTGACTGTGGGAAGCGTTTCGGAAGATAGATCACGAAGATGGGACGATCTTCTACAGTTGTACATGATACGAGAGAGGCTTAAAGATGAGAAAGGCGATTGGGTGTAAGAAGGAGAGCTAGAGAAAGTGTCGTGTGAAAAGCAGGTAGTAGTGGCCTCGGAAAAGTAAATCTGCTGGCCACCGAAAAAAATTTCCGAGCAAAAAAATGGGATAGTGCAAGAGCAGCAGTGAACAAAGAGTAGTGCATCGTCGGAGAAGGAAATTTGCCGGCCACTGACTAACATTGCAAAGGAAAAAATTAAATAGTTCCCTAGAAGTAGCAGTGAATTAATAGCACTGAGTGTGTGTTGTCGAGGTGAAAGCGATTGAAATTGTTTTGGCAAGAAAGTTACAATAATGAAGACATATTGTAAGTCTCGGAAAGGAATCTATACAACAATTTAAGTCAATTGTTAGTTCTTGGCTCTTTTAAGTTTATACGTGTGAAACACCCGAGTTTTCGCGTAATAAACAAAGCAGTTTGTACATGGTTTCGTTGCCAATATCAATATGAATTCAATAGAAAACAATAAACAATTTGAATAAATGGGGAATTTGAAAATCGATTGTTACTACAACGAAGGAAAGACACTGACATTGGAACGTGTTGGAATCAAATTCATCGCAATTTGTTCAGCGAAGACATTAAAATTTTGAACTTTGAATTGCTCCTCGCCACTAGTAATTAAGTGGATTGAATCTTTCAAATAATTATCAAAACAGCAAATTTGCTACATGTATTTTATACATTGTCAAGAAGAGGCATTTCGTAGTAAATATTATACATTGTAACACTGTAAATTCACAGCAAGGATAAACTCCACTTTATAAGCGGAAGGTAACTTTGAAAATAAAACGTTTTTGCTATTTTAGCTGTTATGAGTCATCATTTTCGTAGCAAAATATAATTCGCAGTTAGTTTTCGAGGTTACTGAGATCAGATCTTTACAGGGACAAAAGTCATTAATTTTTAAGTAAGGAACTCTCAAGCGGCGAAATGTGATTGGAGACTGCAAATAACTTTACTTACGGAGATTGCACTGATGAAAGATAAAGATTTGACCTGATTTTTGGAAAAGTTCTCCGTTTATTTAAGCGGCATGCGCATGCGTAGAAACTTGAAATAAGAGACTCGGAAACCATTCGTGTTTTCGTGACGGATTAGTGTGGACAGTAGGCCTAACCTTAGAAATAAAACTGCGTTTTCATATTCCTCCGGCACGGTGTGAAAGCTTCCTAAAGATGTATTTTTTAATAATGTTTTCTGGTTTGGGACATAATCCAAATAAATATATTTCTAATAAGATAATAGTTGAATCACTCAGAAACTATATGCGTATTAGCAAATTGTAAATATATTCTAAGTCAACATTTCACGTGGCGCTATATTTTTGCTTCCTGTTGTTAACAGTTTCTTAAACAGATTCTACAAAACTGAGAATGTGTTTCATTATTATGTTTTTATGCCTTTCTCCCCTCCCCAGGCTTGGGGTTTACAAGTTAATTAGTGGGCTGCATACCCAAGCTCGTTTACTGGGCGCTAGAATAAAGACTGACAATCAAGGGTGGAGTAAAATGGGTAAGGGCAAAGGCCCAAAGCCGATTTAATCATTAAAACTTCCTTGAATTATTTACAAAAACAGTTGGCTCTAAAAAATGTGTTGAGCCCAGTAAAGGTGAGGGCATAAAAACGCCGAAATAAAATTAACCAAAATTACATAAGAACCATGCGGCGAGGACAAGGGGAGGAGGAGGGACGTTGAAACCAACGTGTCATCCAGCGAAGCAAGAATGAATGAATGCACAACAGCTTAGTTGCCAGGCCACGACACCACATTATAAGCGCGGCCTCAATACATTGAGACAACAATACCCCTTGTCCAGGCCCCCGCACGTGCCATATGCTACTATATAACAAGAACTGTTACATAAGAAGTCCGTGCACGTGTCTCCAATGAGACACTACTGACATTCACAAAACCCCGGGGAGAAAGACATAAAATTCCTATTCGCATAGCAAATAATCTCTTCTTTTCTTGTTTGAAGCATACCGTAATGCATTGTAAATAAAATCTGGTGAGATAAAAGTTTCACTTTTGTATCAAATCCAACAAAATATATTATCCAGTCTAACTGAAAACTGATGTAATCCAGGGCGAGAAATGAAATGAAATTCAATTTTTTTTTTATTTTCCAGATCAGGTTCGTAATTACATATAGTTCTTTGCAACTTGGAAACCAAAAAGTGAGTCAAACATCATCAATTTCATCACGGGCCATGTCACATTTATATAAAGGACTTTGGACCCACAGGCACGTTACATAACTCACTTCATGGTTGATTGTTATATAACGAGCTGTTACGTAATTTTGGTTAACTAACAAGCCAAGGTGAAATTGTGTAGTGATCAATAATATATCATTGGTACGAGGAAAAGCTGTTTCTAGAGACACTTAATTTGATCCGGCCTAGATTCTTCGTACCAAGACTTTAACTTATTCAACGATGGTTTCCTTTCGAAAGTATCCACTTGTTTATCTCTAACGATAAGCATTGGATTACAGCAGCTGGCAATTAATTTAATCTGAGTTGTTTAATTCTACCCGGACGTTACATATAATTCCCTCTGCAAGCCAGCTTTCATCCTTAAGGTGGTGATTCATCAGAAATAATAGCTCTCGAACAATTTTTTGACGAAACTTTCCATGAATGTTCCCTACCAAGCTCTTTTTCGAAAAAAAAACTGATAAAAAGGATAGGTCTCCATTCTCACGCTAGCTGGAAACTAAAGTGATTAAAGCAATACTTGAAAAACTTATGGAAAAAAATGCACAATTCTAAATGACTCAGCCTCGAAACGTACTTTCTTCCCTGAATCGTCGGTTTCGAGGTCATAATTTCCATTCTCGAGTAACGGTTTTGTTCATTTTTTCAGCAATATCTTTTTTTCCTTCTAAATATTTTTTCTTATTTTTTAAACTTAAGGGGAATAGTCACCATACTCGTTTCAGAGAATTAAAACGGGCATTTATTTCGCTGTCTAGCTTAGCTTGAAGGAAATATCTTACGTTGTGTATGCGCACGCGCTAATGACGTGAAAATCGTGCGCAGTAGAGATGCGCAATGCAATAATGAGGAATCACCTTAAACCTTCGGACGGACCATTATTTTTTTGGAAGGAGAGGAGGGGTGGGGGGAGGGGTTCAAGCAATTTCCAAAACAGCATCCTGCACAGCAAAACTTAGAAAACAATAATGCAAGGCTGATACCACGTAGAAAGCTTAACGGGACAATGGAGTCCAAACTCAAGCCACCAATTGCAACCGTGGACAACTGTTTCGACCTTGTAGGGTCTCATCAGCACGGTGTAGCGAGTTATGAAGTAATCGGTGATCGGGCGATCATCCACTAAAATCTCCAAATTCTGACTACACTAACACGAGACATTCAATGTGTAAGTTAATTGAGGATGCGTCAGTCAGAACTTTACAGAACTTTAGAAGTTACATCTGTTGTTTCTAGAAAATAGAAACCGTTCTACGCCAGATACGAAAAACCAACAACCCTTTACATGTGGCCAAAAAATATGTGGAAACGTATTGCTCATCTAATGCAGCAGCACGAGACCCCGAGGAAAGGGTACAACTGATCAATATACTATAAATACATTAGAAGATAAACTCTTTCATACAAAAATTACAAAAGAAAAGGAAAAGCGAGCGAACACGACGACTGACGGACTTAGAATGACCTAAATCTCCCGCGTAAAGCCTACATACCCCTAGCAGATCCCATAACAACCTGCGAACCTCTCAATCGTGCCGTCAGAATAATAATTGCAAGTGAAGTATGATACCCGCATCCCCAATTTAAGCAATTGGAAAGAAGAAGCCTGAAAAAAATTATTTCATATACACTTTATATCATTTCACTCCTTACGGGAGATATGAACTCAATAAATTGACCTTGCTCCCAGTGTCTGGCTTTATAGCTCAGTTGGTAGAGCATCGCACCGGTATCGCGGAGGTCATGGGTTCGCATCCCGTTGAAACCCTGATTTTTTTTCAGGCTTCTTCTTTCCAATTGCTTCAATTGGAAAATTTACTGCGAGGATCATACTTCACTTGCATCTACAACCGCAATTCAAATATAAATTATTTAATATAACTTTACATCAAAATAATAATTTCCGTCTAATTTATTTAAAAGTCAGAAATTACTCATTCTAATTCAATCAGGATATTGAACCCGCATGAAAACCAGCTAAGACTGATGTGACTTCCTCTAAATATTGTAAAAACACCTATGCCACAGTACATAGGTAATAGATCGACAAACTTTTATCTTTTCACCAGGATCTCCGGATTCACAGGTGGGAACCTCGAGCGAATACGCCATTTCTTAGTTCTCTTGTGCCTCTGTTTCAAAACGAGTCTCCGTGTGAAACTGAGTTCTGCATGCAGTTTCACTTTCATGCAAGTCATGCAACTTCAAGTCATTTCTGTACTTAGATTCGCTTTGAAACAGAGGCACAAGGGAACTTAGAAATGGCCTTTTAGTGAGGCTTGTTTGAAAGCTAATTGTTTTCTTGTTTTTTTTGTTTATAGTAAGTAACTTTATTCAACCACATGCTAACACTTCTTTAATAGTGATATGCATTTATTGACCTGGAAAGTGTGAACCATTTAAGATGAAAGTTATTGAGAAGTATTTTCATTAGGTACCCTTAGTTTTCCCTCCATATTCATAAAAGTCGTAAACATTAGAGTCATGCAAATGAAATGAAAATAATATGTTTAAGGCTTTTTTGTACGTGTTTGCAATACAAACGTAATCCATCTGCAACGCAAAGAAGGTGACAACAGGGTAGACCGGATGAAGGTAGGGTTTAGCTAATGATGTCAAAAGACTCGTGTTGTTTACCGAATTGTATTCAAATTTATTTCCTAATTAATCGTACAGGTCGACAGGAAGTTGCAACGAAGAATACGGAGCTTTTACATTGCACAATATATGATTTACACAAAACGGCTTTTGCTTAAAAATTATAATGACAAATAGAAATTGGAAAACAACGTTTAGATTTTTATGGATGCAAAACCTTTCAGCGTAATTTTTCTTTACATCTTAGCGCGTATCCTTATTAATCCGCAGGCTTGATCTTATCTTTGTGGCACATTTTCCATGCGTCAAATATACCCGCTTCACTTTTTAGCATTTAATCTTATTGGCTTCAGCTATATATTGAAAATGTGACATATCTGAAAAATATATCTGGACGTATTTAACTCCTAGAACGCTATGAACGGAACGAAACTACTTTGATTGCCCAATCAAAATTGTAAACGTTTAAAAAATGCTACCATGACATTTGTCCGGAAGAAAAGTTAACGAAAGAAAAAGCCACTTTTAGATTCCCCGTTAAAATGCCTCACTGACAAACATAAAATTAGCGTTTTTCGCTCATAAAACGTGACTCATCAATTACCACGAGGTGGCATTTACCATAACAATTCACCCGTCTCGGCAACGAGTCGAGTTTTCAGGTCGCTGTGAGTTTTGATTTTGTGGCATTTAGCCCCGTTAATGAATAGGGTACAATAAACGTTTTACCTTCCGTTAAACGTGAAATATGATGTACACTTGCCGATTTTAATTTAGCGCATTTCGTGAAAGACAATCGCATTTTGGGTGATGAGAAAAACTTGTTTGTGGCCGGGGTTTGTCGGTGTGGAGAAATTTCAGTATCCTCTCAAAGAAATTGGTCTGGTTGCTACCAGTGAAGTTAACTTCACTAACTGAAGCAAACACTCCTAAGGGTAGTGTTAGCCTGCCACCCTCTAAAAGAATGTACCATGCCAATATGCGTAGTGCATCTCTCCAGAATTTGTGGTCAGCGGTCTGTTACACGTGGTCCCTAAAGAAATTGCAATTTTGAGGCGTGATTTTGAAGCTTGGAGAAGATCGTTCAGCCAAAACGAAGCTAAAATCTTAAATTTTAACTAAGGATAAAACGCCAAATTTAACGCGCACGGCTAATATATTTGTACAAGACTGTCTTACTTCTTCTCAGGAGACCTTCACGCGGCGAGATAATGATGCTGGGAATGTTCACGTTTTCGGATCCGGAGCTAAGGAAAGATCACGTTTTCTGGTTTCGGAGGCAATCATCCTAGTATTACATTGTGCAGGTTGTGAATGGGCATTTTTTATTGCCAAATGGGGTTTAAAAGTTCCAGTTTACTCTATCTTCAAGCATCAACTTGCAAACGCTCCAACCTACTCGAGTAGCGATGTCTTCGAACGAGAATCCTGGCTTTCACAAAAAGGTGCACTGGGCGAACAATCTTGAAGAAATTGTATATTTCACTCCCTCTAGCTCTGAGTACGAAGAAACGGAATCTAAATCTTCACGTTCGTTGCTGAAGAAGTTAAGGAAGAAGGCCCGTGCTTTGAAAAACAAACGGTTCCCATTGCTCTTGGACAATTTCGAGCGAGATCTTCTTCACCGGTTGCATGAGACATTTGAACGAATTGTCGGGAGTCATTCAGGGCGTTTTGGAGAATTTAATCTGGAAGATTTGAAGGGCTTAAACAAGTATTGGGATGAACTCTTTGAACTTTGCGGAGAGTACAAGCCCCGATTTCAAGACCTAACATGACAACAGCGCGGACGAAGATTTTTGAGAAGATTCGTCAGGCACTGTGCAATTTTGTAACTTTTTGAAGATTAAAAGGTGTGCGATCTCGCGAAAACATTGTTTCGCGCCCGGGCTCAAGACACTTTGCTTGCTACTTACTCCTGTAAGGGCAACTCTTTGTGTTTGCACGTTAACAAGACGGGTGCAGTTGAAAGGTTTATTAATTAATGTGTGCGGTTTGAGAAAAATAAAACGATTCATCTCTATCAATTTCGTACGTTGATTGCAGCATTGTGTAATATTCATTCTATAAAACGCTAGTTCAATACATATTTAAACACGCAACTTTCGCCCCATTAAAGCGTTGCGTAGCATTTAAAAACTAACTACTAGTAACTGAAATTCAAAATTTTCAAGTCTGTAATTTTCAATTTGCAATAAAATACGACTTTATCTCTCAGATGTTGTGGGAAAAATTTACTAACTGGCATACTAATGGAATAACATTAGAAACGACAAAGAAAGGGAACCTGAATCTGTTTCAGGATGAGGTTTATGGGAAAAAAATGTGGGGGCGTTAAACAAACAAATTGAGGCAATCGGATATTGATTTCACCTGAAAAATCAATTAGAAAAAACATCACTTTGAATGCTCACAGGGCTGAACCTGAGTCGTACGACGTAGCTTGACACTTATGAATAACAATATTAGCATTCTTGATAATTTTATATTCTTTCAACAACAAATTTTCGATGCGAAGGAAAACGCAATCTTTGCGGTTTCCAATTTTTCGCCGCACATTTTGAGATCTCAAAAATAGTAATGCATTTTTGTCTTTTTCAGTCATCGATATCTATAGTGAAGTATTTAAATTCACTAACAGATCGGTCTCTTTGACTAAAAGTTTCAACGTACAAACATGGCAAAACGTCGCGTCGGCCTTTATTATTAAATCTTAAACACTGTTTCACCAAAATTTTTGGCGACACTTGACGTCTTCGCTTTAACAAATAAGCATCGAAACATAGCTGTTGTTGCGGCATGCTGGCTACTTTGTTATACAGGATATCAACCTCTTACGTCTATAAATAATTTATTTGCTCATTTTATTGAAAGAGCTCTTTTTACATTGTCAGTTCAGCGACATTTTTAAATCACATTTAATGTTATCAGGTCTGACATGTAGGTATTTACTACAGACTCGGTTATGATATGCGAAAACATCTCCGTGATACCACAATGAATAATGAACTATTTCTTGTAGTGAACTCGACTCCGTCCCTTAAATGAGAATATGGCATCTTTATTTGTATTTTTTCTTCATTTCCGTGAACTGAGAGCATTACCGTTCCATTGTCCCTGGATAACATCTCTGACAAAACTATTAGTAGTTTATAAACAACGTAAAATAAGTTTTAAATTTCATGTCTACCTTATAAAATAAAAAAATATGCCCACTGTGAAAATAAAGTCGAAACACCAGTGTGTTATTTAACTTTCTGGTTTTAGTTTTCTCATCACATTATGTAAATTCAAAATGTAGACTTTGGACTCAGTAGTGATAAATATTTTCGTTTTGTCCCATGGTCTGATATCTAACTGATACAACTTTACATTATAAATATCGGTTGCCTATTACATCGCTTGCGTTAGTAAGAACTTCGTTGCGAAATATTGGTGAAAGGTACAACAATGAGAAGCCGGTAAACAGCGTTGCTATAGCACGCCCTTAATTATCTGTATACAATATCCAGCAAACCTTTCACAGCAATAAATAATGTATTAACCCGTTCCATTAAAATAGGTGTCTCTCTTTGTTTTCTGCTGAATCAAATGCGTTTTTATATATCTTTTTTATGGTTTTTATCATGAATCCTAGCCACACAGGCAGTAATCAAATGGATTTTGACATCTGAAACTTTTGAATGGAGCTTTATATTTCCTCCTGGTCTGAGATATTAGCATTTTATTACTAACTCTATTGAGTTATGAAAAATATCTTATTATACACTTAGCGACTTCATTTATCAGTTGGAAGCCGTTTTCTAAGTCAATAATAATGTTGGTTTCGCTCGACATAATCCTTTTAGATGCACGGGTTAATCCAATAAAGGTGATTGATTGATTGGTAAGCTGTCTTCTAAACTGCAAACGGAAAACCATTAAGACAAATGAATATGTATATGAAATAAATTTGGAATGTATAACTCCACAACAGCTCGGGAAAGAATCGTTTTTCTTATACTTGCTTTCATTATTTAACTTAAATGAACATTGAAACAATTGTCGCTTAAATGTTTAATGAAAATTATTTTGCTACCATGCCGGTTTATCTACATAAAACGGCTGACAATAGAAATAAAATCCTATTTTCTCGTTTACACGCCCCCCCGATGTTTTTTTCAGACGTGGACTTTTGGACCCAGCGTTCATTTATTTGGCGCCTGTGTTTTATCCAAGCATGGCGTTAATTACACAAGTGGATTTTTTCATTAGTCTGGTGAATAACTGACAAGGCTTGATTGAGCTTGAGCGGTATATTTACAACACTACCTTAGTGGACAAGGTGTTTATTCTGTACCCGGCGTTTATAATGGAGAAAATGAGTGATGTAGCAGCTCTCCTAAGGTCTCACATGAATGGCTTGCAACCCTTTCAGAGTACAATAGAATAAACAACAGAAACAATGCCCCTAGCCCTAAAACAATGACAGCTGCTACAATGATAAAACAAAGGAAGGTTAGGACAGCTGCTACACTAGTGGAAAAAATACGTTAGAACCGTATGTGTTAGCTGTTAAGGAATCGAACAGTTGAGCAACTACGATAATTTCTATTTGTTATTTCAATAATTATTATTTGCAAAACGTAAATTCCCTTAAGGATTATCACTACTTCAACAGGTCTCGTTCGTTCTCTCAATTTTATAGCCTTATAGAAATGCAGCTTTTAACGCCTTCAATAGATTACTTCCTATTTTTTTTAATCGAGGTATTTGCACTCTCAGCAAGCCGTGTTTGAGAAGGCGCGCTCTTAGAATACCACTGGCACAAAATCATGGGCTGTGACTAAGATCAACAAGACTCAATCCGTCCATGCACCCAACAGTCACACAAATAACTCAAATCCGCAGGGCTTTAAGTTCCTATGCGGAAGTACTGACTGTGATCAAAGACTTTCGACAACAAAATAAGTGCAGGATTCATGCATGATTGTTCATTTTCAAGGTCATACGAGAATACGAAATACCCTATATCGTGTAAGATGATAATTTCTCGTGTCGGACCCTGCAATAAGCTATGCAACACTTGGTTCTACTCGCACGTGCCATTTGAAAGAAAACCGTGGACAAATTAACATCCCGTGTCAAAAATTAGACCACAAGAAAACGTGTTCCGCTCACGAACGTGTGAAGTCGATTTAATATAATGAAATAAGAATACGGTAATCATCCATCTGCTTGTACATTAAAAGACGGAAGCTTCTGGATTCTCGATTCTGAAAGAAACAAGAGAAAACGACTAAAGTCATAAATACAGAGACACTGCACTTGAAAGGCACATAAGCGTGCATTTGTTTTTGCATCTTACTGGTTGTAATAACATGGTACCGAGTGCGGAAAGATGGTTAAGAGAGTATTTACATTCACTTATCTCAGATTCAAATTCAGATAACCCCACCTGTAGTACAAGACAATAGGGTGGCGATCGTTTTGTCGTGGCTCACGCCGCGGAAGCATTTTTCCTTTTCCTTTCTGTCAAACACATTCAATGATGGTCACTCAGAAAACTTCCAACAGAAAGAGAAGCTGCAGCGAATCGAAAGGAAAGGGGAAGGAACAAGGCAAACAAAACCGTGAAAGTGCCACAATGTTAGAACATCTTATTTAGCAACGTTTTCAGATGCACGTCATGAAAAATGGATATGGCAATGTTGTATTCATTTCAAAGGATCACTCTGAACATTCTGAGTAAGTTTGCATTAGAACAAAAGACAGAAGCAGCGAAATACCACGAAAAACCGGACAAATAAAATATTCCAGGGAAATATTTCTTCAGCAAAAAATTGATTAGTTCAGGTGTGAGCCAAAGGGTGTAACTCCAACGATATTCCCCGAAACAATATTTTATCGTCAATAATCATACTTATGGTTAACCATCAGATCTTGAGTCTTGTAATAACGTGTACTCTTGAACCACATTTCGCGACCGGAAATTTGAATTTGTGCTTTTACTAAATTAAAAGTGATAGCTTGGGTTTTATCTTTTGCCTTTCGGCAACTTTAGATTGGTTGATTTATGTGTCAGCTTAATGTAAAGAAAATGTGACTCAATATATTTCTTGGTGATAGTTGCAAATTCGAGTCGCACCAAGACAGGAAACTGAAGACACCATCAACAGAAATAACTACAAGATCTTGGCCAACAATGTCTGGTTAATGTTTTCCCGCGGACGAAAGCATATCTTTGTTAATAATTCAACATTTCGCACCCTTTGCAATTGTTGCAACAATGGTCCTTTTTCTTACAATAACTAAACAAATCCATGGTAATGTTTTACAAATTCAGGGCATGTTTTCCAAATCCAGTCTAAGTGTTACAAATCCAGTTCATTTCAGTCCATTTTTACAATATAGCGCGCACAAGGCTAAAATAGCGTATTCTCGACATCAATTCAACTACTAACTCAAACAATTTTTTTTCTCCAGCAAAGTTCTTGGTGTTTAGATAATACGTTTTGAAAATTGAGAAAACCTTATTCACAAAAACTTGTAGTGTTACCGATAAATACTCTTCGATATGCTTTCCATGTCAAAACAAATGATAATATCAGTGCGGTCATATTGGTACGCCACCTTTGTCAAACAAAATGGAAGACCCATTCTGTGTTCTGTAATTTTCCGAATCTTGTTTGTCCATGCAATAATCTGCTGGCAATGGACACCATAAAATTTAAACTTAGGAGAGCTTACTCCTTTTTCATCTTCAATAAAATCTCTGAGGTAGTCAGCAATTTAGATGGAACTAAGTAGTTCTCAATTTTATAAAAACGACTCAATCGGACTGAATTTAGTTCAGGGGAGTTTCATTCGCGGACAGTGAACCTTGTTTTTTTTTATCCCTGTTCGGCTTTAATTTGGGGCCGTTTCTTGAAAGCCTCAACTTGAAAGATTTCGCACCCGGGAAGCCATAGCGAAATCCCAATCGTTATAATTACAGAGCTGTTTTATTCAGAAGAGAGGTCCTCCTCCTACTAAAAGCTTCAGGCGTTTACACCCCTCTGTCTTAAGATGCAGATTAAAATAATTTCTTTGTGGGTGCGAAAAGTAAAAAAGTGTCCAAGCTGACGGAAAACTTGTAAACGCCTACAATTTTTAAGTCAAAAATGCTAATTTTTGCGTCTACAACAAGTGACTGTATTCGAAACTGGCATCCATATTTTGACAAGCATTTGCTTTCACATTTGAAATTTAATTTTTTGGATTAAAATATTGTACCTTTATTCAAGTAGTTATATTCGCATTTAATGAAATGTTTCTGGTGGTCTTCTGACGTTTGAAAAAAAAATCAAGAAACCACAACGGCGGATCCAAGATGGCGGCTGTTCGGATAACATTTGATATGATATCTCTCAGATATTATAACCCCTAGCTTCATCATCTTGCAAAGGTATGTGTGTGTGTTGGGGGGGGGGGGGGCGGGGAAGATTCGTTCCACTTCCGGTCGTGGAAGTTAACTGATAAAAAGCCCAGTCAGAATAGTTGTAACAAAACAATGCAACATTAATTATATTAATTTGAACTAGTTACTGATTGTTTGTATCGTGAGAGTTCTGTTTCCAAGAGTGCCTTCCATTCTCACTTTAAAAACGGAGGCAAATGGTAGGAATCATCCAGAAAAGCCAAAAATGTTAAAATTGTTGAAATGCGAATCATTAAACCAAAAATTCTGCAAATCGAAGGCTACGGAAAATTCCGGTACTCTGTTTTTTAAAATTAGGGTATACTTTGCGTGAGACGCTTTCCATGCATTCGACCAAAAACTCCGCTTTGAATGCCCACAACTTTATTACCAAATAGAAAAGCATTTTTCAGAATTTGAGAGAAAGAGGACAACCTCAGCAAGTGAAGCCAGATTTTTGAAAAATTTCTTATCGCGAATTTCCGTTCCATCTGATTTCCTCTAGGAATTTCCAGTTAATTGTTCGAAAGTTCCGGAATTTTTTAGTTGAATGGAAAGTGCCAGGGGCTGTCTTCTGTTCCGGAAATTCCGAGAAAGACCGTCTATACGCACACGCACAAGAAATTCTGGAATATGGAACGTGCTAAATTCGCTCGGGCATCCTGTGCATCATTTGACCAAAACATTTACTAATCTGTTTTCCTGTGTAAAAGTAAACAGCCTTGGTAATGCTTCCGTTCCGTTAAGAAAAGCCGTTTTTCAATAAAACCTTATTTCGATCTCACTGACTAATATTCCATAATACATGAAAAATGCAACTTCAGAGCGTGTTTTTAGTAATAATTACGATAATTAGACACATCGTTAAATATTAAAAAACGCAAAGCCACCATGTCTCTCAAAGCTTAAGCCAATAGATTTTTTGACTCATTTGGTATGTTTTGGTTTACCACATCAAAAGCCTGGGTTGGAAATGTTTTAAACAAAGTCATGGCCGATGTTATTAAAAATAAAAATTAAAACGCTATGCCGCAATGTCTCTGAAAGGTTAAGTTCATGTTTTGACTCATTTTTGATTGTCTCGCGGGTTTGCTACACAAAAACGTTGGGCTGGGTAAGTTTTTTTAAAAAAATATTTCATGACGTCATAGGCCACGTTAAGAATGTTTGGGGGAATTCTCCAACTGTTCCAAACTGCATCATCTCGGAGGAAATTAAAACTACAAAGCCATAATAAAAAAAATAATATGAAGAAAAAACTCGGTACCTGATTACCGGGCTCTGAATGATAAGGCAATTTAATGGAAAAATTAATATTCGATTGTTCTGATCACAGCGTTTCACGAGATTCTCATCTTACTTGAACTTCAACGCGTGACTACAGAGTAGAGTTTTTTAAAAACAAGGAAACTAAAATGACATGTGAAATACGTAATGGTAAAGTCGATCACAAAAATCTCCAGAGTAATTTTTTTTGTCCGCAGTTGCAGCACACTAGCGGAAAACAGTTGCAGCTGTGTGTGTGAATATGCACGTTGTCAGATCCAAACTTAAACGAATACACGTTTTTCGTTAACAATCATGTAGCTTATATTTAACCTGGCATATTTCCGTGGAAATCATTTGGGCTTCAGCTTGTCCTACTAGGCGAATATACAGCAAAGCTTCGTGAGAACTTGGTGTCACACGGCAACCAAAGTTATGGACCGCGAACCAGCAACAGCGTGTCACAGTGAAGAACCTAATCTAGGTGATCCCAAAAAGGTACATTGGGCCTACAACCTGGAAGAAATTGTGTTCTTTATCCCTCACAGCTTTGAATGCCAAGAAAGAAAAAGCAACACTGGGAATTCGGTGCTGAAGAGGTTAAAAATCAAGGCCCGTACTCTGAAGAACTCAGACATTTGCAATGATCTTTTACAAAAGATGCTGGAAATATTTGAACGACTCGGTGGAAAAATTTCAGGGCACTCGGGCGAGATGCATATCACAGATTTGAAGGACTTAGACAGGCATTGGGACAAACTGTTTGAGGTCTACGGAGAATGCAAGCCTAGATATCAAGCATAGACTTCAATTTACGGTCGCCTTACAAGAACTGCTTTATGTAAATCTTCCGTAATTGATTTGAAGCAGGTAGACTCTTGAAATGCCTCCGTCACCCCGTTTTCGTTTATTTCAAAGACTTCGATAGTTATTGAGATCTGTGGAGAATGCAAGCCTCGATATTAAGAACTCCATTATGTTAATGCAAGCTTAGATGCATGTGTCAAGAATAGATTGCAATTTACGACTGCTTCCCGAGAACTTAAACCAAGTGGGAGATTGTTATCAAAACTGATGAGTAATCTTAACACACTCAATTTTAACGAAGTTGTCTTTGTGTGAAAGATGATCCTGTTCAAAACGCTCATGTGAAAAGATCTTAGTAAGTCCCATTTATTTTCAGCTTTAAACATTGTTGCATCTCTTCGAGATCACTAACTTACACTGTAAAAGCGCCGGAATGCATTTTATCTTAATAATTTTTCCTGTGTTTGAAATGGCATTGATGTGTCGGAAAAGCACAATTGTGCCGGACACAGAAAGCTGAAAATGCTAAATTGATCTTCTTCAGTGAGAATGAAATTAAGACAATGTCAACCTCAAAACAAAGTAAAAAGGATTTTTTCGACTCAATTTTGGCCATTCGATTCAATTACATTCAAGGCTAAACTCCTCGTTGAAATAAAAATGTGTATGGTATATAAACGAAAAACCTTTTAACTTTCTAAGGAAAGGATTAACTACCCCTCCCCTCGCCCCCCGCCACATACGCCCCCCCCCCCTTCCTCCTCCCCCCCTCACCACATCTTTGAACTGAAATTACAGGAACTGAATTGTGATATGTCTTTGTTGTTCTTGATATAAAAGCCACAACAGCAGACATTTGCTTAATTTCTTGCTTTTAATTAAAATTTCGTTTGTCACTCATTTGGAGAAGCTATTTTTACCTCTCGCATAGTGATTTCTAAATTTGCCGTAGACGACTATAGGAAAAGCAGGAATATATATATTTTTTTGAAGCAACATTTTGGAAACCAGACCACGAACATCACCGCCGCAGGCCCGAAACAACGCTACACAGCATGTTAGCTGACGGTTTTAATAAAACCTTTAGGACAGGGCCGGTCTGTTTTCAGTTATCATTAGACATTCCATGCCATTATTGTTAATAGGCCGACTTTCATCAAGTTTTCCCACCGTTCAGTCAGCTGCAGTCACTGCGGGATAGCTTGGCTAGTTTAATAACCTTGAACGACGTCGATTGTGAATTTGCAGCTTACTTTAGAATCTTGCAACTACCTAAATCATCTGAGTACCTCCTTCATTCGGATCAAAATCTCCAGCTGAATAATACATATGTTTAGAAAGCAGTCCTAAGAAAATACGCGCGCTGATTGGTTTCAGGGGGACTTAAGTCTAACTTTTGTTTGAAAGTGGCTAAGTAATACACCATATTCGTATTCTCGGAATTGGACTGCAACTAACTTGCAACTGAGGCTTATGTGGGGAGTCCGGCTTTTCAAATGTAAACAAAATTCATCTCTATAATAAATACTCCCCCAATGAGCCTCTCTTGCAAGCTAGTTCCAGTCCAATACCGTGAGTCCAAATGATGTATTGATTGTGACATGAAGGGGTTACAGTATTCGAGGTACTCTCCGTCGCACGGTTCACGCATTTCAATGCCTTTTTGCCTACCGTGCATATGAATGGGGCGTTTTCGGACTCCGGAAAAGGAGCAATTCAAGAATGCATTGCTCTGCAGAGTGCCTTCATTCAAAAATTTCATTTTAATTCCGTTCTCAATGTTTTATTCGGTGCACAGCAAAACGATGTAAAAACGCAAAACTGTCCGGATGCTCCTTCGACGAGACCACAACAGAAAATGGAGAGGTGTTGCTTGTCAAAAAACGTGACGTTTTATCTTGACAGTGGGCATTATTCAGCACAAGTACAAGGCCAACGAAAGCCACGAAGACCAGGTGGCGATTTTCTTCGGAAGTGAACATAAACGAGATCTTATGTATACTGAGAAAGCGTCAAGTGTGAAAACGTTTGTTTTGTGTTCAAGGACACACTTTGGCCAGCTTCAAAAATTCTATTTTTATCTTTCCAAGTAGAATAAGTGTTACAACAGAGTTTTTGCACTGTGAAACTTTTTCGTTGGTCTAAGTTTTTGTCTTTGTTTGTCTGTTATGTCTATATAACAAGGCCAAAAATTTTACATGGAAGTTTGCCTTAAGATAGCGTGCAATTTTATAATAATTATATTTCCATACGTACTCCGATGCCCTACGCTAAATTCCAGGTTTGTCTTTAAGAAGATCAAAACACAGACGATTATTTAGCTCGTGTCAAAGATGAATAAGACAAGCCACGAGTCGTCTGTTGAAAAATCACTGATGTGTTCACATAAAGCGACACTACACCTAAAAGATAAAGAAACAGCTACGTTGCAGACAGTTCAAGTGTGTAGATAATCCGCGAACAGTCCAGCAGTGTTCAGTGATTTTTTCAGTCTACTTTTATTCTGAGGCGGTCAAATCTTTGAAACTCACAACACGGTATTCCCCTGAAATCTTGTCCATAACTTGGTCACCTTTTACCTGCAGCCAGCGAAGAAAATCTCTGTCAACAATTTCCGCGAAAGATGTACACCGTTTGTTTTTCAACGCGTGGGGCTTTCTCTTGAGATTCGTTTCCATCGAGCCGGTGGTAGCTATCCTGCCCTCTGGTTCTTGAAACTGTTGAATTTCAAAGTCGGGGGAGAAGTACATAACTTGTTCCAAGTTCAATGCCCAACTCACTTGTTTTCGACGTCTAAAATGTTTTTTTTTTTACCTGAACAAGCTGCTGTTAGGTCGCAATCCATAACTCTGCTTTTGCTTTAGTGTGTACTGCACCCGACAGTAAATTTAAAGCAGCATAATATGGAAAAAGCAAGGGTTTTTAAAAATGACTTGCTTCGCCAGATGTGTGTGGGCTGGAGAAATGGAAAAACGTGAAAATGCATTTGTCGTATTCATGCACTGAATTGCTTCAAATACTACAGTTCAACAAAAGAGAAGCGAAAAGCTGGATGTATCTGAAGTCCCCGTGGAACTACTTTCACAAAACTTCCGTAAACGTGCATTGCTTCTAGAAATAGAGTGCTATCTAAAGGTGGCATCTTGGGAAATCAGAGACAAAAGACACGTGGAACTAATAGCATTCAATTCGTTTCCGCAAACGTGCTTTACTCTCAGTCAAGACTGCAGAAAGTCTTTTTCATTTTGCTTCACTTTTCGTCTCTGAAATCGTCAACTCAAATCCCGTAAGTGGTTAATTTGTTATTACACACAGTCTTGCATGGAAATGATAGTAAAGAGACAGTTTATTTCCCGAGTACTCATTAAAACTAAATCACACGTTTAATTTAATTAATGTTAATTTTCTTTACTACAGTCTCAAGCTGCGGATGACTCTTAATATTTTGGCAGCTCTCGAGCGTGGTCGCTCAGCTACATAAATTCTTTGTGACCTTTCGAGCGTGGGCGCTCAGCCATTGAGTATTCTCCATAGCCCACTGCAGAAACGTGAGAGCATTGGGGCGAGTTTCTTATATTGATTGGATTGAAAATCTAAACATTTCAACTGAAATGTCAATGAATGAAAAGCTACCCAACCAAGTTTAAGAGTTTTCAGCGGAAAATTGTCCAAATGGGAACCTTGCAAAAGTTGCAAAATTCCATACAAATCCTTATAATTTTGTGGCCTGTCTACCCAATCCATACAAACTTTCAATTTGGGGTGATATTTGAAGAGCTACCATTTTGCCATTTTCCTCCTCCAAATACTTCGATTCGTGGTAAAAACTCTCAAATTTAGTTGATCTTTTATTTGGATATCTTAGTTTTTCAAACAAACGGAAAACAACCATACTCTTTCCCAGTCCTCTCACGTTTCTGCAATGGCCTATTGCGATTCAATTCCCGACCAAGAACTATGGAAAATGTAGTGATGCCCCGTGTTGACGAGAAAAATATTCAAAAATCAACGGAAGTGACCAAGTATAATAACCGAAAGAACATATCGAGACGAAAATAATCGAAAAAAGCGAGCTAAAGACAAGGGTTTTAGCGACGAATAAAATCTCTATTCAGTCTTCAGTCACACTTCTTTGGTTCCGCTCACAGCTTATGGTCTGAAGAAAAACTGAGCCAAGTTATAGAAACGTCTGTTCAGGTCCTTCAAACCACTCCTAACTGAACAGGTGGCACAGGTGACGCAGCGGGTCACGTTCCTCACGCTTTGCAGGTCCCCAGTTGCCGAGTAGTATATCGACACCAAAGTCAGCTGGTGTGGTGCTTCTGTTTGGACTTCTTTTGCTTCTTATGCGATCGTTTTTGATCGTCGGACGACGGCTGAAAAAGGCAAAACGAATCAGTGAAGATGTGTCTACAGTAAGTCAGTGAGGGGTTAAGGGCGCTGGACTTGAAGTCCGGAGAACCGCAAGTTTAGCCGGAGCTGTTTCGCGGCAGACCCTAGTTCAACTGCTAGGTCTTTCATCATGAGAGCATTAGAGACCATTTTCGATACATCAAAATCCTAACTTGGCTACGAAGCTTAGGGGAATAAAATAAAATACACTTATTATTGATCCGTCATCGTCGATGCGATTTGTTTTGTTTTTATTCCCCCTCTGAACCAAGTCAGAATCTCAATAAACCGAAATTGGCCTCTGGTGACATGACGTACTCACCTTGGCCTTTCGCTTTGTACTTGTCACGCTGATCAAGTTAACATTGTTCTTACTGCTGCTTAGAACCTCCCGCCATTCTTCATCCTTTCCCGATATGGCAAACCTAGCATGAAGAAAAGAACTAGTAATCATGGTACAGACAGACAGACAGACAGACAGACAGACAGACAGACAGACAGACAGACAGA
>CM042751.1:4521377-4533512 GCA_022496165.2 Catalaphyllia jardinei
AGACAGACAGACAGACAGACAGACAGACAGACAGACAGACAGACAGATAGACAGACAAACAAATAGATAGACAGACAAACAGATAAACAGACAGATAGATAAGATGTAAAGTGTATATGAATTAATTCATATTTGAACTGCGGTTGTAGATGCAAGTGAAGTATGGTCCTCGCAGTACATTTTCCAATTTAAGCAATTGGAAAGAAGAAGCCTGAATAAAATCAGGGCTTCAACGGGATTCGAACCCATGACCTCCGCGATACCGGTGCAATGCTCTACCAACTGAGCTATGAAGCCACACATTGGGAACAAGGTCAATTTATTGAGTTCATATCTCCCATAAGGAGTGAAATGATGTAAAGTGTATATGAAATAATTCATATTTGAACTGCGGTTGTAGATGCAAGTGAAGTATGATCCTCGCAGTAAATTTTCCAATTTAAGGAATTGGAAAGAAGAATCCTGAAAAAAATCAGGGCTTCAACGGGATTCGAACCCATGACCTCCGCGATACCGTGCGATGCTCTACCAACTGAGCTATGAAGCCACACATTGGAAGCAAGGTCAATTTATTGACTTCATATCTCCCATAAGGATCATACTTCACTTGCATCTACAACCGCAGTTCAAATATGAATTATTTCATATACACTTTACATCATTTCACTCCTTATGGGAGATATGAACTAAATAAATTGACCTTGTTTCCAATGTGTGGCTTCATAGCTCAGTTGGTAGAGCATCGCACCGGTATCGCGGAGGTCATGGGTTCGAATCCCGTTGAAGCCTTGAGTTTTTTCAGGCTTCTTCTTTCCAATTCCTTAAATTGGAAAATTTACTGCGAGGATCATACTTCACTTGCAGACAGATAGATAGATGGACAGATAGATAGATAGACAGACAGACTAATAGACAGACAGACAGACAGACAGACCGATAGACAGCCAGACAGACAGACCGAGACAGACAGACCGACAGTCAGAGACAGATCATATCGAACTTTGCCTATTGTTATTGTTTAAATCTTTTAAGACAATAGGTCTTTTGTTGTGTGTCCTTAGGGATTTTTCCGTCCTGTTTCCCGAAATTAAAATCGGGTCAAATCGGATTGAATCGGCAGCTTGCCGCTGATGACAAATTTTTCCCAACGGTAGCCTACTTGGGAAAACGAAAACAAACTAACTGGGGGTTCATCAGCAGGTTTGCCTAAGCTTTTGTCACACCGAGCGCGCATGTTTCGGCCTAAAATAAACCCAACCTAACTGTACTTAACTTTTATTTTCGTCATCAAGTAAGTATTATTTTTTTTAGCTCACGCTTTAGCGAGCAAGCGGCGATGAGTAGTTGGAAACGATAAGGACGGGGCGGCTGCTTTATACGCTATGCTACTTTGAAAGTGACTTCTGTTTAAAATTCGTGCATGGCGACCAATTGCGCCTAGATCTACGAAAACGATCAACTAAAAAAGAACTGTTGTCGATCGGCAAGAAGAAAAGTTTTTCTTTTGCACCTTATCGCGTTTTTTTAAAAAATGATTTCGCTTTGCGCCAATTGTTCCACTGCAACAAACATTTCAATTGAAAAAGAAAAGGAAGGAAAAAATACAATGAAGACACACCGCTTGATATCGAGAGTGCGTAAAATGCATTCATTGGGCGAAAAAACAAATGAGTACGAATGGTTTGGAATTGCCTGCGCAAACCGTGGTATTTTTTCGTGACGACTTCCTACCTCGCACGCGCGGACCCGTTTGTCACAGACTTGTCTTTAATCCTTGCCCACGCGAGGCGACACTGTTCAAAGATAAACGGGGCAGGACCATTCACTAATTGAGAGTACTGATCTGCATTTGAAAAACCGGCTCAGAAATTTTATTCATGATGCTTGCATATAAGACTCTCGTAAACGCAAGTTGTAGTCACTTATATTTCGAACATAATTGATAGTGGCAGTAACTATAAACGGTAGTTCTTCGCTGCAGGTAGCTATAGACCACTTTCCTCGCAGCGCCTTTGGCTTTAGGAGCACCTGGCCTTTTGCAGAGCATTAAACAAACCAGAAAAAAATGCTTATTACTTCTATCACTTTTCAGTTCATTATCCGATGGCTGGGATTTGTTGTCTTGTTTTGCGCTTTTCCATTTGTATTTTAGAATACAAACCGTAGCTCTTTTAGCGTGTTTCTGAACGTTGACATTCGCCGGTTTCCGCAAGGAAGGGAAATACCTTGAATCGGGTAACAAATTTTCCCTTCCGTCCCCCCGCTCAAATTGTCGTTGTTCTGAGCAACATTCCCCTAGCCCACTCCGAGAACGGTGATATTGTTAACATCCGGCCGTCAAGATTTTGAATCTCGCGCTCGGAAATTTGCTAAGCGTCGGTTCTTTCAACCTTTTGTTCTAGAAACAGACAGACAGGCAGACAGACAGACAGACGGACGGATAGACAAATATATTAATGTGCACCTACTCGCTGAGATCAAGATTTTTCAGTTTTTCCAGCTCATTCTTTTGTTTTTCTTTCAATTCCTTTGCAGCTTCTTCCTGAAATTTTCATACAACAGCATCTCTTGTAACTAATAAGGTCCTAATGCAAAACATCAAGTCTCAGCCATACGCCGAGTGAAGGTGAATTGCATATTTACATGCTTTACTCGTTCCATTTGGGCTTTTCAGAATAATTAAAACTTATATTTAATAATGATAAAGAAGAAGAGGAAAAAGGAAGTTAATAGTTTTGTTGGAAGTGTGTGGTGGTCAGAGGAGCTTAGCTTTCGGGCTAACCACCGCTATATAATGCTATATAATGAGTGGATGATTATGTCAAATAGTCATTTTATGTGAAGCAGTTATTTTGCCTTGTTAACTTTGGGAGTTAACCAGAATTTGCTTGTACTCTTTTTTGAACTTATGGTAGCCAAGTGTTTTTATCTTAGTGGAAATCTCTTCCCAGTTTTGGTTATGGCAAACCTAAATGTGTGTTTACATAATTTGACCTTACACGTGGTACACAATAAAGTAAAAATCTAACCAGATCCTCTTGAAGTCCCTGGGCTAATGGCTCCATCGACACTTCCTTTCCTTTCGTTACTTGGCTGTCGAAGGATGACTCCAGAACTGAATTAAAACACTGAAAAAAAAAAACAATGGCTAAGGTCAACACCAAAGAAGACAAAAAAGGGCAACCCAGGAAGTTTAGTATCCTAAGGTCAACGTAATCTCAATCACTGTGGTCTCATAGGTATAGCCAATAATTCTTCCCTTCCAGCAGGGTCTAAGACTCAACCCGAAAACTTCCGTACTTAACGAAACACAGTTCAACTTCGAGCTGCAACGTTCATTCTGGAGCAGAGGACAAAAATTGTAAAGCTCTGCGCGGTTGCATCGAACATGCAATCCTGGTCGCTGTGACGTGCTGACCGTTAAAGAGAGGGACCCTTAGTACATGTTCTATTGGGGTTGTGCGGAGTCCATGGTGTTCCGAGTAGTTGATTCCCGTGGTATTAAACTTCCGCGCACAATTCAAGCAGCAACACCCAACTGGAAGAAATTAACTGATTCTGTAGAGCATCGCCATCGGCGTGGTAATTTTCGAGTCGAATCTTACACTTTTCTGGAACGAAAACAGAAGCGAACTTACCTGTACAACTTTTCTTATAGTTCTGTTAAACAGTCCAAGTAGCTGAGATGAAGGCAGCTCTAGTTCTTTCTGAAGAAAATGAATCACATTAAATTAATTACAAAGACGCTAGAAGATTTACTGTATGCTGTATCCACAAAAAATGTGGTCACATTTGCAATAGTGATGAGTACCTCAAGGGTTTCTATAGTCTTGTGTTGAAGTCCAAGACCAAGAAGAATTGCCTGTCAACAACAAAACAGAACTCTTTGTTATTTAGAATGTTACGTAATACTATTGTCACACCTTACTCTGTACTTGTACAGCAGTAGAGTTCCCTAACTATTGATTCAAAGTAACAGCGAACAAACTTCACGTTCAATATCGGTTATTCCAGCCCTGTATTTGAACTTTGATAATCAAAACGAGCCTTGAAGTTGGGTAATAATACTCCAACGGTTTTTGGATGTTGTTGTACTGTTGCTGTTCCCTGCAGTTTTAGCTCTTTTCTACCGCCATCGTTATGTCTAACACGATGGAACGTGTAACAAAACCTCCCCGGCAAAGCTCTGATATTTCGATCAGTGCACGAGAAACTAAATAAGTGAATATACAGTTTGTATGGAATTTCATATATTTTAACCGCGGATGATGATAGGAAGATATGACTGATCATAGCTGTTGTGTACACGAATTAGGCAGTTGTGAAATTAAAGCAGATGGCTTAATGGCTTGATAGCTCAGAAGGCTTGATAGCTTAGTTGGTAGAGCACTGCGCCGGTATCGCAGAGGTCATGGGTTCGAAATCCCGTTCAGGCCTGAATTTTTTTTTCAGGCTTAAATTTCACAACTGCTTAAGTTGTGTACATCTGGCAGGGAAAAGAAGAACAGAACAAAAGTAAATTAAAACAAAAGTGACCGGGTAACTAAATTAATAACGGTACGCTACACTCACTGATTGGACAGCAGAAAGGTCAAAGTCCAGTCTCTGAAGGAAGTACATCCTTGAAACTGCGAAACAAAAAGGCAGTCGTATTAGTGCTATTTTGAAACATCATTCAGAAGCAACACAGTTTCAACTCCTTACCTGCTGGAAGTAAATCAGTTATCAGATGGTAGTCTACCATGTTTCGAGAGTAAAGATCCAGTCTTTTAATGTCGTAAGTTGTAAGGACCGCTTCTAATTCACCTTTAGTTAAACCTAAAATGAAAGTACAACGATTCTTAAGTGATTATAAGCTCGTGCATGACTGGCCATAACAAAAGAAAACGTTAACTCTTTCAGGTGTTAAAGAAAAGCCCTTTCCTCGTGGGATGGCTAAAGGAAATTTGAGCCGAAGTTCTAACTATAGAAACTCCATATGAATTTTCGCCGATCTCTGTTGAGTTACGACATCAGAAATGAAAGTTTGATGTCCAACTGCAGATGTCTTGGAGGACGGTGACAGCACTGAGAGCGAAATGTTTCGGTAGAGGTCGAGTCTTGGGTCGACGACGTTTTGACTTAAACTGTTGTGTGGACGTCAAAAGATTTTGGAAGCGACATTTTGTGTGGACGTCAGCTTTCGGCGGACGCAGAGGTTGGGGGAAGTCTAGTTTTCAGTGAGGGCGAGTTTTGTATCGACGAATCGGGACGTAGAGGTTTTGTATGGACGATGACTTTCGTGTGCAAGTGAACTGTTTTGCTAGACTACGAGTAGTCTAGTCACTCTTTTGCTCAGTCGGCCGCGCATGACACGAAAGGAAATCGCGAGCAAAAAATGGCCCCATATTTTCCTGAGTTTAGCGTGGACCTGGAAATGATCAAATTTTGTGGACATTCCGTCTTCTGTGCACGATGATTTTCATCAGGTGTAAATATTGACTTTTATGTGGACGTCCAAAAACAACAAAAAACTCACACACGAAAAGAAAATTCATGCAAACCTCTTTCTCCTTCATTGACGCCTTTGTTCTTCAGCATACTCAACGCTAACGACGGAGAATAACTGCGAAACTGATAAGAAAGGAGCGAAAGGAAGCGCCTGCGGAAATCTGACGAGATAAACAAATAGGCAGTATAAAATTAAAATAAGTATATCATAAAACAGAGAGAGAGATTCGAATTAAACATTTACGAGCGTTTTCTGTGAATATATCGCGTATTGCGAGACAAGACCGAATTATTTCGTCTAGTGTAGCAGGGGTAAAACAGAGGGAGAAGAAAAAGCGGGCATGCCTTCTTTCTCGCTCCCCAGCTCCCCTTTCTACCCCCGACCCGTTTACACTAAACCGTCTTCATGGTAATCAAGGGATAGAGAAAAGCTCTTTGAATCTCCGTTAAAAATGCGCCCTCGACACCATGTTAACATGCTTACCTGCCATGTAGGCTTGCAGCCAGTTGCCATTAGCGTCTTCTTCGGCATCAGTCAAGCGTCTCAACATAATACAAGAGTGCTCACCGGTCAAGTCATTCTATAAAGGTAAGTGAAAAGACTTTTGTCGGTACTCACTGATCGCTCTAGGAACAAGGGCAGTAATGGGTTGAAGTAATGTATCAAAAAGTGTCTTCTAACACCATGACTTCCCTCGCCGAGACATCATGCATTAAAAAATTTACATCAGAATCATTGCAGTAAAAACATTGCGCGTGATAGTAACGGACTTTCAATAACGTCCGCTACAGTTTATGCGAAAGGTTTAAGGGACATTACAAGCAACAGAAAGAAGACACCTTGAAGAGGAGTTGGAAAACGGGGAACCATCTTACCCTGAAGCGAAGGAGGTATTGTAGCGGGAGAGGGAAGGGTGGAGAGATTTTACAAGTCAACGCGTTTAAGTTCTGTTAGGAAAAACATTCAATCAGATATAGATGTACTGATAACGGAATAAAAACTTGTCAGCAGAAACTGAGGTATGCACATAATCCATTCTTACTGGAGTTTGCCGCAGGTAAACAGGAACGAAGCCACATCTCTTCCAAAATCTAACAAGAATGGAAAGAATACGTCAATTTCAGTTACTGAATAGTTTAATTTTTTCCCATTAAAGTGTCTACGAAGCGAAAATTATTTTTCCACATAATATGAAAATATAACACTTGAAATACACAATTCCAAAATTTGGGATGCCTACGATAAAAATTGTAAATTTTACGAGCGCGCAAAGTTGAGCTATTTTTCCCTCAAAAATCGCATTTGAATCGCGCGGTCAAAACGTTACGTGATACAACGCGTGACGTCAGTTTGTGTATTAGAGCTTTCTTCAACATCATTCTCATCGTCCTCCAAAATAGCTTCATTAGAACTACTCCAAAAATTGGCGAAACTATTCGATTCAGAATCACTTGACTTTTTCTTAACCTCTGAATTTCTCTTCAATAACAAAGTGTAAACAAACCGGAACACACAAACTGACGCAACAAATTCGGTTCCAGTTTCCTGACCATTTTTGAAAGTAAAATAGCTCAACTTTGCCCACTCGTAAAATCAACAATTTTTATCGCAGGCATGTCACATTTTGGAATTGCGTATTTCAAACGTTATATTTTTAAATTATGTCGAAAAATTTTCGCTACATAGGTACTTTAAGGGTTTGGTAAGTGGCCTCTGTCATACATCTTACCCTGAAGGTTAGTAAACTAGGTTAGTAAACTAGCTAGACTCAGTTGAGGCTAGAGGCTAAGTTTGGTATAATGAGACAAAACCAATACAGGTGTTCATGTACTTTCAAGCACTCAAGAGATGCCATCCAGAGGACAAATTCTGTCAGCGACTTGAGCTTCATCTCGACGGATGGAATCAGTCACGACGTTGCTTTTCATCGGATAACAAACAATTCAATTATTCAATAGTTTATGTACCTTAGCAGTTGCGCCGTCAGTCCGTATGACACACCAAGATAATCAAGTTGTTCAGCCGGTCGTTCACTAAGTTTTAATAACAAAGGCGGCAGATTACTCCTTGGAGAAATCACCTCTTCCAATAAACCTACTTCCTGCGAAATAAATAAGAATACATTATATAAAGCGGGTGTTCAGTTTCATTACTGTCTGCATGAGATAAAGTAAAAAAATTTAACATTAAGCAACCCGGCGTATAAAAAAAATCTTTCACGACGAATCCCTGCTATACAGATACTGTTTCACATTAATACGATCCGAAGCAACTGCAATGGCTTCGGAAAGCTCCCCACTCCCACATGTGAAACATTCCGGAATGCTTGTCGGAAAATTTGCATTAAACCTCTAAAAGAAACCACCCTTCTGGGAGTGGTTCCAGTGTTATTTGATCCCCTACAGATACTACTTCAAAACAGATATGGCAGATTAATTTTTATTTCTTCCAAGTGCAACCCTAAAAGATACCTTGACAGCTAAAGACATGCATCCCAAAAACATCCTAAGTGTGGCCACAATCTGTGATTTACACCCCTGAGCGAAAAGCATTCCGGGCATTCCCTGCTTTTCGCATTACAGTCCTCCCCAGGGCTTCAGGAAACTCAATGGTTTTGCTGGGTTGCGGTGCTAATATTTGAAAATGCGTTTAAAATGATTTCCAACGATTTTGAAATTATTTTTATGCAATTCGTTTTCCTTCAGATGAGTTTCAACTAGGTTCTTCAATGGTTTCTCGGTATATAATAGTACGGTTCAAGGCTGGTTAGTCCACCCCAAAGAGAGTTACATTCTGTCGATATTTACCTCATCTCCAGTCAAAGTTGAAATTTGTTTATCTTCCTGACCTTCCTCAGATAAACTGGGAATTTTGCCTTCATAATACTGAATAAGAAGGTTCATCGCTCGTCGGCCATATCCCATCTGTTGTTCAAATGAAGTAAAGAAACAAAATGAAAGCGATTCCAAAGACAATGTCACCCCAATGGAAAAAGCAATATTTCTCAATCTTCGGAGATAACCACATCCTATATTTAGCAGACAGCACCATTAGAAATTTAGTAAATTCTCAGCTACAACTATTGCATTTCTAGCTTTTTGATTGGATAAAAAAAACTCCGACTATGAGCCAATAGTCGGAGTTTTACATCATATGGAAAATAGTGCGCCAAGTTTAAAATTTTTCGCTTTGTAAAATTGTGGAAATAAAAATCGGCGGCAAAACCCGGTTTGAGAATTTACTAAAACAATTATTCCATTCGCCCTTGTTGGATATGAAGTGATTATAACCAACTCGCGCTACGCACTTGTTGGTTATTTTCTCACTTCATATCCAACGCGGGCTCATGGAATAATTGTTATATATTTCTCAAACTCATTAATAATTCTCAAACTCATTAAATTGACCCTTGCTCACCATAGAGTCTCCAGTAGCTCAGTGGTTAGAGCATCCGACTAGATCACGGAGGGTCGATGGTTCAAATCCCATCTGAGGCTCGGATTTTTTTCCGAGTTCTCCTAACATTTAATTTATCATTAATAATTCACGAAATTAAACAAGGGAAATCATGAACGTGACGATGTTTGGATACCTGATTTTCATTAGCATAGATTTCTACGATTTTATTTCTCTGGTTTCTCGTTAGTTTAAGTTTTCAGTGAGAGGAAAAATCAATCACTCAAGAAAGGATTTGATCACATTTCCAAATAAGTTGAAGTTCGTTAAAAATACTCCGCTAAATGTAGTATTTTCAACTCCGTTCTCGGTGTTTCGAAATCATCGTGGTCAAACAAGGTTTTTTGTCTTTCAAATTTTTCAAATCAGTCTGAGTCATATTTTCAAATCCATTACCAAAATCTAAGCCAGCCGAAAATATATCGCTCAAAATTTCAAACCACCAGAGAAAGAATTAGGCTACAACGTTATGGGTTTCAAAACACTCAAAATCAAACTATGAGGCCATACCCCTTGAAAGTCAGGATGGGTGGCAATTCTGACGATTCTCCCACCAGAGAGTCCAGCAAAATCATGATCATTAAACTGCTGTGAAACTGTCCATGGAATAAGATCCCCGGATGCTCTTTTGCCACGTGACAGACTGTTCATGATGGACGACTTTGAAATATCACCTTCAAGGCACACCTGGTTCATAAAAGTACGAGTTAATTAAAAATCTGCTTTCTTGATCAATCGTCGATTTAGGGAAGAACTCTGCAAAACAATTTGTAGCACAATGCCGCAGTTTGGTTCTCCAGGAACCAGCAATTGTTTGGTAGCGCAATGTTTATAATGGAGTGAAATAAACGTGCATACTAAGTTAAGAAAATTATACACCTCAGAAATTCTCGGATTTATAAAGTACCGCCGGCTGAAAGATAAGCGAACCAAACTTCGCGTTAATAGAGCGTTAAAAACGCATGAGTTTTCAAACGCGCAAGCACGTTTAGTGCGTTAGACTGCGTTTTGAATAGGGAAATAAACACGCGCATTTCTGAGACGCGTACGGCAACTTACCCTCAAACAACCACATTCAAATTGCTAAGTACCATTTCTCCATTAAAGATGAGTAGTATAAAAATCCGGGAGACAATACGGTCCTAGCAAGCAAAATGTTCTCTTCTGACTGCCGTCCGCGTCTCAAAAACGCGCGTGCTTAAGCTCCCTGTTCAAAACGCAGTCTAACACATTACGCGTTAAAACGTGATATGTAAATGTATGACCTAAGTTATTATTCACGGATTTTTAACCATGTTCTATGTTTCCGCCCTCTTTCTGTTTCCTCGCCTGTATCAAATGTAACATCAACAGGAAACATAAGGGCCAACTGGGAAACCGAATGGTTAATTTGGCCACCATGCTCAAGGACTTTTTACTTATTAGAACAGTAACATCGTCAGTAACTACAAATGTGTGTAATTAAATTAATAAGTAACCACATCAAGAGGAAATAAATTGAATTGAATTGAATTTGCTATACGTTTTGAAAGGAAGTTAACAAACTTTTCTTAGGACAACATCAAGTAAATCACCATCGCTTTAATCAGTTCATAGAACTAGACTGGAGTTAAGTAATCAGTTGTTTGTCTCTTTTCATCGGACAAGAAGGTAGCTATGGCATCCTAATGTACTTGTTTGGCGCCGTTTTACCTGCAAAACACAGTACACCTCTGGTAAGGTATTCTGAGCTGGATCAACAGGACCCAGCAAACAGAAAATATGGTGGGCTGGTGCATCAGATAACAGCTGAAGGTCATTGGGAGTGTTCTGTGAAGGTGAAATATAAAGGAAACCATGTTATCAACTGCTAGTATATACTAAAACAGTGGATAGCTTCGAAGGTGCGTTCTGATTGGCTAGTCAAACGCCGAATATCCTTTGCTATTTACCTCCGAGCAATTCGGGGAAAAATGGCGTCCCGGTTTGCATCCGCGACAAGCGAAGAAATCATCCAAGTTAGTTTTTTGTGTTGTATATTATCTCACTGTTTTAGTTTTAGTATATACGAAAAGAACTAATCACCTCAGTGTCAGTGGCTAGCGATGGATATTTACCTGATTCGTTTTTTGTAGGCGTAAATTACTTCAGATCTGTTTCGATAAAGTGTCCGAAATTTGTCTGAAGTAAGATAAAGAGTGTTGGAAAATTAAACTTCCGACATTTATTGGAAGTAATGTACGAGATGACTCGCACTAAGAATGGGAAGCCTTCAAAGATTATCCAAACACGGGATTATGGCTACCTGTAGTACAGTACACCAAAACTAACAATTACCTTGTAATGAGAAGCCACATAAAGAGCCATCAGCCTTTGCAGGAACACTTCAGATGCTTTGTGGTACGAGAACAGGGTGTCACGGTTGACGTAATATCTGGTGAGCAGAGTTAAGAAGTAAAGAACAGCTCCCAAATGGACCTGTCGGTTGTCTGTCGGCCATCTCTCGGTCGACAGTTGGCCGTATGTTGGCCGACTGTTAGCCGTTTTCGGCCGTCTGTTGGCCAGCTCTCGACCGCTATCGAGTGTCGGCCGACTGTTGTCTGTCACTGTGTTTAGTTGCACGGAGTGAACGAACGACCTAAATGCCATGCGAAACTACACTTATTTGTGTTTGACTAATTGTTTTTCAGTTCCATCTTTGTGCTATTTTCTCCAAATTGTAATCCAGTGAGTGTCAGCTCACCTGATTGATTGGTGAGTTTGACTATGTAGCACTTATACACAATGTTTGTTTGCTTGTTTAGCTGATGTTGTTGTTTTCTCCAAAAGATGAGTAACAATAGCTGTTTGACCAGCCCTTCCTTTTATCCATGACAGTGTAGTTTGATTTTAATGATGGTAAAAATTGCACTCACTACAATTAAAGGCGAAGGATACAAATCGCAGTTTTCAGGCAGCGGACAACCAGAGGTCAGTTTCTGTACCACCGTGGCATCTAAACAGAGAAGGTGGTTCAACCACCTCTCCACCTCATCACCAGGAGCATAACGGATTGACTCATTCAGTGTTATCTCCTGAAGGCTGCGGCCAAGGGAAGCAGTACTGCCACTTTTGCTGGCAGACCCGAGAGGTGTGCTCTGTTCTCGTAGCTGTTGGATCAGTTTCAAGGAAAGTGAACGACCTGTTCCTTCATATCTGAAAGATAACAA
>CM042751.1:4533912-4554666 GCA_022496165.2 Catalaphyllia jardinei
TCAAGCTTGGACACTCTGCTGTTAGCATAAGCATAAACGTTGCCTGTCGTCTTGTTTTACTGCATCACGGATGTACATGATGTGCATGTATGGTAAAGGAAAAAAGGCATTTACCCATTCCATTCATTTTCAAAAAGCGTTAATTACCACAAACACATACATTACAACCCTTATTACACAATCCAAATAAATATTGCAATACCGACACTACATAAAACAAAGTAATACGTATACTAGTTACAAAGATCGACGCTAATCAGTCAAGGCAAAAACATACAATAATTATTGTTACAAAGGGTATTCACTAGGTATAGCAAAAAACTAATCAATAAATCAATATTGTTTATTCAATTTACATACATGTATACATACTTATGCAAGCTGGTATTGCAAGTGACCTCACTACCATTATGTGCATGCTTATGTCGCAGTGATAATAAGGGCTACATATGTGCTTCCAAGAACTTCTCTCAACCTTACCCGTTTACAGTTGACGACAGAAACACAAGGTACGGCCCCATAAGATCTTTAACCAGTGGAAGAGGAATGGCAGCAGCTTCGTCAATGACCACCAACTCTGCCTGACCAAGTTTGTGTGCATCTGATGGGTGAATGTACTACGTGAAAGATGATATTGCCGTGTCAGATTTTCATTCTTAAAAACACTGGACAGTCTCATTGTTGTAAACAAAGGAACTGAACTGGCTAGCATACATCATATGAAGAGAAACTGTACAGTGCATCAGGGCTGTCATTAAGTTTTCAAGTCAACTGTGGCCTTGATCTTCCAGATATGTCCAGGATTGAATGCTAATGAGATTCAAATTCCTCATAAGCATCACAAAGTGTCCTCATTGGTAAAAAGTCACCGAAACACACACAATTCAGTCAAATATGAAGTAATATGAAAATGTCAAATAACCCTTCCAAATATGAAGTACTAATTAAACAATACTTGCGTTCAATCCTGGACATGAGTGTGATCTTCACACCCGTAACAAATCTGTTACTCTGTGGGTGGATTTCATCAAAACCATCAACAAAAGGCAAGTTCACCCATAGCATCAAGGACCTATTAAGCATACTCAGCCAAAACAGGTCTTATCAGTTAGGGCCTTTGCTGTCACCCCTGATGCACACAGAAGGCTGCTCCTCACTGTTCATCTTGATGTACACAACTGTATTACAACCCTATAATGCTAGCCAGTTGTAGTTTGGGGTGAGAAACAGAAAACTACAAAATTCTCACTGCTTTAATTACTTACATGTAACAAGCATACATTTTTATTACCTGAATAGTCTGTCTGTGGTCCCTGAAGATATTCACTCTTACAACGGCCTTGTTGAATTCTGGGTTGGTTGATTGAACTAATTCATAATCCAAATGTTCCTGCACAGAAGGTAAGTGTAAAAAGTAGTCTAGTTATTAATAGCATTACTTTTAGCTCAGTAAAAGTATGTAGACATGTCGATTTCACAGAATTGGTGATTGCATGTCTCTGATTACGTTTAGACTACTTGCATATTAAGTCTGCATACAAACCAAGCGGCCCATCCGGCCAGTGTTTACATGTATCTCTGTTTTCTGACAAGCATGAAGCAACTATGAGTTTCCTTCCCCCCCTTCCTGAATGGGATGCTAGTCCATCACAGGGTTGCCCCCAGCATTGAATTTGCTGGTACCCATTTATACACCACAGTGAATCTTGAGAGCCAGTGTGAGAGTTAAGTGTCTTGCTCAAGTCCTCGGCCAGGGCTCGAACTGGGACCATTTGATCTAGAGGTGACTTGTGTACTAACCATAAGGCCACACTTGATATATACAATATGTACACATTCAGTAAAACCATGTCAACTCTGAAAATTGCAAGTTACTGTGGACAGAGTTAGAACATACCTGAAATTCTAGAGCATCAAATCCTTTAAAGACAAATTCAAACAAAGTGTGTAAATTCTCTGGGCTTGGTGAGGTGACAAACATATTTGAATACCTAAGAAATGAAAAATAAAGCAACTCTTTCTCTCAGTAAAAGGGCAACAGAAAAAAATTCAATTGAAGTTACAAAAATCGATGTGAAAAAATCATCTTTTGATCATAAAGAAGAAAATACTCTGTTGACAGCACTGAGTCCTACCAAGAGAAAATGATTTTCTCTTTAACCTACACGTACATTTATCTAAACATACCCAAATGCGACAGCAGAGGCTAAAGACAGTCCCAAGGCAGCTGATTTTCCACGGCCACGGGCAGCAGTAAGGGTCACAGTACTCCTTAATGTTTTCTCTGATATTGCTTCAACAAACTTGAGAACTGCTTTTGCCTGGGAATGTCACAACATTATATCAGCTTTACATTGATATTTTTTTAAGCTCTATTTGGCGATGAAACTGACTGTGTGCATTACGTGTTCAATTTGTACACTCAGGTACATTTTGCATGTACCTGGCAACTTTTAATAAGCCACAGCCAGACTTTTCTACAAGCTGTCAAAAACTGTTCATGCTCAAGATATTCAAAGCTGTTTATAAGTACAACAACGTACGATGTAATTGTACCTAGCAGACATGCATTTACTGGTCACGTCATACAATGTACCTTACTGTTAGCAGTGTGTATAAAGACTAGTCCAGCTGTTACCCATAGCCAGAAATTCTAAATATTAGAGGCACCCATATGCATTTACATTGTATGAGTGCTTAGTACATGTAAGTCACTAATTAAGCTTAATTTGCAAAATGTAAAACAACCTCTGGTTTAACTGGTTGTTACGTATATCAAATGACCTGGTCAAGGGTGCGACAGCAGTTCACAATTGCTCCGACAGGCTGTGTGTCTTGCAATGATTCCTTCAAACTTTTCAGTTCAATTTCATTTGCAGTCATGGATTCCTCCTGTAGGAAATAGAGCAAAAAACAGTGGCTGAAGTCTTATTACTAATTTATTATTTTAATTTTCACTCTCTTAGCTTTATGTAAAATACAATTACATTTACAATTATTATTTTCTTCTAATAACAGATGCTTTGGACAAACAATTACATGTAAGAAACATCATTCAAAATTTTTTATCGCTGATTTTAATTCTTAATTATTATATGGCATGGAATTTACTCCGACCTATATATAGCTACATGTACTAGATCCCATTAAAATTATGAACTGGCAGATAAAAACAGTAACAATTACATTTAGTAAATGGTCAAATATCCCCCTTACCCCACCCGCACACACCCTCACCTCCCCCCCCCCCCCCTTACCATTGAGAGGCATGCAGCATGGAAAAGGGCAATAAAATTATTATCTACTAAATTATTACCTTTGATTTTGGTGGTAGTGCAGTGATGGTTAGAATGTGAGAGGATATTGGGAGGATGTTCAACTGATCATCAATAACCATACAGCTCTTACATGAGGTTAGCGACAAAATGAATCTATAAAGAAAGAAAACAAACATCAGTAAAGTTTAATCATTAAGTGAAACAAGTTTTAACTTTCAATCATCAACTGGCAAGTTCACATTCACAAAAGGAAAGGTATTACTCAAGAAAAGTCCTATCAAACAGCTACATGTAACTGATGGCAGCTGCATGCAGAATAAGGGCATACAGTACATACCTCTCATTAAATCTTCCCACGACATCCTGATGAGATTCTGTTCTGTACCTGGAATGTACATCCTGAAGAGGCAGCAATTAAAACAGTGTTAAAAATTTCTAAAACAAAACTAGTACCAGATAAAATAAAAATAATACATGGTTTCTAAGCATTAAAGAAAAAGACTTCCATTGCTAGGGTCTGGAATCTTTTAACTACCGCACTGAAATCATCATATCTCGGTCCATTATTACTCCTCTATACATTTAGATAGTGACTGGATATATTAATACACACTGTAACACTATTCCACTTAAAAATGGAAACTGAGCATATGGTCTAAATTTGTAATTTAGTAATTTCTGCAGTTCAGCAAGTCTGAATATACAACATCGGTCCTTTTACAGTAATTGCTGAAATTCTTGAGCACTCACTGGCTAATTTTCATTGTCAATATATCAGCGGACAAATTCATTTAATATTAAATTTATAATTTATGCAATGTAGTCACGACAAGCGAGAGAGGGCAATTTGACATTTTTTTGTAAAAAAAAACAAACTGACATCAGTCTTTCATGCATCTGCCCTGCAGTTATATATTGATCACTAATTTTGTCATAACAAAAATTATTGTCAAAGTACGTACAGAAAATTGATATTATGAAAAAATCATTATCAATAACAGGACATGTACAGATGCATGAAAAATTGACATCAATTTGTTAAATATTGATTACAATTAAGTACAATTAAAGTCCACAAAAAGACACAAACCATTGCCATTGTATAAAGCTGTTTCAGAGAGGACACTGTTCTGAGCAGAAGAACAACCAATCCACCCCCCTCCACTGTCTCCACTGTTCTGGCCAAGAGATTTGGAGTAAGAGCCTCAAAATCCTGCACAAAATAAAACAAATTATGACAAGAGCAACAAAATTAGAGCAATAAGTAACAAAAGTTAGATACAAAATGGTTGATTTAGATAAAAAGTATTACTTTATTAATTAAATAGTAGATAATAATTATAATCGTAAAACATTAGTAAGGAATCAATAATGCTATTACATGTATAACCATCAATCACAGAATTCTTGATATGTTGACAAAAACTGGAAAACGGCTCTATTAGATAAAGAATTCCAAAGTTTTGGACCAGTGTAACTGAGAGAATGAATGCCATATTGCGAGGTATGAACAGATTTAACAAACAGATTATTGACGTGTATACATTGAACTCCCTTATTCTTTTAAATTGGCCAAAAACGTACAGTGAATTTTTGAAATCCGTACTTGTAACATCCATAACTGCAGATTATGTAATAATCATGTCAAGGACACTCAAGGTCACAGGTAATCATGTCAAGTGCATGCCTTTTGTATTGTTTCCCATCAGTAAAGAAGCAAAAAACATGACTTCCGCTTTTTTGTTCAATAATTAGATTCAGTTTTTGTGATATCCAGAATAATCAAGGTCAAGGTAAGGTTTATTAATCAATGTGGAGAGAAGGATTCTGATATGGATAGCAACATACATTGTACATGTATCATACACGGGGAACACTAAAGATACTCCAAGTTATTTCAAGTGACACTTTGGCAGGCTTGGACATTTCAGCCCAAGTTAACTTGCAGCAGTTAGTGTTAAATAATAGTCATGCAGTCTTTAGATGTCCTTACCTGCAGGACACACATGCCGTATGTATTGCCAAGGATCTTATGTGTTTCAGCATAGTAACAGTATCGAATGTTAGTAGCTGAGACAAATAATTCAAACGGGTCGTCTTTCTTTAAGTCCAGGGTCCCACTCTTTATTTTCTTTTGAAGCTGTTTCATTCTTTTCTTTCTATGACTAACAAATTAAAAGAATAAAAAATGCATGCACTGCAGATTATGTACAGTCCTACAAAGCCTGCATCAAAGAGTACCCTGGTTAACACAGCTCACATAATAGTCAAAGTACCCTACTAACAGACACAGTCCCAATAGTAGTTAGTTAGTTAGTTAGACCAATAGGAGATGTAAAAAGTTGTGGCCCACCAGGCCGGAGCTTATCCCAGTTTCTAGAGCATGAAGCAACTAGGACTACATGTATTTCTACTCCCCCCTGGATGGGATGCTAGTCCACTGCAGGGTTACCCTTCCCCGCCAGCATTAAGTTCACCGGTACCCATTTATACGCCCAGGTGGAGAGAAGCACTGTGAGAGTAAAGTTCTTGCCCAAGAACACAACACAATGTCCCTGGCCAGGGCTTGAACCCGGACCACTGATGAACTCCGGAGTCAAGCACACTAACCATGAGGCCACCGGGCCATAAGCAGACATACACCTCTACAATAATCATTATGTATTACGTGGTGATACACTTAATAATGGTCACAGCCATATACAAATACTGCACTGCACTGCATTAACCTCCCATAAGCAGACACTTCTGTTTCAGATACTTTTTTTGGATGTCTGCTTATGGGAGGCACAACTGTATAATATATCATACATGTAATTAAATCAATGGTGTACATGATGATATGTCAATTGACTATATCAGCCAATCAGCATTAACTTTGGTTTTCACATCATGGCCATGTAGCATTGCTTCTTGCTTCAAATGAAGTCATGTTGAGTTTACTGTTTATCAGTTTATCAAGCCTGATTTATACACTCAGTGTTAAGAC
Source organism: Catalaphyllia jardinei (assembly GCA_022496165.2). Lineage (NCBI taxonomy): Eukaryota > Metazoa > Cnidaria > Anthozoa > Scleractinia > Caryophylliidae > Catalaphyllia > Catalaphyllia jardinei. The sequence goes on from CM042751.1 coordinate 4,540,180, forward strand.
CCATACCTACTGAATCCCAGTTCTTTCTTATAGCACCACAGAACTGTAGGTCTTGCCTTGACAGTTGCCTTGGATAGCATGTGATGAAGAATGACAACCTGTAAAAAAAACAACTTGAACACGATCATTATAAACTTAAGAGGTGTACATGAAACATTCAGAAACTTGATAAATGCTGACTTGTGGTACCTATAATTTTATGGGTGAGAGGTGGTTGCAGAAAAGATCATTTATTAGCTAATGACTAATTGCAATTTAAAGTGACCAAAACTGATAATCCTATCCTGTAATTTACATGTATGTGTTGATTGCGACATGTGTATGGTGTATGAAGTATGTTCATGGTCATCAATATACTGTTCTATCATACGTATAGGTCAATAACTAATCTTTATCTTTATTATGATTTAATGGCAAAAAAAGAAGTGCATAAAAAAGTAACAATATAAGTTAGAGAAAAGAAAAAGAGAAAAGAAAGCAGAGAGAAAGCTACACAAAGACAATAGAGTGAAAGGAAGAAAAAGTGAGAGAGGAAAAAAGATAACAGATTAACCGATTTCGAGAACTTTCCAGGACCAGTGGCCTTTTTCCAGGACTTTCCAGTCCTGGAAAATGCCATTTGATAATAAAATTCCAGGCCTTTCCAGGTTTTCCAGGACACATATATACCAACCCTGAGACCACCTCAAGAAACCCTCCCAAGAACCGTTATAATTTAAGAGATAGAAATATAGATGATAAATATTATTACATTATTTAAGAAATAGAAAACATGTACCCTGTTTCTATCGAGTTATATAAACACAAATGGAAGTTTGGGAGAAAGAGAAATGCTGTGGGAACACGAGTCGCAGGCAAGTGTTTTTCGAGTTCTCCCAAACTTTCATGAGTGTTTATATAACTCGATAGAAACATGGAGTACATGTTTTTTATTTCTTTTAGAAACCACCATGACGAGAAAAAGGAAAACAACTTGTTAACTTTGATTATCAAAATGTAAATTCTCTTTGCTCATGCCATCACTATGTCAGTTGCACGCGCTAGTTCGGTGTCTCCATCGCGTGTCTCCATCGGGTGCATGCCTTCTTAGGACTGTTTTCTAAATATATATATATATACCATAGTTAAATAGGGTATGAGACTCCATGCTGTCCCTGGCTTAACCTATTGACTATTGAGCTGGACAGTACACCATAAGGAAAATTTGAAATTTCTAATAAGCTAAATCAGAGGCGTCCCAAACTCTTTCTCAAATGTACGCGTATTGAGTCTGGGGAGAGGGTTGTATTTTAATGGAAATTTTTGACTGTGTACCCGTCTGGTAAGTCGCATTTGTCACGCAGGAGCGGTCGCTAATGTTGATTTCGAACTGTGCCGTAGTTCATTGGATGGTCACACGATGCGCTGGAAAGTTGAAACCTCCAGTAGTGAAGCAAAACCTGTTCGAATTGGAGTGGAAAGTTTAAAGATTTTTCCAAGCCGACCAGAAAAGGGGACCAATGGACTATCTTTGCGTTGGTTGGAAAAATCAAGCAGCGGATTCGAATTTCAGCGAAAAAACGGCCTCGTGGTTCAGGTCCTTCGAAACAGCAGTGTCCAGCCTTGACTTCGTTTATAGGAAGCTATGACAAACACCTGAAAAACCCCCCAAAACGACGAAATAGGCCAAATGGACAACAGAAATCAGGCAAGGTGAGTTTACTTACTTAATTTCATTAAAAAAAGTAACATTTTATTTCAATGCATGATGTTATCCTTTGTTATTATAAATTCCATACAATGCCTTGTAGAACGCTCAAATTCTCAATGGCCCAATGTGTAACACAACACCGCGCACTATAAGTCAGTCACGTCTCACTCGATATGCGTACATGTAAAACATTAATATTTCATCGATTCCTCGAATCGTGAGCTTGGGACGCCTGTGGCTAAATTAAATTATTACCCTTATTGTTAAATTTAGAACGGAACTTTTATCAACCAAATTGAACAACAAATTATGCGTATTCATGTACCTAACCTTTTAGGAATAACATGAAAGTAATAAAACTGTATATATAAAAGGTATATATAAGTTACCTTCTGTACCGTAGATAATAATAAGCTGACATGTCCAATAATGTGAGCACTCGGACAAATCAGGACAAATAGAAATCAAATATAACGAGCCAGATGTTCTTAGCTTTGATAGTCAATATCCTAACTTTAAAAGAATACTCCGATATTCTGGCCCGGGATTCCGGCTGCCTTTGCAACTGTTAAGCTTATCACACACTACAAAAACAGAGTTTATCTTAAGTGTTCCAAAAAACGAAGAATAAAGGTCTAGTGGCAGGTATTACAGTTGCTTTGTAAACACCGGTACCATCTGACAAACTGCAGAATCGCACCAACACGACGAAACCAAAGTAACCTAGTGAATACTGTGCAACTTTCTTGATCTTTTCCTTTGTCTCCCACCACAACAAACCTAGTGAATATTGTGCAACTTACTTGATCTTTTCCTTTGTCTCCCACCACAACAAACAGTGATCTTTGCTTTTTCTGGACGCCATTTTCAATCAAAACGCGAATGCGATTGTCGACTTTCTTCAGCACCATTTTGAGATTTTGTCCACGTGTTGCAAGAACTACATCATGTATGTATGTGTGAAAATGACCCACAAATAAACAAAGAACATTTATAGGATCATTCATGGTACTTTACATGACGACTAAACCTGGGCAACGAAAAATTTGGTCAGCGGGATCGTTTTTGAAAACGTGAATCACAGTTGAAAAGGCGAGTTCGTCTGAAATTAGATCGAAATGGAAGCGATCTTGCCGGCTTTTATTGATGTTGGAGAGCAAGATCAGGTACGATTTAACTCATGCGATGTCTTCTTATCATTTCCAACTAATTTTGCTAGTTTTTGATCGTTAATTAAAGCATCAACACTTTTGTCACGTGTTGTAAATTAAAGAAGTTACGTACATTCATTATCAATTCTTCATTTTACGATAACTGCAGAAATTCACGCGCGCTCATTGGTTAAATTATATTGTCAATATGCGGACAGACACATGAATTTCAAATTAATGTGACGCGTCAGCAAGCGAGAGCGGGCAATTAGACAATTTGTCATCGTAAAAAACAAATTGATTCAGTTTTTAATGCGTCTATTCTGTTATTGACAATGAATTTCGTCATCACATTGTCAAAGTAGTCTGCGGATCCACTCGGCTATCGCCTCGTGGATCCACAGCTACTTTGTCAATGTGATGATGAAATTCATGATCAATAACAGGACAGACACATAAAAAACTGACATCAATTTGTTAATTGGCTTTATTCCTAGTGTATGTATTACACTTACATTTTATTACATTTACAAATTGTCAGAAGTAAGTTATAGTTATGTTTGTATGACCTCCAGGATCAAATTGTTTTTGTAGAAGTGTCAAGTAATTTGAGCAAAACTGCAACTGTGGATGTGTTAGCACATGTAAATGACTTGAGACAGTACATGTATACATATATGTACTTACAGTAGGTAGTCCAAGTGATCAGGTTAACTAATATGACTTTCAAAAGCTCTGGGTGAATTTAAGAAGCTCAAGAATACTTGATTAAGAAAATTTATTATGGTATACAGGTGTACATAATCATTTTGGGTGACCGTACTTGTATGACTTCGGCAGTAATAATGTTTTTTTTTTTTCAATTAGGCACAGGAGATCAGAGGATATCTAAAATCTTGTGGTGCAGATATAAAAGAAGAGAGCACATCTCCATTACACGAAGACTTAGAACAGCTACTAGCAGCATGTGACGTTAATTTTAAAACTGAATCTGGTATGTGCTACAGTAATAACAAGATGTTCATCTGTTAGTGACCTGTTAGTCAGTTAATGACGGCTGAGCAATAGGCAGTCAAAAAAAGACTTCTCAGAGTTCTGTGGCTACGTAATCAGTATGGTATATTTGCAGTCATTTATAAACAAAAGTCTGTTACTAAAAAATATGCCACTCATAAAATTCATACAAAACATCCCAGACCCGAGTGGTGTATTTTACTGTACATAATATTATTTTCAGTGGTGAGGACGTTGATGATGTCATTTCTTCCCTTTTCATGTTTGTTCATGCAACAGTCATTGAAAATTGTGAGCAGTAAATAAGTCTAAAAAAGAAAATACATGGTGGCTTGAAGATACATCATTTTATTTTTTTCTCAAGCATCTGAGCGGGCCGGATGCTTAAATCCTCGAATTTGATTGGCTAATCTTACACACGTGACTGGTCCAACTTTTTACGATACAGCCCATGGGCCGGATTTTTTCCTGCTGCTGGCCCCGCTGCTTAAATTTCGCCCCTAAAAGTTAGCGGTTATCGTCAATCTCTTGCCTTTTTTACACATCCATCAACGATTAGTCACCACAAGTTTATCTGTTCTCTTTGAAATGGCAAGGAGAGTCACTGTAAGTAAATTCAATTGAGTGTTTTAAAGTTGTGAGAGTTTGCTTGGTTGTTTTTAGCTTGTCGCTGTAATGGTGCCCTGTGTTTCCCTCGCCGTAGAATTGGAGTCAATTTCAGTCAAATTTACGTTTCTGATCATTGCTGTATTTAGGAGGATTTCTGTAGAACACACTTAATGAATTTCCTCGCTTTCTGCTATTCAATTTATGGTAGAAAAGTCCAATTTCAAGTGATTTTAAAAGTGACGACTGACAGACATTGTGTTTGTAGTAAAACTTCAAACTTCGGACCAAATTTCACACTGGAAAAACTGTTTTGGAAAACTTAACTGGTTAAACAAATGCAACTAACATAAAGTAGTTTGTAAACTATATGTTCTTTAATACATCTTTCTTTGCTTACTTCTGAATTATTCGCACATTGCCACTATTTTTTACAAATCATTAGTAGACGGCACGCAGGCCGATTCAATGAGAATAGTTGCGTAAACAAACCCACAAGTACTCTGTAAAACCAATTTACTGCAGGAAAAAAATAAACATGTTATTTACCGGGCTAGGTCGGTCTGTATGGGAAAAACGTACTCTAAACCTCGGGCACAGTTTTTTCCCATACGGACCTCCCGCCCGGTAAATAACATATATGTATGAAATTGAGATGTTTTACTCACTAGATGCACCCATTCTTAAAATTTTGCTTTTTCCACTTAAAAGATATTACTACACTGTAACATGTATATTTGTATCTAAGTACCACTATATTATCCTCTATTCATTACATATTATGTGTGGATATCAGTTTGATAAAGCTGTGACTAAAAATGATACCCGTGAAGTGATATGATATCATTTCACTGCAGTGAAATTATATCATATCACTTCACGGTTTGAATTGTCCAATCAAATAGACTGAAATAATTTGGTTGGACCAACCGGGTTGCAGGTTATTTTTTAGCTGATGCCTGGCGTCAAATTTGGCGGGAAGAATTGCTTTGCAGTTTTATCAACAAAATGGCTGCTTCAAGATTTGTGAATGTCTTCAATGAAGATAGTTCTCTGTTTCTGAAAGAGAACAAAAACAAATATGTATTAAACAAATTATTACGTGTTAAGAGCCTATCGTTTGTATTCACTCGCTTTTAATACCATATCCCTCGCTCGAAGAGTCACTCACGATAGGGTATGAAAAACTCCTGAATAAAAACGATATCAGGCTCTTAACATGTATTAAACTATAATTATATATATTTATGGTGTCTGATATCAGACGTCTCACGAGCAGAGGACAGAATTGACTACAAAAGTAATGAGAATTTCAGTTATTTGTTAGGCCTACCTGCTGAACAGTCCCTGATTATATAATCACATCTGCTGCAGTATTAAATTCAGCTGCCATCAAGCAGTCTTATAACATCATTTTAACTGTGTTTTAAAATTTTAATTTCCTTTAAAGAACTTGAAGGTGTTATGAACAGCCTCCTGTCCCTGATATTAGTAGTAACAGAAAAGAGAGATGACTTAATTAAGAAGTTTTGTGACAAAGTAGCTGAGGTAAACTCAGAGGAGGACACAGCATTGAGTAGACTGAGAATGTAAGTACAAACATGTAGATTTAGCTAAATATGGAAAAATTAAAGCTTGAGTAAAGAGAAGAGATCAGAGAGAACAGACCAAGTTGTTGTTTAATGACACTATTTCTCTCAACCCCTTTTGGAAGGGTAAAGGTTATGTCTGGGAAAGGAACATGGATCCTGGGACTGGGAAACCTTTAAAATATTTGAGACTTCTTCAGATGTTTTCAGACACAGGTGTAAGGTTCTCCTGTGATAATAAACACCTCAGTGACCCAGAACTATGTCAAGTTCTTGTTTTTTTCCTGTCAGGAAGCGAAGTAATTGACAACCACATGATTCTACTCCATGCATATTGTTGTTTTCGCTTTTTTTAAAATTCTTGGTCTTGACGTGCTTGTAAAAGTGGAAAGCTTGCTGCAGTATCAATGTGAGGGCAGTGCTAGAGAAATGCCCAGGTGCCGGGGAACTAACATTTGCCTTTGTGGGGAGTGAAAAAAGTTCAAACTTACGTTTGTCATGTAAGCTTAGGTGCAGCAGACCCAATATTTCATGGTTAGGAACCTTTAGGCTCCTTGTAATTTTTCTCAAACCACAGCCTTGAATACCGACACTAGTTCTGTTTGATTTGTGTGACTAGACTAAACATCATGCTAAACTGGCTTCATGAGAGAGATCCCATCAGATATGATGTTTATTGCACACTGATAAAGGTAGCAGGAAAGGCTGGTTTGATGGATCAAATTACTGTATCACTGGATCAGGTAAATACATCATGTATTGGAAAATGTGACTGTACTAATATTACTAACACTAATTTTATAAGTAGTGAGAATAATTTATACATTATGTACATTGAGCTGCTTTGTACAGTGTATACTTTTGTAACTATATATAAATTAAGATATGTTGGCTGAAATCTTCTGTCTGGCTTAATTCATTAATTCTGAATTACTTTGCACATGTAAGTTAGCTAGATCGTTTTCAAGGACATACAGTATTTTGGATTTTTTTAATGTACATGTGAGACTGTATGCATTCATACATACTATGTACGTATTCTGTATGATTGTGATATAGATGTGAACTCTTGTAATTTTTATCAATATTTTATAAGGTCAAGTCCTGGTTAAAGATGTGGGAAGTTGATGGGGAGAAGGCCAGACATTTTTACCGGCTGCTTTTTGATGTTCTGACAGAGGACAGGCAAAGGTATGATGTAATTTACTTAGAGCAGTGAATTTAATGCTTTTTTTATTAAATCAGGACTAGCTATATTAAAATGCTTTGGCTCAACTTGACTTGTGTATCTCTGATCTTGGTTACAGTGAAGAAGCAACTGCGGTAATGGTGGAGCTCCTCAGGACATACTCTGACGAAAATGCATCAGAGGTTAAAGACGATGCTACAAACTGCATAATAAGCTTATTAGAAAGACCAAATGTGCTGATTATGGACTTCCTGCTCGCACTCCCACCAGTTGCGGCACTGCAAGGCGAACCTATTTATGAGGTACATAAAAATTAATATCCTGTGCGTTCAAAGAACTGAAATCTAGCACATGATGTTTCCCATATTTTTGTTCCCCTTTTAATAAGAAAAATTGTTTGTTTTCCCCCCTTTAGCTTCTTAACATCTTTGTTTCTGGAAGACTTGCTGACTATATGGAATTCTACGAAAAAAACAAAGATTTTGTGGATTCTTGTGGTAAGTAAGGTCTAGACACATTTACTTTGTTAGGCCTTAGTCCTCTGAGGGTTGAAAGTACACACTTGAGGAACTTTAATTAGCCAAATCAAAAAACAGCAAGGTGAGAGATACTATTGCGACAAAGTAGGAAACTTAAATTACCCGTGTTGTAACTTGGCAACTTTTTTTGCAGGTTTATCTCATGAGAAGAGCCTTCATAAAATGCGTGTTTTAACATTCATGTCACTTGGAGAAACAAAATCTGAAGTAAACTTTGATGATCTCTGCAAAGAACTCAACTTTGGTTTGGATGAAGTTGAGGCATTTGTCATCGAAGGTACTAAAAACTTGTATGGTTATTTATCCTGGTGTTTAGAAAAGAAATATGCAAGCTTATTGCTATGAGCCACTCACTTGAACATAAAAACCAAATCGGAAGTAAAGTTTGATGATCTCTGCAAAGAACTCAACTTCGGTTTGGATGAAGGCAAAAAAGGTCATTGTTTAGTTCCAGAAAAAATCCATATCCCCTCCACAGAAAGGACTTTTTTCTAATAACCCTCTCCCCACCCCTCTGGAAATGTTTTGGTATTGCAGAACTTCCCCCAGGAAATTCTGATCCTTCCCAGGGAGTATGGATATTTTCTGGAACAGCACGTGTTGGTGATAGGGCTTGGCTGTTAACTGTGCTGGGTTCCATATCATTATATTTTGGACCTCTTTTTCTCATGGCGTTTTCTTTTTTATCATCAGCGCTTCGATCAAAACTCATTCGTACGAAGGTAGACCAAGTCAACAAGAAAGTCATAATCAGGTAAAGTTTTACAAAATGTTACAGAACTTTTAAATAATATTTGCTATCTGTATGGAGTAAATGATGATATTAAAGAACTAGACAACTAAACATACTGTGTCTGTACAATGAGCAAAACATTATGATAGGCGCTGTATGTAAGCTGGCTGAGAAGGAAGTGTTCAAAGGCTTGACCAACTGCAAGGATGTCCGCCTTTTCTTCTTTGTGGAGTACTAGATCCTGGGTATCCTGTGAGCACTCACAGGTAACGCTCGGGTGAGCAAAAATGGGCAGAATACCCGGCCATTCGAAGTAGTACACGATACGTGGCTACGCAGTTTGTGCGCAGTGTTTCTTTTTTTTTGCGATTTTAGAACGAGAAATAGACACAGCGACGCGGCTATGTGGCGACTTATCTTTGTGGCTGCGTATAAGCGTAGCCACTGTTTCAATGTTTAGCGAGACTTAAAAAGTCAGGGGCCAGCTATTACCTGAAGAGTTCATTTAAAGAACCAAAAAGATGCTTTTCATGTCCCAGTGGTCTGAAGTCTGCACTGCAAGTTAGACTGAATTGAGTGATATGTCTAGTCTAATCGCTGTGTTATAGTACCGTCCTGAACTCTGACAAATGAATTTGGCTCAGCAGTGGCATGACAAAACAACGGCAGCTGCTTAAAACGTCGAATTAAATTTAGTCGCGCCGAAGATCCGAAGGAGTTTGCTTTGCTGAAGACCGGTTCAAATGCTAGAAAACAACGGCAGCCGTTGTAGCAGGCTATGAATTCAGTTTGGCCCGGCTAGAGTACGCAATTTAAAATCAAGTCGCGCTACAGCCGCTTGGCACGTCAATGTATTGATGGCCTACCGTGCCAAGCTGAGTGGTTTCAAACGTCGTGCTACTGCCTTGTTTAAGTCGAATTTAATTGTTGAATTGAGTTCGGCACGGCAGTAACAAGACGTTTGAAATATTATAGGCCAAATGGGGACTGTTACAAAGAACTGTCATGTAGACTTTCCTGAATTTTATCACGAAATCATGGATGTGCCACAGCAGACCAAGTTTAGGCATGTGGTATCAAGTCTGATTATTACTTAAACCCAGTGTACATGTTACACTACATTTACCAGAAACTCACGCGGGTTCAGCCAAAAAACCTATCTTGGTCCCACAGGGTTTATTAGTTTCTGCGACGTGAGAAACAAAAAAATGGTTATGGCAGAGAAAATCTCTGGAATTATGTTAACCGAAAACTGACTTCTTTGTTCACCATTCCTGACCTTTTCCAACAGCTCTGCAACACATCGAACTTTTGGAAACAACCAGTGGCAAGAATTACGAGATCGCTTGGAGGAATGGCGGCAGAGTTTATTGAGTGTTCAGTCCAGTCTGCAGACTGTTGTTCCCACTGTAGATGTCTAACTGAATTCCCAATAAAGTTATTTGTTCAACATAGCTACTGTCTGCTCGTCTCTAAGAGGTCCTATCTTCATTTATCTTCCTACCGACTCCAGCCGATTACTTCTATAATACAGACACCAAAGGGGCAGAGATGAGTGCCCATATTAAAGGTGTCTGTATTATGGAGGTGTCCATATACTTTAGTCAAGTGTCTACGAGGAGAGTGGTGACAGGATTTTGGATGCCATCCTATTTATCAGGGCTGTGGTGAGTATAAAAAAACTCGCGTTGCTCACTGGGCTTACCACTTACCGCCTAAACGAGGTTACAACTACAACTTCATCACCAAGAAAATACAACGCTCTGACGTCATCCTCTCAGTCTGACAAAACTAAACCTACATCTACTTTTAATCCATCACTTCCTTGCATTTCCCGTAAGCCAGGTACTTGATACATGTTTGGGTATAGGGTCGTATAGGTGGACCGCCGAGGGTTTGAAGTACTCTAAAATGTCTAAAGTACTCTAAAATCCCTATCCTGTACAAGACAAAGAAACTAGACCTACCGGGAAGATCTATTCTTTCAACAGTGTGTTCAATGCGCGTTTGTTATTAAACTGGCAAGTGAAAAAAAAATACTGACATATAGCATTCAGTTGTCTAAAAAATGATCCGATGTTGATTGATGACTTTGTAATGGCCGGTTGACGTCCTCGTGATACCATACCCTGTTAAGGACAGAGACGAGTAAAATTGTACTCCCTGTTCAAGACAGCGAGGCCAAACAACCAACGGAACGGCTTGTGTGCCACTTTTTTGTGCTATTCATACCACGAGGGGGGTTTCGGATGGTGGTTACACCACTTCATCTTTTTACATGTCAAATGTTAACCATAACAATTACCATTCCCTCAAATGCGATTGGTGCATAAACTGTCGTATTTTCCCCAATTCATCTGACTTTATCTGCAAAGTTGTAATCGGACAATTGGCTGTAATCGGACACCTGTAATTGAACAGTTACACGAGCCACAGGCATCCCAAACTCATGATTCGAGGAATCGATCAAATATTAATGATTTATGTACGCGTATCGAGTGAAACGTGACTGACTTAAGTGCGCGGTGTTGTGTTACACATTGGGCCGTTGAGAATTTGAGCGCTCTACAAGGCATTGTATAGAATTTATAATAACGAAGGATAAAATCGCGCAATGAAATAAAATGTCAAGGACACTCAAAGTCACGGGTTATCATGTCATGTATGACCGCAGTGCATGATTTCTAAGGGTAATCACGTCAATTTCGCGCGCTTTGTGTTGCTTACCATCAGCGAAGAAGCAAAACGTAACGTCCATTTTTTTCGTTTAATGTATAATAAAACAATTATTAAATCCGGCTAAATGACACATCCCCAAATAAGCACTCGAAAAGTAACTTTGCAGTTTTCGAGCACTTGGCATGGTTAGACTGCCTGGTTAGATTGCTGGTAGGTCAACTGATATCAGTCACAGCCCGGGGTTCTCAGTAGAACAGCAGAATTCCACTGGCTCTAACACTGAATGTTATGAAAATTTGCGCTCATGACGATAACCTGACGATAACCTGACGGTAGACGTGAAGAATCGTAAAATTTGTAAACTTAGAAAGCCTGTTTTATCTTTACTTTATTTAATTTGTTTCGTTCATCATTTCCGTCACTCCTCTTGATTTCGAAATATGTATTACGACATTCTCCACTATATTATATTGTAATCTCATTTTTGTAAGTTAGTAACATCTAAACCTGAAGAAGGCTGGTTTGGCCAGCCGAAATATTGTTTTTAATATATCACGTTGTGTCGGGTGTGGACAAAACGTGGGGTAGGCCACATGGCCTAGGCCATGGTGTAGGCCATGGGCCTACCCTGTGGCCTACTCTGTGGCTTACCGGTGGTCAGATTTTGTAAAACATTAACACGACATTGGTAAGAGTCGACTGAGTACGCTGCATAAACTTCTATCAATCGAACAGGGGCATCCCAAAAGTCACTGACACGATTTTCAATCAGGGAACGAAACAATGCAAATCTTACCGCACTCGGGCTAAAACAATCTATTTGTATCTTTCCTTGGTTTCCTGGCATGTACCTTTCTCTGGTTCACATAATAGCTGTTTAAAATACCTTTCTGGACACCACAGAAAATTATATTTTACATGTTACATGCAAAAAACGGGTGATGTTTGTTTGATATCCCTATGTCCTCATGCTAACGGTATCGCGTCTCAGAGAGTTCTCACGTCCTCGTGCCCCACGATTCAGAGATCGACGGCTCAAATTGCCTCTTTTGTGAGTCCCACGACCCCGAGTCCACGCGTCCCCCAGTCCACACGTCCCTGATTCACGAATACAGCATCACAGTCCCCGTCCCACATTTAGTCACAGCCAACTGTTCACTTCTTATTTACACTAACACTGCACTAAATGTTACAAACTGACAGCCACTTAAATGGATCGTGGCGCCGCCATTTTGGGTAACGCAATATTGGACCTTCTCCTCCCTTTTATCAAAGCTGAGTGCTTGACTCGAGGATACGTCGAAGACAGAGAGAAACAGTGTGTTTTAAGGCTGAGTGCTGTAACATTGGCATATTTTGTTTTGTTTCATCTGACTTTGAAAATCATGTTCGTGACTTTTTAGTATACCCCTCTTCGATTGATAGAAGTTTATGCAGCGTACTCAGTCGACTCTTACCAATGTCGTGTTAATGTTTTACAAAATCTGACCACCGGTAAGCCATAGAGTAGGCCATAGGGTAGGCCACAGGGTAGGCCATGGCCTACACCATGGCCTAGGCCATGTGGCCTACCTACCCCACGTTTTGTCCACACCCCGTTGTGTCAGCCTTGCAGTAGTCTTTGACTTCTCGTCGTTTTTATTTTTCAAGTTTGGCTGATTAGATCTCTATTGAGATCCAACGTTTAATCAAGCAGGATCTTCGTTCACGGCTTTGCAATTTATCAAATTTATACTCATTGTTTATAATCATACTAGTGATTAACAATTAATTGGATTTGCGGCAGGTCGTCCGATTTTGTCATCACTCTTTGATATCATCACAGACCGAATTGAACTCCACTCAGTCCTATTACCATTATTTAAAATTTTTCTAACAAAAATATCGGATGGTAATAGACCCACTAATTTTATTTCGCAACAGTTTTCTTATATATTCCCGCAACTATTGCAGCATTCTTTCTCCGAACCTTCAAGAAACTGAAAGAGAAAGGTAGTGTAGTCATACATGACGTAGTAGCTTTGAACAGGAATTTCGAGTGGGCCTTACCGAGTATTTATCGACCGTACTTACCATAACAATGCAGTTGGGTGAGGACAACAGCTAACATTAATGTTAGTAAAGAACAGGCCCGGAAAATGGCTGATAGCGTAGATCGATCAAGAGCAGACGATGTCGCCCAAACGGATGAAAGTGAACAAAATCCAGCTTCACCAACTATTGAGGTGTGTATTGTTTTCGTTTAGAGTGTACCGGTAAATAACAAAGCTATAATTTCGAAAGCCGATACAGCATTCTGTACGAAAAATTAGGGTTTGAATTCTGGTGAACGCTGTATTTATTTGCCTTTGAACGTGTCAACCTCAGATCGATTCTCGGTAAGCAGGAAACGAATTAACGTACTGTAAATGCTGGCGCCGGCCTGTGCATGTATTAAAGCTTTACTTGTCTTGCTAGAAAGAATTTTTGCTTTCATTTACAACCCTCTTTACTCGTACACTGCACATCAAAATTTTAGCCCAGTTTCCTGTCGACGAAAGTCTCAAATATTTAAGCGCGGTAGTTACGAACTGACTTGTTAGGTACATCTTTATAACTTACTTGCAGTGCGTCGCACAATATAAGGCAACGATCAATATTGAACATATTTTCAAAGAATATATATTGTAAGAAATGTTTTCATTCAATGTTTGGGTTTTTGCAGGCAGCCAAGAACACTAATCCTTCGGCGTGTTTATTAATTTTTAATTCAGCTGCTTTGTGTTACTGAGAGAAGTTTGAATCGATCAGGTAGCCTTATTCAATTAAGCTTATTGTTTACAACTACACCTGCCCTAGCCTTCAGCCTCACGTAAGCTTTTATACTTTCTGCTTCCTGTCATATCATATTTCAGAGAAAAACGTGTGGCTGTCAGTCACTGCAAGTTCTTCATCAAATATGTTTCACTTTCTAAGTCATGTCGCATGGTAAATTATTTTTAGTTGTTGCCCTTTATTGGAATGGAATGACCTGTGTGATTTTAGGAACTTTTTTCTTAGGGGGCACAGTGACAAATTTTTTAATCTGATTGGTTCTTAACAGGGTCTGTATTTTCCAACCCTGTTCCCAGGCTCTCTCTCCTCTTCCTCCCTTGGTCATTGGGAGAAAGATCCTGGTTGCAGCAACTTTGATAAAAGTGGGTAGTTTTTTAGCAAGCGCTTGAGGTTTTGAAACCCACAAAGTTTGTCACAGCAAATCACAATCAAAATGCTCTGCCACCCCATCCTGTCCAACAGATTATTTTTATCACCCAGATT
>CM042751.1:4554676-4574676 GCA_022496165.2 Catalaphyllia jardinei
CTGCGAGGATCATACTTCACTTGCATCTACAACCGCAGTTCAAATATGAATTATTTCATATACACTTTACATGTCAGTTGACAGTCACTTGAGTCAGTCAACTAATCTTTGACACTTGGTTGACCATCAACTGACTGTTGATTGAGTGTTGATCGAGTGTCAGTCAAGATGGCGACCAAGTGTTGATCAAGTGTCAACCCAGTTCGATCAGGATGTGTTGATCAAGTGTCGATTGAGTGTCAGTCAAGTGTTGATTTAGAGTATCAATCGAGGTTATCATTTGATAATCGACTGTGGATGCATCTAGTCCACTCCAGAAGATCCCCCCATTTCAAGGTTTGTACTGTGCCAACTACATTGTAGAGCCAGTTGTTTGTTTAACAAATATAGTAATTCTAAGTTATGTCAGTAGTAATGTTAATTGTAAGTAGTATTGTAAATAGTCATGCAATTTTGTCATGAGCCCCTGATTCAAGAGATTGGTCAAACCATTCCCTATGTTTCCAACTCAAAATACAGCTATCTTATCCTACCTTACCTTTAATAGCACTGACTGTGTTTAACTTAATGCTCATTGGGTGTAGGTATCCTCCAGGAGGATGGTCTGCCCTTAAAGTGTTCATGTGGCTCATAGCAATTGTGGCTGGATTGCTGGTGGGAAAATTCTTTTTCCACAAAGTGCTTTTTAACCGATGGATGAGGCTGTCGATGTTCAGGCGCGACAGTGGCTCTTGGATGGTGATGTTTTTAACCACGTTGGTGTCGCTGTTTATCTTCTCCTTCATCTACAATGGATTTTTGAGTGCCGGAGGAGATAAACTATCACTGTATCATGTAACAAGCTACCTGGGGATTCAGAATGACAGCTTCATGAAGGCAGCAGGGCTAGGGACATGGATGGGTGATTTTGTGACAGCTTGGATGGTTACGGACATGATGTTGCAGGTAATGGAGATAAATTGACTGATTGGGCCACCTGACTGCAGGTCTGATTGACTGACCAAGTGACTAAATGGCTAAGTGGCTTACTGGCTGACTGACTGACTGTTTGTCTGACTGACTGACTAAGCAAATTACTGACTGACTGTCCAACTAAGTGACTGACAGACTAACCAACTGTCTGACTACAGGTAAGTGACTGACTGACTGATTATGTATTGGTTTGCTTGAGAGGATAGAAAGGAGGAAAGAATGCACTCACCTGGTATCATTTTTACTCACTCAGAAAGATGCCCCACAATTATTCACAAACCGTGCATCTTTTTCTATGTCCCATAATCCCAAAAATGAAAATTGTACTCGCCAAACAGCCATGTGTGCTTCATGATTTGTACTTGCCAGCTTTTTTCATACCCTCATGGGTGGGGGCACGCACTTATTTCCAACAATGTAAACCTTGAGCTGGCGATACATGTATATCTGTTAGCTGTGTTTTGAATAGTTTTCTATGAAACTTGCACTTAGGGTCAGTTGTGTGAACCTGTGTTTCAGGATAAACTATACCCAAACTGGAACAAACACTTACGGAAGATTTGGAAAACAGGTTGGACACGCATATATCTGTTTTGGATCGTGTTGATTGCTGCCACAGCCGTTGTTGCCACTGGGATAATAACCGACTTTGTTAAGTGGGATTCCTTGAATAGAGACTTTGTTTCAACCAATGAGCTGTCTCGGGCTTTTCTGGCATCTTTCATTCTTGTTATGGACTTACTGATTGTCATGCAGGTTAGTGTAAACAACATTTTTTGGGCTGCATGTAACCTTTCATATGCATTGCAAGCCCATAGTACTAGAAAATGATTATTGCAATATAGGCAACATAGACCTATAAATAGTAACATGGAAAGCGTTACTTATAACTAATCATATTTTTTTTTATGTTCTTCAGCTGTATATCAGGTGAGTTTGGTAGAGCCAGGGTTCTTTAATTTCAGTGAGACAAAGTCAAGCCAAAATACCCATGGCAATACCAATGCCGCAAAAGCATACCAAAAAAGTAGAATTAGGTATATTGAAGTACTGTACTTAGACATGTAAATTGTTTACTAAGATTTTTCTGCAAACAATCAGAGCAAAACTGTTTATCAAGTAAGTAATTTTGTCCATAATAATGTGTCATTTGAACTTGCGCCAACTTTTCGTTATGTTTTAAATGATGTGGAGAAAAGGCCAAGGCTTGTCACGGCCAGTTACAGGCAGCACAGGAGTCAATAGGTTGATCATGAAACTTCCTCAGATGGAAGTAGTTTCTACACTATTTGAACTAATGCAGTGAGGTGGATATGCTACATGTGCATACCTAGATCACTTGACATTTGTTTTTGCTTTTTTGTTTTTTTTGTTTTGATTGTTATTATTCTTGTTGTTGGTATGAAACAATTATTGGATGAGGTTTTTGTGATATCCATCCATATAATTATAATTATTATAATTAATCAAAGTCAATGTAAGGGTTATCAGCCTTAGCCTTTGGCTTCGGCTGATATCCCTTACCTCGACCTTGATAATTCTGTTTATCACAAAAGCCGAATCTGATCATTGTTTTCTACATTGAACGAAAAAGAAGTCATGTTTTTGCTTCTTCACTGACGGAAAGCAACACAGGGCCCGCGAACTTGAGATGATTACCCGTGATGTTGACCCTTGACTTTGTTTTTGATAGGGTTATTTTGTAATCTGCAGTTATGACGTCACGGGCACCGATTTCAAAAATTCACTGTACGCTTTCGGCCAATCAGAAAAGATTTAGGGAGTTCAATGCATAATAATATTATTTAGTTATTTTTTTGTTGTTTATTTGTTTTTGTTTTCAAGGACTGGGAGTTCCCTCATTTTCAAGGGAATATGGATATCAAACTCCCCGGAGTAGACACTGCATCCTTTTACTTCCGTTTGCCGCGGTTCTTGAAGAAGGAAAACTGGCATGTGCACATCACTGGAAAATGGTTTAACTATGGAATCATTATGCTGGTCATCATATTGGACTTAAACATGTGGAAAAACCAGATCTTTTACAGCCCTTTCTTGTTTGGCCAGTACACTAATCCTGGAGGTTACATTTACACCGTCACTGATACGAAGTTTTTGGAAACTGCAAACGAAACCACTCTGTCCTACGCATGGAGATCTCAGAACATCAATCCGGCCACAAACCAAAGCTTCGCGACAACAGACTCTCGCATGAATTCAAAATACCTCGACTTTGCGTTGGCGGTAAAGGGAATTGCATTCATTCCTTCTATTGTCGCATTCTTGACCTTCGGTTGTCTCATTTGGCGCTACGGACGAGAGGAATTTGTTGTGGAAAAAGTCCTTGAAGATGTGGATAAAGTTGACGGCGTGGTCATCGAAGAACTGCAGCTGGATGCGGAGGACGCGGAAACGGATAAATATTCTTCCCGCCAAAAGCTAGCCGCGTCTACCGATTCCCGCCAAAATGGAATAGCGAATGGAGTGGGTGACTCGGAGCTACCATCTGATGGAACGCCTGTACTTCTGGGTGTGCAGCACGTGACGTATGTATAGCGCCTTAAAATCTTTGCCAACCGTGGGAAGTCACAAGGCCGAGCAAGGGTCTTCTTGGTCTGCAGCTATTAAAAGGTGTCAATCTCGGTTTTTAAATGAGGCCTTTCAGAATTCAGATTCTAGTTTGCTACCCAAACATCATCATGGACTCTGAATTTCTAGTCCTTGACCCTTTGTGTGAATCGTATATAGATGTACACGACAATACAGTATCGCGAAACAAAGATGAACTTATGTTGACTTTCAGCCTTCTTACATACTGCATGTAAATATGCTGAAAGACACACATAATGCGGTTTCATTAACATAGTTAGGATAAACTTTTTGTAAGATGTAAAATTGTTTTAAATGCTGTAGAGATACATCATACGGCGGGCACTAGCATTACTAACTGAACCGCTATGAGGGCCAAAGGGAAACCCAGAGTTCAAAAGTAAAAAGCATGTTCCATCAAAGCGTAGGAAAATCCAACCTCGATTCCAGTGGAGGTAATGGAGCGAGGGCTTGGTATCGGGGTTGGAGAAAGCCAATCAAGCCATCGTACTGGCCAAAAAGACGGCATGTTCGATCTGATTGGTTAAACTATTTTTTGGAATTATTCTAGGGTAAATTAACGATACCAATATCGCAAGTACTTTGGTAAGACTTCATGGAGTATACTGTACATGTAAAATTAAATGGTCGAACATCGGCCAAGAAGAACTTTTCGCAAGTTTTGTTGCCATGTGGAATTCAGCTACAATCGTGAAAAACGACCAATAGCTGTATATTTTAAGAGAAACGATTAGAAATAAGCAATCGAATTATCAGTTACTTGTTAAAGCATTTAATAAGAAATATAAGGAGTACTGAGCAAAATTCGACGTTTCGATGTATCTAATTCCATTATCCGGAATGAATGAGCACTGTTTTTTTTTTAAAGGAGCTATAGTGAACGTCGAGAGAACGCTTTTGAGTTTTCTGTACGTGTTGATTCACCTATCGGTGTTCATTTCTGTTCAAAGTTGTTTCAAATTCTCTTTTGCGGAGCGTGCAAAATCAAACTTTGCCGAGTGAAAAATGCTTTTTTTTAGGAGATCTATTAGTTCTAAGCGGACTACGTTTGCACGTGGCACACTGATTTGATTGGAGAAGTAATTTTAAAAGTAATTAAGATTTTTATTGTAATCAATGATCGGTGTGTTTGTAAACTGTTTTAGACAAAGTTTTCGTCGTATTTTTAAATGCTGTTACGCATTCACGTTAAGATAAAAGGTGTGGGCCTTTAAATTTATATCTCTTGCAACATTGAATATAAATATAATTTTTAAGCCAGTTATTTATTACCATGCTAATATAAGTGCTATACTTGCTTCTGTTGCGAGATGACTTTTTATTTAAACAAGAACATTTGTTGTAGACTTTTTAATAGACTTGCTCCAAGTCTCTCGTCTTTTTTTTTAATTGGTATAATGTGTTGATACAAGCCTGGTTCGTTCAGCCATGTGAGACGAACTTGTGGAAAACATTAGCTATCAATTAATCTGATATTATCAGTGTTAGTAGCAGTATATGTGCTATGTTTACGCAATATCTACTGTATTGTTGTAACCAAATTAGGAGAAGCTTGTAAATTTTTTAAGGGCTTAAACAGTATTTTTTCCGGGCAAGAGTGTGAAATTATAAATACTTAAAACTCTGTGTCAAAATTCATTACCCTTTCCTCTGCTAACGTCTTTAACCTCTTGTGGCCACCCAATTTAGCGGACCACGTGATGAGTCATTTGGGAGGTTATAATTGTATAACTTCTTGTCGCAGGTTAATGATTGCATGAAGTATGTACAAATACAGAACCATTGTTGCTTCCCAAATGAGTCATCACCAAGGGCCCGTTTCTTGAAGATCCCGAAATGTTTTCGCGCACGGAAAGCCGTGGCAGAATTTCAAACCTTATGATTACAGAGCTGTTCAACTTTACATATTCTTAGTATTACCACGTTTCAGACATATACACTTATCTGTTTTTAAATACAGATCAACTAAGAATAGCTTTACGGGCCCGAAAAGTTTCCGGGGCTTTCGACAAAACGTGCCCCTGGTGCGTGGCAACGGGGATTGTAAACACGTAGCCGAAAACGACCATTTCTGAGGTGTTTGCATTCGTGTATGTGCTCCATAAACCCAAGAAGCCGTGTTTATACAAGAGTGACGGAGGTCGAAGTTTAACTGACAAGTCTAGCGTGTGCTTGTTGCAAAGTCTTAGTGGAATTACTGCGTTGATCTGGAATAAATAACCTTGTTGTTGTTCCGACATCCCTACGTTCTCTTTAGACTGCAAACTACCTGCCACTTTAAACATACGAACTCGTAACAATTTGAAACAAAAAAAATGGAAAAAAGGAAAGAATTATAGCTACTCCAGGAATATTGCCTCGATGTATCATAAAATTTGTGGAAATCTAGATTTAGAGTCAACGTACTGCACAGCAATGTGCCTGGAAAAAAAGTTAACTTTACAGCTTCTTGGGAATTGAAACGATAAATTACATAAAAACTGTGTTTTGGAGATTTGGCATTGAATTTTTGTTATCGTGGCAGACGCGTTACACGCTAGATTGATTTCACTGCGTTTTTAACTGTTATTTGAGGAGACCAGATTATTTTAGCAGCGACTTAATAACTATCCTGATGTTATGGTAAGGAGTTCTTGTGAATTAGTTTTTCTTAGAACCTCTGAGGTAATGATAACGTTTTGCCATCATATGCAGATCCTATCGCGCAATCATATGGATTACACAGTCATATCATTGTCATATCGACCAAGTTAGAACGTTTTGTGCATGAGACACTTCTTTTGGCTTCTGACAATCAGTTACAGATTTTGATAACTGCAAAGATCATGGTCGCAATAGCCCAGTGTCCAGTTGAAACCGTTCATTCAGGGCGTTACATTTGGTGTCTCTACAATTGTTTTATGGCTAGTCCGCATTGACGCCCGCTATACTTTTTCGTAGGCTACTTGAGCTGAAGGATATTACATAAATGTCGGTTTTAATTTTATTGCCAAACTTTTGTCGATCATCGTACTGAAAGCCCTGGGCAAACGGGAAATGATAAATGACCAAACACGATCACACATTGTTTGGTGACCAAACTTTTCTCGTTTGAACACCGCGTTTGAAAGTCAGTATGATCGTGTTCGACCATTTTTGACCGTGTTAAAATTTGAACAACCGGTCAAACATAATTTTGATCACCGCAAACATTAGAAAACATTTTGGTCGTTCAAATACGTTTGATAATGATACCACTTGGCCACTCAGCAACAACATGTTTGCACAAGAAAGAACGTTTGATCGTGTTTGGTCGCTAAACACTTCCCGTTTGGCCTAGGCTTGATTTTTTTTTTCATCATACTACCTTCACTTATATTATTCATTTGTTACGATATTATGCTCTGCATTTTGGGAAATTGTTCCTGTGTTTGATGTATTTTGTTTGAAGTGGGGTAATAAAGAGGGTGCACCTTGTAGTTCGTGTGAACATACCGCTATCACTGCAGCGATCACACTAGTCTTATAAGCTCCTGATTAACTCTGCGTGGGTCGTAAGATATATTGGAGCTGCTCTTGCGTCAAGAGTAAATAATGGCGGCGAGTAAAAGTTTTCCTGATGGTAGGATAGCAAGAAAAATTGTTATCACTATCTTTTTTTTCACAGTAGTGCGTCTTTCATAAATGTGATCTCATAACACATCGAATCGTTTTTGCAACATCTGCTAAAGACTTTTTTCCAAAACACACGTGCATTATGTGTACTTCACGTTCAGTTTATCGTCAAGGCGCAACTTCTGAAGATATCGCGGAGTGGCTGTTCGATGTGCGTATCTGTCTCTGGAATAAATCTTTGTTAAAATACCAAGCAGTCTGAGCCATCTGTATTGGAAAGTTTAATCCTTTTGAGAGATTTCAATGATGCCGTTGTTTTCTTGATTGTAAATGATGTGTCCTTATAGACATCGCCTCTAAGCGCCGTTTGAAGCAGGATATGTGGCTGGTGATGGAAGTCGCTTAGCAGTTCGTTCTTGCGCAACCCTGTCAATTCTTCAACATGTTGCTGTCCGGCTTCTTGCTTCATTTTACTGTATTTATCTTGGTACAAAATGCCAGCTTCGAAGAAGACAAACGCATACATCACCGCGAACACAAAAACGTATAGCTTTCGACGAGTTTTTCTGCTCATACTTAGCGTATCAATCGTTTTTCCACGATCCTAAAGGCTTTGATATTTGTTGCTTCCTCATTGCAGACTTCAGACGATATATTTATTGCCTTTAAATTACCAATCTTCCGGTGATCGAACAAACTCTCATAACTTGCTTGTTTAGGCATTTAGTAACATAAAATAAACCTGCATATTTTTTGTTGCATATGGAGCTAGCTCCACACTTGTCTATCCACAAAATCTTTTATGCCGACTAACAATCTCGCCGATAAAGATCTGAAATCGAAATTTGTGTCCTAAAATGTGCCCTAACTTCGGTTAAATTGGTCAACCATATATAAGCGGCCGGGATTTGCTGAGCCGAAATTCAACAGTGGGCAAATACAATTCAGTGCTACAACATCGAGAATACTTCACAGACGATCCCTCCTGGAAGAAAGTAAATTGCAGATTGATAAATTTCTAATAAAGCAGAGACATTATAATTTGGTAGCAGCAGGCCTTATTTGAATGTTACCCCAAGTCGTGAAATTAATTCAACACCGGTGAATTGGCAAAATAATGACTAAATATGAATTCTATTAAAACATGTTTCATTATTACTTATCTTTTTCATTAAGTCCAGGAAGAAAACCTCGAGCAACGCTCGACGTTAAGTTATTGCTTTTGCCAGAAAATGAAAAACAAAAACATTTTAATGTATCTGCGAATGTAATATTTTTGCTAATTAAAAGTCCTAGACAGCGGATGTTGAAATAATCAATAGTTTATGAGTCAATTGTGTTAAGGAAGAAAGAAAACTAAACAATCAAAGAAGACCAAACGCGTAACAATAAATAGCCTACGGTCGATGCTGAAAGAAAAGCAAAACAATTGATGGTGGATAAAAACTGAACGATTATATCACAGCTTAAGTTGCAGCCAACAAAATGCTTATAGAGGCTCAGAGTAAATTTTTGTATACTTACTGATTCAAACTAACTCAAACTTTTCAATTTCAATTTTAAACACACCACTTTTAGATCGGTTTCTCAGACTTAGAAAGAGTTCGCATGGCGCTGAATATTTCAGTGCACGTCGCATGTGATACACGGCTCGAGCTTATTGAACAAAGGTTCCCCACAGGATACACAAGCTACAGATGTATGGAAAACCGGTTGTCACAGTGAGAAATCAAGTGGAACGTCCTGCACTGACATCAGAAACTTCCGGAAGGTTTAAAACGGGGCAAATGATACGGAAATGTCCTTGAAGAGTTTCCGGAAAATCCGAAAATGTTTCATTTTAGATATAAAGGTCATTCAACTTTGAATTTTTTTGAGAAATTCTGGCAGGAATATCAAATGAAACAGAAATTCTGAGAAATTTTCGAAAACTTGGGTATATACCTCGCGAAGTTGTTCTCTTTGTTCCGGAAATTCCGGAAATTCCTATTCCATTTTTCTCTGAAAATTTCTGGGTATTCAAACAGGAAATTTTGGTCCAAAGCGCCTACTATCACCTGACATACCGGTATCCACTTCTGTTACCTGCTATGAGAAAGTAGAGTGAAGACGTAGAATATTAGGCGCCTAAGGTCAGGTCCACGATATGCCGGAGAAATTTGAAAACGCGTCAGTCAACGATCATTTTGGATTCGTGAATACTCTCAACCTCGTTCCCAGGAAGCCAGGGAAAAGGCCCTGGGAACGAGGTTGAAATACACTCTCAGGGAAATCACATAATCATCCGGCGTGACACTAACGTTTTCGAAAAGCTCCGCTTTCAAAATGTTTTCCGTCACAAAGCACAAAGCCCGCATTTTTAAGTTCTTTTTCGCGAAGGATTATTGTGGACGATAGACCTAACCGTAGAAATAAAGCTGCGTTTTGGGTTGTGTGGAAGGCGCCTTAATTCGATAAATGGTATATTCATTCGCTCTACGTGAGCCTAACAAACGTTTAGATACATATCTTGATAATTGTGTTGGGTCGTAAACGATTTATTGGCCTTCAGTTAAAGCTGATACACAGATTATGCTAAACTATGCGGTAATATTCAGATCAACTGTGTTGGGTCGTAAATAATTTACTGCTTGGCCTTTAATCAAGCCCAATGTAAAGGTTCTGCTAGACTATGTAATAATCAAATAATTAACGAAGAAAATTGCAAGAGTATTAGGATGAAGCCAACGGTCATTAAAGCCACCAAGAGAGCTATTGTACTGGTTGCTTGTCAAGGAAAATCCCTCACCCAGATTTCAAACCCTTGAAAAATATGTCCAGGTTTATCATTGCGTAACAGCACGTTCGATTCTCGTGTAACTTGAAAGAGCTGAATGAAAAAAATAGTTTCCATCTTAAAGAATACATTCGTGGCTAAATAATATCTTGGTCTTATTCAATCAAGTGCTATATTCCAATATTATGTACCGAACAGTGCTAAAACTCGACATTCGGACGATTACTCGTATTAGATGAATATGATATCCACAATCTCGATTGCTTTTATTTTGACGTGATCCATAATACGTCTGGTATCTAATTTCCCAGATGGAGCTCCAGTGACACAGCTTTTCCGGCGAACAACTTCACCTGAACTTTTTATGAAACGGATGCTGAATCACAGTCTAAAAGATAACCTAATGGAGCAGATTAAGCGTGTCGTCTGTTGGCTTGATATTGTATTGTAAGATAACAAGTTTTCCCTCCACTTCGTAACCTTGGGTAAGATTAAAACTGCCTAGTTCACATTGAAAAAAAAACAGTTCAATGCTTCAACTTTGTGGAATCAATTATGAATGAATGAAGCATTTAATGATAACCTAATAAGCTTTGTTGACCTTATTCACAATAACATTAGTGATTTAGAAATAGATCACCCCTGGCTTTTCGTTGGAACCAGTTTGTTGGCAAGTGCAGCGATAATAATATTTCCGTCATAACGATAACATTGCTCCCTGCCATTCCAAAAATAAAAATGAAAAAGGTGCCTTTGAGAAAACTAATTCGCTTCCTCCATATTAAATATGCCTTGAACGATCTTTGCAAAGAAGACTTTTAGACTATTTATCTTTTTATTCTAATAAATGAAAATGCCATTTGAGTTCCGCCGAATTTTTCTAATAGCAAACAAAACCAACGGAAAATTCATTTTTTTTTTTGCTCTTTATACATGAATCAAATATAATTTCCTGATAATAAACTTTATTCGGGTCTAGCTAGAGCCGTGGGATCATCTGACGCGAATCCTGGAAAATAAATAATGAAATTTTAATCGTCATGAAATACCCAATTAAAAATGTCTTCCACGATTGGTAGATCGCAAGCTATTGTTTATAACGAATAAATTTTGTGTTCAGGCTTCAAGTATCGAGTTACGATGGTGCACCGCAAGCAAGTATACCGTGTCAGTTGTTGTTAAACGAATCTCATAAAATTGGTGATTCAATAGTGCAAAAAATTACCGAATCAGCGAAGGACCTTGGTCGCCTTTCGAATTTACCAATGGTAAGTGCAAGCTCATTCTCCCTTTCTCGTCGATAAGGGAAAACGTTGGCGGCAAAATATTCTGACTAGCCAAAGAAAAACGCAAAATTAAAAGAATATTAGCGATTTACAGAAATGAACAGCCTTCCATTTAGGGATTGTGATTGTTTTTTCGTAATTCGATGCGAAAACGCCATCAATTTTGAAGGATAATGCTTTCTTCTTTCACCCTTTTGACATTTATCGAATATGGTGAAAATTATACTTTAGTTCAATTTCCCAGACGTTTTAAAGGTCGAGATGTGCATATTATGAATATTCATTTGAATGTGTGAAAAAAATGTCCGAGTTAGACCACAAAAATGTAAAAACAAAAGTGTTCAGTGACGAAATTCGTCAAATACTGGTTTTTAGTGAGTACAGACAAATTTCTGCCTAGCGTAAGTGAGAAATTAGCTGGCAGTGAACGGTAATAAAGGAGAAAAAAGAAGCAATTACCACTGAAATTCGAACAGGCGAGCGAAATGAGAATTTCTAAACATATATTCCTGAAATATTATTCCGACATTAAAATCCAAAAGGGACTAATTTCTCATTAACTATGTGTCAATTCTTGCTTTCAAAAACAGAATATTTAATTTGCAATATAGAATTGTGTAATTATGCCACCCGAAGTGCCATGTTCATTTTGCAAGGGTAAACAGTGTGATTTCTTTGTCCATCCAGATATCAATACGCGGGCATCAGCTCTTTGCTTGCAAGACTATTCTCCGGAAATGTGATTTTATCCGAGTTCTGATGTCACAAAGCTTTCATCAACTTGAATATATAGAGAAAATAAATCTCGCACGAGCCGTCTAAAAAATCAAACAACTGAACGTAGAAAGAGAACTAAATCGCTGACTGTATCCGCGCGCGCGCGAATCATTTTCGGGCAAACGTTCGCAGCAGATGGCGGGTTAAGAAATTAAACCATGCAGAGTTCGTTTTTAGCACTGATTATTTTTTATTCAGTTAATTGGGATTTCGTAACAACGCCCTTCTAAATAAACTCATTTCTATTTGTTTACATTTCGGTGGCTGTTTTCTAGAAAATAGCCTTTCAGCTATGCCCAAGAATTAATTATATCGTTTTTAAATCAAACTTTTGACAATGCGTGGTTTCTTCAAAATTCACCAGCTCTTCTTAAGGTTTTAGCGGCCACAGGTTCCCGGTATAGCCTCGAGATCTGACTGAGACGAAGGATGTCGTTTAAAGCTGAGCCACGGTTTAAAATTGAGGTACTTCTTGTTACTATTTCTCGAATTCAGTTTACATTCAGAGCTCAATATATTTTACTTATAGACTGATCTCAGTAGTGTAAAAAATCTCAAATGGCCCTATAGTGGCTGAAACTTATGCTGCCTCGCTTTTGCCGGCACTTCGTTCACGAACGAGTATTGTTTGTAAAAAGCAAAACAGAAGATTTCAGATTTAGGTTAGTGAGAATCCAAAATGAGGTTTCCTTCTGAAAATTAAGTAAAAGATCAGTCATGAAAGATTCCGGGCTTCTTTGTTTTGCCTCGAGCGACAAGCCCTGAAGCCATGGAAACTTATTTCTTTTGAATTTTGAGAATAGCGTTAAAAAAGAAACGTTTTCCCGAAGTCAGCGGCTCTTCTTTTATATTCAAAAAAATTCAATAAGAAATAATATGGCTATTGAATTTGTGATTGAATTTTTTGTAAATGTCAAAACAGGAACACTTGAGTTGGTGGATCGATTTTGCAACAGCAAAGAGCTTTTAAGGGTTATTTGAGCCCGTGTCGCATGCAACAGGAAGATCAATGACTTCTCTTGCAAGGGCGGAACTGAGAATTCTAGATCAACCAGCAAAAGATCTTCCAAATTTGAATTTCAAATCGCTTGGAAATGAAACTGGAGGCGAGTTTGACCTAAAACTCGTATGAAACATACGAAAAAGGAGAACTTGTAAGGAGCATAAGAAAACGGCGAAAAAAAGGTTGTGGCATTTTCAAAATATTGAAATGCACGCAGAAATGTCATTTCTATTGAGCTGTCATTTAAATGCAAAATTAAATACACTAAAAAAAAAAATACATCACCAGAAATTCTAACATTTTATGGTCACGTTCACCTTTTTCTACTATGATCTTTGACGTGTATCTTAAAATTATCAACCAAAATTTGCGTGGCTAAAACTGAACGAGAACGCAAAAAAAAATCTCAAATAAAGCCATGCATGACTGTATGATTTTCAACATAATTTTTAGATCTGTCAGATTTATTTGTTCTTGGTGATTAACTTCCTCATCAACAATAGACGGCTAATTGGCAATCATCCTTGAGTCCTAATTAATTCGTCGTGGGTAAACGGACTATATCGCGAGGAGTAAATTAGGCGAATTTCGCTTAAAGCCTTCCTCTTTAAGTCAATATGGAGAACTATAATATAAACGCGATGTCTTTGGACACTAAAGCCTTCTTGAATTTATTCAGTGACTAAATGCAAACTTCCGCGTTAAACTATACACAAACTAAACAAACTGTCACTATCTTACTATGTATTCTGGGAAGACTGCAATTTTGTGTAGCGGCCTTGTCGCTTGTCGTTAGCTGAATTTTGAAAACTCGAAGTTCGCGAAATTATTTTATAACATTTCGAATATATTCACTGCCTTCCGGGGGATCGAAATAGGACATAATTCACGGGCATACATGAAGAACGTACAATAATTGACATACTCTCAATGCTTTCATAGCTCACTTGGGGTAGAACGATAAGTTGAACGGTCGACCTCGCAAAGTTCAGATGTTATTAAAATAGATGAAGCCTGGGTACTGTTTTTAGGATTTTCGTATTAAGAACTGCTTAAATCTTTTTCAAAATGTGCAAAACCTCTTTGTAGTAAAACAATAAACAACTGGAAATGAAACACGGCTTCGCGATTGGAGTAGTTCCATTTTGGACATTTTTCTAGTAGGGTACTAACCACTGACTGAAGGCATGACCTCCAGCTAAAATAATACACAGGTGACAGCTAAATGCAACTGTGTTATGGAAACATAACTAGCACAGTATGGTTATTAAGTATTGCTTTGAACTTCCCGTAATTTTAAAAGCTCTATGCTACTATTTTTATCCACAAAGTATATATAGAGAGAGAAATCGCTGAAAACTGGGCTGCTTGTTGTGGGCGAATGGGGAAGTAATCTGAATTGTTGAATTTCTTCACTGGATTGAACTGAAAAGATTTTTATTGAATCAAAATTTATCCATATAACGCGACATCACCCTAAGCCAACTTGAGACGTTTCGGTCGTCAACTTTTCTGCTAAACAACTCAATATCTCTTAGCACGGCCGTAGCCGAGCTGAGTATGAGGCAAACCGCAGCCTTTGCCTCAGCCATTTTTGTTGGTTATTCGTTGAATTGGGAAAGTAAAGCATTTGTAAACAAACACCTAGGAAGAGAATTTAACCATGTACTTTGCCTCCGTCGTAATTTTTTTCTGGCTGCGACCCTGTTTGTATGAAGAAAAATGAGGATTTGTCTCGCCGATGCCTTACTCAAATCTCATACATGTGTCTACCAAAAGAGGTTTTCCATAATTCATCGTAGAGGAACCGAAGAAACAAATATCACTTAGTTCTCAGTATTTGTCAAAACCGACACTGATGCCGGTTTTCGTTTGCTCTTCACAAACTTAAATTTCATTAAATTTCGGTCGGCTCTGCCTTGAGAAGTGTCATTATTTTTTGCGTCCTTTTCCATTATATATTTTCGTGTAACAGAAGAACCATAGAACTGTTTTCTAAAGAGATTTTATCAAGGCCGCGTGTGTAAAATGAATTCCAAGTTCGTTGTCATTGTTTTGCAGAATGAATCTTTTTTTGGTTTGATATAGTTTTGGCTCAACACCTGCTGGGATAAAGTACTCAAAGTGGGTAAATATGGTCACTTGAATATCGTGTTATTCATAACATCAGAAAACAATATTTTCGCAGCGTGTTATGCAAAATGACATCACAGTATGTGACATTTAGAGTTCAGCTGGAGCCCTGCGAGATCTTCTTCTAGTCTGCTGAATAAATATCATCTACTGAAAGGTTTTTCCGCGCCGAAAAAACTTGCACCCTTTTCTTTTGTTTGTTTTTAGCAGGGGCATTCGCACCTACCGTAGCAGAAATTCTGAATATTTTCCAACATTTATTCTTAGATCTTCTTCGTTTTCCTTTTTTTAAATGACTAAAGAAAATCTTGGCGTTTCGATTCCGCCGCCCCCTGTTGCCTTTCAGGAAGACAAGGGGATAACCTTCTGAGCCCATTTTGCTAAAAACTCGTTTTACAATCTGTTATACAAAACTGAGATTGAACTGACGTACACTGCATGCTTGCTGACGCCTAAAAGATTATTGTTTACACTTATACTGAGCTATGACTGGAAATTCACTGTAGCCTCGCTTTTGATACAGACTGGAGATGTTAAATAATGGTAACATAAAGAAAAAGGAGAAATGTTAGCCGCTGAGTATTTGTTCAATCTAAGACACATGGAAAGTGTATGGAAAGTTGAATTGCTTAAAGTCTCATGACGCAAACTAAAGAAAGCCATAGCTAGGTCGTTTTTGTGTACTGAAAGCGCTTGCCCACTTCAGACTTTTTAAATAGAATTCATCTTTCAGATCTTAGCATCCGAGTGAAAAATATAGAGACCTTCGAAAAACCTCTCATAAAAGATATTGAAGCATATTTGAAAACGGATTCCAGAAAGGTCTTCGGGCTGCTTTTAATTGCTGGTGTTTTTTTGTTTTCTTTTCCCAGGAAGCAAAGTAGATCATTAATTTGCTTATCCAGTCGAGCTGACGCATGCGAAAATATAAATCGGCTAAAAATAGATTGTTTAAAGTGCGCAAGAAAATGGTTTATTATTATTCAATTGAATTACTTTGATGTGAGTTGGGATCAGAGGAAAAGTACATGCAATACCGACTGCTATCGTTCTGATATAAAGCGGTCTTTCACTTCTGGGGAAAAGCTTGAAATCTCGGTCGCTGAGGGAACTGAAATGAATATCGAGGTACTATTTTATCTGATGTGTCGCTCACAGAGGAAAAACATTCTTGAAAATGAAATCAGAATTGAGAAAGTGTTTTGGCATACGACGCAAATCATTCAAATCTTACCATGGATCGATCGAAAAATAACTACCGATTTGACTGGTTTTCAGCAAATTCTTGCCCGTCATAAGATTTTGAAACACTAATTCAACTTTCCCACCATTTTCCATCTCTTTTCCATTTACTTTCTTCCCTGAAACAACTTGGCTTTAGGTAAGTTACTGACTAAATTTCTTTCATTATTTTGCAGGATAAACTGACCGAAGAGCAGATTGAAGGTAATTTTGACATCTAACTTCCCTTGTTCAAAAACAGCAGCGCTTTAAAATAATTTAATTGTGTGCGCTTTGTTTCAATGTCGCAAAGATCTTCCGAATGAAGAAAACGATTGAATTGGGAAAGTTCAAGCTTATAGAATCTAGTACTGTAAGATAGGGCTAAGTAAAAACATGCAAAATATGCAAATATCGAAAATGAATACAAAAGATATGTCAACTGGCATTTAGCAGACTTGGTTGATTAATTATATTGACTAGAGAAAAACCGCACTATTGAATAACTTCTAAACATATTTGCGCATTTTCTGTGGCGAGGGGAAATAAAAAATATAGTAAAAGTTAAAACCTACTGTGACGTAGGTCAGTTTAATTTTCCGATTTATCCGTCTGATTCAAATATTTTCATGGACGTCAATACGGTATATTACAGACAAATTGATGAAAACGCAGGCTGTTGCTTCCTGGTACACGTAAATCCTTGACAATAAAGTTCTGAATATGTCAGGAACTTTTTCAATCCCTTTTCATTTACAGAAACACTAATTTCCACTAGACTTTCTCATTGAAAATACTCCGTTTTTAGCGGCAGGTTTTATACACGAGAAAACGTAGAACTTTTCTGTTAAAATTATTACCGCATTTGAAGTCCAACAAGTATAAATATCGCGACTCGTCAGGAAATAACAATTGTTTAAACCAAGGCGATTGTATATAGGGTTTCGTTAATACAGAGGCCTGAGTGTATTATATTTGAAGCTCACTGTCAACTGTTGAGGTATCGTTAACAAACAGTTGCGGACAACTGAAAAACCAGCAGTGTACAAAGCGGTTATTGACAACATCTTCATCTTCTTCTTCATCTTCATCTTCTTTTCTTTTCATGAAAACTGACTGACCGATAGTTTATTACCTAGCAAGAAATAGCTTAACTACTCTGATTTTTCTTGGTTCCTCTTATATTAGAATCTTGTACTGCATTTTAAATTTTAAATTTTACTTGTACAGAATTATTGTGCTTTTGTTCAGTTCACTGAAAAACCCATGCGGACGTGAAATAAACGTTTGCATGCATGTTTGTATGTATGTAGTTTTTTGAGAGCATTTACAATTGTCAGAGACTAGTTCAAGTTTTTTTTTGTGGAGAGGCATTGGTTTCAGCTCCAAAACAAGAACTCTGGCATACATAGCAAACGCTTGTTATCTGGATCTCGAATACAGCTGTTTCGGGAAACGTTTATCGGTAAAAATCGTAAGATTGCACGTGACAAACACGAAAGGTATTATGGGTAGAAGGAGATAGCCGCTGTACACGATGAATGCAACAGGGCAAGCGTATTTAGTACAAGTTTCTTTTTAACACCTGAATTTTAGAAGAATTTATTGACTAAAAGTCATTTAACTGTAGAGGAAAAGCTACAGAAAAATGGTCAGATGAATGGAAAATCCTTTGTAATGTTTAATTCACATGCAAAAAAATACAAATCTGTCGATTTCTTCTTCGCCGATATGCAATGAATACCCACACTACCATTCGGCCTTTTCTCGAGGGCATGGAGCTTCTTTCATACGACAGCCGTTCTCGAAACAGCTTTTAAACTGATTTGCTATCGATAACTTTAACCTCCAGTTTGTTTTAAAGTTTATTCTAGCTATGGATACTTGACAATTTTATATGCGGGTGAAAATACGCTGAGGGTTACACTGTTCCCAAAACGAGTTTAATTTTATCTGAGTGAAATTCTTATAATCTCGGATAATGCTTCACAAGCTTTCTGATTGGTTAACTGAATCTCGGTTATCAGCCCGATTTTTTAAGCCCTTCGGCTTGGCACTTGATTTCGCGTATTTAATTTCGCAAGTGCGCCAACTGTCGCTAAACTTTAACAACGTTTTTACCCATGTGGGTAGCAGCCCTTGCTAGTTTTTGGAACAAGAGGAAGTGTTTGCATAAGAAAAGAGTTCAACTCCCAACACCAACTGTGGCTCCCGTAACGTCATGTAAAAACGCTCTTTTGCATTATGTAAAATTATTCGGCGGAAACCGAAAGTTCCTTCAGAAAGAAATAGCCGAAAGGAGAACATTTGTAGGAAAACTACAAAAGCCGGGAAATGGCATAACTAACTCAAACCACTTAGTTTTATACGAAAAATTTGAAAAGGCTTATCAATAAAAAGTAAAATTCACGGAAAGATCCAAAAGCCGACAAATTTCCTTTCGGAAAAATTTCACAAAGAATTAAGCTTAAAACTTAATTTAATCAAGCTTTTTATCTCACAGTTGGGTCTTTTCCTTGTAAACTTCAATGAACTCGATCAGTAGCTGTCGTCGTGAAAATGGCATTCATGTAAATACTAAAGCTTTCCTTCATTTGACTTGCGCAAGGCGTAAAACGTTTAGCATAACGCTATTCCTTGGGATCTTTCTGTAAACCTTTAGACGACGTTAGAGGCGATATATGAAAGAAATATTACGACAGAAAACTCTCTGTCAAGCTTAATTTCCACACAAGGCAAGTAAGCATTGTTATAAATCTAAATTATGTAACAGAGAATTAACTCTGAAGTGTAAATTTTAAAGATGAAACAACAAACACATGATAAATTAAATGTTTGGAGAACTCGGAAAAAATCCGAGCCCCAGATGGGATTTGAACCCACGACCCTCCGTGATCTAGTCGGATGCTCTAACCACTGAGCTACTGGAGACTCTATGGCGAGCAAGGGTCAATTTATGGGTCTCGACTGGAACCGCATCACGCGGCTACACAGCCAAGTAATGACTAGTGAGTTCATGTGTGCTAGTCATTACTTGGCTGTGTAGCCTTGGGAGCAGTCATTTAAAAGTGTTAACTTTCAGCACTGTACTTCCACATATTTTCCCGCCTTTTTATGCCACCACTTCGTTTAGATAGAACTGAATTTCCTCGTGATTCATCCCAGTCATCCATTGATACGAGGTTTTAACAAACTCACCTGTTTTTTTATCAGTTTCACCTCGTATCCAGCAGCAATTAATTATGGGAGAATTGCAGTTACTTTGAACAGGTACTCTCAATGTTCTCAATGTTCTCAATGTTCAATTAATCTACTTTAGAATACCGAGATGCTTTCAAGTTTTTTGACAAAGACGGCAACGGATATATAACCACCAGGGAGTTGGGAGCTATAATGAGATCCCTGGGGCAAAACCCCACGGAAAATGAGCTGCAAGACATGGTCAACGAGGTGGATTATGACGGTAAAGTTAAATTAAATGTTAACTCTTTTTTTTCTTTTAAAATGGGTTATAAACTGCATACTTCTTTTAAATTGTGAGAGATTCTTGCTGGAACTGTTATGTGGTAACCTAGTGTTTAGGTGTTGGACTCCCGATCGAGTGATTCACATTCGAGCCCCAGGCGTT
>CM042751.1:4579676-4584676 GCA_022496165.2 Catalaphyllia jardinei
GAAGGAAGTGATAGTATTATCGATTTAATGAACCACGCAGAGATGACAAAATACACCCCGTCCACAGTGCACTGAAGGAGTTTGAAAACGGAAGTTTCTTTCTAAAAACGTATCAAATCCACGATTTTCGTTCACACTACACCCGTAACAATCGCCGGTCGCTGTGTTTGAGGAAAACCGATCAGGGACTGAATAACATGACGACGCGACATCATCATTTACAAAAAGCTCTGTTTTCAAAATGTTATCCCGGCCATACTAAAACGGAATGAGATTATTTCAAATTCATCCGGTTTGAAGAGCGTTTACGAAAAGCTCCGTTTTCGTGACGGATTAGTGTGGACGGTAGACCTAACAGTAGAAATAAAGCTTCGTTTTCGTGACGGGTTAGTGTGAACGGGAGGCCTAACAGTAGAACTAAAGTTCCGTTTTCGTGACGGATTAGTGTGGACGGTAGGCCTAACCATAGAAATGAAGCTTCGTTTTCGTGACGGATTAGTGTGGACGGTAGGCCTAACCGTAGAGATAAAGCTTCGTTTTCGTGACGGATTAGTGTGAACGGGAGGCCTAACCGTAGAAATAAAGCTCCGTTCTCAGATTCCTCCCGCGTAGTGTGGACTCTGTCATAGATAGTAATTATAAGTAACTGCTTTGTGTGCTGAAATCCATTTCCATTAAGGCTCATGGTCTCTATACTTACAAAATATCACACCTTTCAGGCTCGCAAAGCATCTCTTTTGATCGAAAGTTGATTGACAAGCTGTTAAAGAATTACAACATTGACGTGCGTCCAGTTGAGAACCAATCTGAAGTACTAGAGGTGATGCTAGGTTTACAGCCGTACAGGCTTTTGAGAATGGTGGGAAAAAGTGCTTTTGCAATATTGTTTTATATTTTTTACTTTTGGTTTCGCAATCTTAAGTAAGTCTTTTATTTGACGTCATAAATTGTATTTTGCACTAGGACGAGGTTGAACAGCTTGTTAGAATGAGCCTGTGGTATAGACTGGTCAGTGGGTGTCTTATTTACTTTACTACTTGATGTAACCTGTTATCTATCTATATCCTTTCGTCTGGACAGTCTCGGCCCTTCTGTTTATCTCATGTGCTCCCTCTATTTATGTTTCACAAGTATGTTGATCTGTGTATACGTATCGGTTTATGTACCATGTCATAAGAAATAAAGTCAATCAGAATACAGGAAAGCCGTTGAATATTCGACGATATTACACCTAACTTTCCCATCATGCGCCGTATTTTTTACAGCATGGTATAAAATCGTTATACAACGCTCTCTCTTGGGATACTGTGATAACGGGCTTTTCCGCTCTGAACTCTAACTGGGAGAAACGAACGTGAAAGAGCCCTAACTGGCTGGACAACTGCGCTTGACTGGGAATTAGCTCGGAGCGACTCGCTTGCTGCGGGAAAGGAACTTGTCACGGGTTCCAAAGTACCGTGGGATCTGCTACAACTGAAATCAGGACACACTTGGACTTCACACGTTTATTCTTCGTACTTCACTGTAACGACGAGACGTAAAATCGTAATCTGCCGAGATGTACATGTAGCTACCCGAGATGTAAATCGTGATCTGCTGAGATGTTAACCGTATTCCCCCGAGATGTAAATCGTACGGTCCCCCTAGATGTAAATCGTAGGCAGGCGAGATGTAAATCATAATACTGACAATGAACATAGTACTTTACTTATACTAACGCAATACACGATTGCATCAGGTAAGGAACAAAATAAAGACGGCTAAATAAAGTCAGCTTGAAACTACTGACAACCTAAAATGCATGAATAGACTTCTGAATAGATTCGGCTCCATTGAAATCGTCAACTAACTAAACTCATTTTACAAGATAAATTTGCCAACAACACGTAACAAAAGCCATATGCGTATGCTGTATAATCAGCG
The DNA here is from genome assembly GCA_022496165.2 of Catalaphyllia jardinei. Lineage (NCBI taxonomy): Eukaryota > Metazoa > Cnidaria > Anthozoa > Scleractinia > Caryophylliidae > Catalaphyllia > Catalaphyllia jardinei. The sequence continues at coordinate 4,581,600 of CM042751.1, forward strand.
TAAAAAGCTACATAAAGATGCATTGTTTTTCGGCCACAGTAAAAAGAAACTTTAAGCTAAAATACATTTACTTATATTATGTTTTTTCATTTTACATTAAATTAAGATTTGAACAGCGACAACTATTACGCGAGTGTATTGAAACATATTTACTTCAAACACAATATGCATTGCTTTATAGCAAGTCATTGTTTGTTTAAGTTCCTAACATAATAGAAGTTTGACATACTATACTCCAACAAAGTAGAGGTCCTATTTTTAACACATTGCTATATTTTTTCCCTGGCAATGAATGAGGCTGAGTAGGATATGAAGAATTCTGCAGATCAAGGAAGGTGTTATCCACAGAGGCCGAAGGCCGAGGTGGATAACGTCTCCGAGATCTGCAGAATTCTTCATATCCTACGAAAGCCGAATTCAATAATTGCTTTATTATTCATTCAAAATATTTCCCGTTGTTAAATGAGCTTCGCCATTTCGCTCTTTGTTTTACTGCTCACCAAAAATAACACGATCTCGTCTTCAAGTGTTCTCGGTCAATGGTTCAATGATCTGCAGCAGCCTGCACTTTTGACGTCATTGGTTCAATATGAATATCTTTTACTAACCGAGTTCGAGGCCTGTACAGTAAGTTACGGACCGAGTTTTTTTCCTTCGATTTATGGCCCAAGCGCAAAGCGCGCGGGCCATAAATCGTAGGGGAAAAAACAAGGATCCGTAACTTACGGTGCGGACCGAGAAGACGAGGTTAGTAAGATATTTATTATATCTCTATTGTGTGTCTGAAGGCTTCGGGAACGATTTCCATTCATGACCAATGACTTCAAGTTTCTGAAGCAGGTCGAAAGCAAAACGAATCAAATGAAATCGTTTTTAAGTCTTTAGCACGCTTTAGTACACAATTTAGAGTAAAAAAAAAGTTTTAAGCTTTTATTTAGTTTATAAGTTGAGAACATTTAGCCACAAATCACGCAACAGTTTGGCAATAAATAACGTTAAATTTTAGCGGTCTGTGCAGGAGAGTACGGCCCACTAAATTGACCAATTACAGCGTGCGTACTAACTTAGAAATGTAATAATAAAGATTCTTTTCAAATTTGGTCAACAGCAGTTGGTTACAATGAATTATGCGTGTGGTTTTAACCAATCAGAAACGGGGACTTTGAAATATTTTGAATGAATAATAAATAACAATTATTCCATGAGCCCGCGTTGGATATGAAGTGATAAAATAACCAACGAGCGCGTAGCGCGAGTTGGTTATAATCACTTCATATCCAACAAGGGCGAACGGAATAATTGTTTTAGTAAATTCTTAAACCGGGTTTTGCAGCCGATTTTTATTTCCACAACTTCACAAAGCGAAAAATTTTAAACTTGGCGCACTATTTTCCATATGACGTAAAACTCCGACTATTGGCTCATAGTTGGAGTTTTTTAGCCAATCAAAAAGCTAGAAATGCAATAGTCGGAGCTGAGAATTTACTAATATGGAATATCCCACTTACCACTTGTATACAAAGAAAATACAAGTGACTCGTGGGATGCCACTCGAAAGCGTTACATGGGACTAACATTTATTAAGAATTTGCATTTTTTGCAATGAAACAATTATGTGAATCTTCTATGGAGTTCTAAAGTGATGACGTCACAAAAATACATTTTTTTAAATTATGGGATATGATGCCATATTCTTATAGAGCATGCTAAAAGACGTCCTCGTCCCAAAAATTAGCTCCGAATTGCAATTCCCGATAGAGATATAAGGGATCAAAGTTTGATGGCATTCAATACAAACCCTTCAAAATTTGTTTCTGTTCCTTCAGTTTAGAACTGACTCAAAATTAGAGAGATTTATATGGGGCAGTATCAAATTTCAATCCTTCATATTTCAGCTGGGAATTACAATTAAGAGCTAAGTTTTGGCAAGGAACCTTTTTTAAGGATACTCCATTCGAAAATGGCGCCCAATCCCATAATTTCACAGATTTATTTTTTTGTGACGTCACACGTATTGCACCGTTTGCACTCTTTACAGAGCTGGAAAGATTTTTCTCTTTCTTGGGATCCTGCTCGCTTCGGAAACTTGACACGGATTAATATACCGGTGGGTGCGATATGGACGCCGCCCGTGGGATTACTAAACTCGTGAGTGATTCAATCTATAACGTCATTCTCGATCATTCAGTTTGAACTGATGTTGGTTAATGCAGGAAAGACCATGTTGATTTCATTACTGTTAAAATTGGCAGGCTTGAAACAGGAGTGTCTCCTATCATTAAAAGTGAAGAAAGTGGCTTACGGACATTAGCCGACGTCCGATGTAACGGCGATATCAAACTCTCTGTGCCGGCAATTCTAAGTATCTCATGCATTATGGACATGACGATGTATCCATTTGATATTCAAAGATGCAACCTTAAATTTGGTGAGTAAAATAATTTGATTGCGTGAGTGTAATAGGCGTAAAAACACCTAAAGAGAGACCCTATATCTCTTCTACAAAGTACATCTCTGAATTATTCCAAGTAATGTGAACGAATCATAATTTACGTACGTTATATTTTGTTATACCGAGAAATAATACAGAAACCTGTGAAAAACATTTTATTAGATATCTGGGGCTTTACCTATGGCTCAAGCTGCCAGGATATGTACGGACACAATGTGACTTGAAAAGTTTCAAAGATAAATTAAGAAAATGGACCTTGGACCCGTTTCTCGTAAGGTGTGTTTGTAAACCATAAAACCACGTAGAAAAACCGAAAAACCCGCAATACCGCATCTAAATTTAACAAAATATCGAAATCGTAGCTACAAAGGTGCTAGATGCCAATGCTTCAGGTTCGCCATTCCATTAGAAATACGACCTTATTTATTTAGCCAATGAAAAGACCTCGATGTTTACAACTTCAACTGGGCAAACCACTAAAGTGTTTTAGAACGCATTACGAAAACTGCAAACCGCCAAATCTTATAAAAACACAAAACTGCAAGTTAAAATAAAAATTTACGCTAAACCAGACCAAAAGTAACGCAAACTGCAGCACCACAAACCCTTACGTCACCCCCCATTT
>CM042751.1:4592176-4603851 GCA_022496165.2 Catalaphyllia jardinei
GAGTTGAGATGGAATTTGTAAGAATGCGATTTAGCCAGGTAGCACTAATGTTTGGTACGAGCTGACGTTTACCATTTTAAGTCATTAAGAATTCTTATCAAAAAGATTGAAAAGTTGGTCATACAGCTTTCTCTTCGCGAGTCTTCTTAAGTGTTCAAAAAGTTGCATAAGTTGGTCCATGTACATAGGAATATAGAAGTAAATGAAATCTTATAACTCATACGATTATTGAAACAATAAAAAGAAGAGGCTCTTTGGGATTCCTCAGTTTATCCTTGGGTTCAAGTGTTCTGAAATGGTTTGGTATTTAGAAGAGTACTTTTGATCACTCAAATTGTGCTGCAAGCTCTTATCTGCCCCATTCATTAATTTATTCAGATAATCAACTTCTGATATAGATCTTCATTATCTTTTCTTTGTCTTATTACTTTAGATCAAACTGTTGACAAATCGGTGATGGCTTACTGACAAAGGATCGAGAAAATAACATTAAAGTTCCTTAAAGACCTTCGCGTTTTTAACGTACCTTCAAGTTGGCACTCAGGCATCGAGTCCTAAAAAAGAAAAAAAAAGCTACACAACGTTAGAGACTGAGCAAACGGAGACTAAAAACATCACAAAAAACATTAGACTGGTGTGAACAATTTTTCGTTAATTTTAAAATCATGTCATTCAAGTTTTGTTACTTTTCCTGTGTGCGCGGCAAAATGCTAAAGAAATGATCGTTTTACGTTAACTTGTGACCAGTCTCATCTGCTTCTCAACCGAGTGCACAAACATGGCCCGATACGGGCTCTAACAGTTCTCTTTCATGCATAAAAGTATGTACGTTTTCTTTACAACAGATTTCTAATTTCGCTATAGAATTCTTAGCTTTGGGTTAAAATTATGTGTTTTAGAAACAAATCACTCAGAATTACACAGCCTTTACGAGTTGACAACTTTGATTTTTCAACAGTGCGGCAATAAAACTGAGCTAACGGGTACTAGCCAAAATACACAAAGTTGACACCACTCATTTTGTAAGGCGCTAAATTTTAACGTTTTAGAATCCCATTCTGAAAGCAGTAATAGGGCTTTGTCGGGTAGCTACGAATGTCAGAATTTGACAGAAAGCTGTTTCTCTACAGATTTTTTTTGCCATTGTGTAGCTTTTTGTTTTGTTACAGCATGTAGGTTTTTTGGCTTGACATTTTTTACCACCCGCCATCAACCACCATAAAAAAATGTCCTGAAAAACAAAACACAAAGAAAGAAATTCTACTAACCATGTTAATTGAAGTTCAGACACGCGCGGCCGGTACTCCAACTCTGTGAACAAAACTTGTCGACTTTGAAGTGTTGCAATTTTAAGAAACTGCTTTAAGACAAACAAATTTATCCACAATACGAAACAAAAACCTCATGTTACTGATTGGTGCAACATGCTCCAATATTGGACTTTGCGTTTCTTCAACAAATTAGTAAAAAATGATAACATTGCCTTTATCTCTGTTTTCCAGTTGACTTCTAATTAAAACAAAACTAACGTTTTCAACCAAGCTTATGAAACTTTTATTCTTAGCATTGTGATTCAATTATTGTCTTATCTTGTTAGTTATGTTTTCATTTATCATTTAAGATTTGAGATTGTGTATGGTGTGCTTTTAATGTTTTCCCAAAGTTTATTTAATTGCTCCAGAGACGCAGACGAGCAACACTGAACTTGCAGTAATAATGGAGTATTTAAAGACAAACAAGAAATTTTGTTAAAATTCAGAAAACAAGAAATATTGAGTTAAAGTTGGAAATGTGGTACTCTTAAAAGTTTATAAATCTTTTATCAGTCCACTAAACTATTAGATTATGAGCGCGAGATTTCTATCGTGTGATAGTTGACGAGAGCGCAGTCCGAGTCAACTATCACGCATAGAAATCGAGAGCAAATAATTTAATTGTTTTAGTGTAAATCTACTAGTCGTTCAAAACTCTATCTAAATCCTCTTCACAGGCACTTCTAAAACACCAAGAAGCGGGTACACTGCTGCGCTGCTCACTATCGCAGAATAGTTAATGAGTAACATAGCCAATCAGAGAACGGCATTCGTGATAGAACGTTAGTAGATTTATACTAAAATCAAATATATCAGTAACAGTGAATTATTATAATCTGTGTGACCTCATGGTAGCCATATGGGTTTACAAAACATTGAATTCTGCATATAAAAAATAACACTGCCTCTTATTTCTACTTACCAATTAAACACTCAAAATAAGGAGTAACAACCGCGGGACAGACTCCCATCAAAAAAGGATCGGAATAATTGGCGGAAATCAAAAGAACCCCTTAGCCGGATACCAAGATCCTGTGTTGTGGGGATAGTTTGAAACGTTTTTCATCCAATTCTAAAACAACACATTAACTGACACTTACATAATTTGTAATAGTACTTCAGTAAGACGATTAAAATGAAACCAAATTATTAATCAGTTGACTGTCAAATATCTCCTGGCATAGTTTTTGTGGCTCAATGCCCGAAAAGGTGCTGTATAGGTTCCCGCTGCGAACGTTTTGAGACACGCCATGAGGTACCAAAACCGTTCATTTGACACCTAAAAGGTACCAGGGGCATCTTTGTCCATACTAGATTAAAGTTCTCCCGCGGAAGTAAGAATGACCAAGGGCCTGTTTTTCGGAAGCCCCAGACACTTTTCGGGAGCGCAGAATCATTTTTTATTTCATCAGTATTTAAAGACAGAGAGTTGTGTACGCCTGAAACTTTTTGTGGGAAGAGAACCTCCGTTCATATCAAGAATGTATTCATAAAACAGCTCTGTAGTCCTGCATAAGGTTTGAGACTTTGCTACGACTTTTCGGTTTCGAAAACAGGCCCAAGGAAACTCTACTCTCGCAGTGGCGCGAAACTTCTCGCAGTGAACACGAGTGAACATGTCAACAAAGCAGAATGAAACTCTCCAATAAATAACTAGTTCTGTGCTGTATTTTTTCATAGCATATTCCGTCAGTCTTATGTAATCAGAATATCTTTAAATGAAAAGCAATGGGCCTAGTTGTTCAAAGGCGGTTTAAGCTAACCCGAGATTAAAAGTTAACCGAAGAGTTGATTTTTTTAGTATCAAAATGTGTGTCACTGCTTATGTTCTGTGTAGTTTTGCGAGAAAGTTAAAACTGAAGAACAAACAATATGAACAGAAAGTCTCACCGAAAAGTTACAAAATTGAAATTAAAATTCTCGCTAACCTTGGGTTAGCTTAATCGGGCTTTGAACAACCCGGCCCTTATGAGGACTGGCGTGTTATAATAAAATAATATACCCGAATATAAGAACCACTTTCATTCACTGTGTAACAGGACACAGAGTAATCAGATTATAATAACTCGATTTAGCTGTAAATATAAAACTTCTGCCTTCTTCGAGCATATTTGGGGCCGCGTGATGGTTCGCGTTCTTTCTGTTTTGACTCCTTGGGACAAACTCCATCCTTGGTCAATTGAACGAAATCTGAGAAAAAATGAAGAAAATGATGCGTATTAGGAATCATTTTTTTGGACGCAAACGGGAAACAATAATAGTAACTACCGCCGACAGTTTAGGCCTGCTCATGCCGTGTCAACGTCATCTTGCTAGTGAGTGGCTTCGACAAGTGACACTACATCCCCTTGTCATATTTCCTCCACCATTCAACCCCCTTCCTTTTGGTTATTTAACAGTTAGATCCGCGGCCCGCAAGGGCTACGGGTCAATAGCCCATGAGACGAAGCCGAATGACCCGTGACTCTTGAGGGCGAAAGGTCTAATTGTTTCAGTACCACCCAACTTGTCGGACAGAAAAGTCAATAATAATGTTAGCAAATGCAAGAAGGAGAAGGAGAAGTATTTAATTGGGAATAAAACAAGAGGAAAGCGGGAAAATTTCGCTACTCTAGGACTATTCAGTAGCCCTTATCTTATTTTAGACCCCGAACAAAGAATAAGCCATTCCCAAATTTCTCTTACCTGTTTCAAAACGAGTCTTGGTGCACACTTCCTTACACATCGAAATGAATAGACCAATTTTGATACATTAAAATTCACCCTAAAACAGTAAACCTCAGGACCAGGCTCTGGGGAATAACTACAGACTTGAAGGGGTTTATTCCCCTTGTGCTGAGGTCTATTAGGTTAGGCTAAAATAATAATATATCGAAATTGATCTATTTTACATGCACGGTCATATTCTCTGGTTTTGTCATGTGATTGCCAATTAGTTAGCATAAGAACTTGATTTACAAAACGAAAACATTGAATTCTTTATCAAACCAAGGTTACCTCCAGTCAGGCTACTGAATAGACAACTATAAAATGGTGTATGGTTTAAAGTACAAAATTCAAATTTCTACTAGCTACAACTAGAACAATTTATTTTCATTTAATAAAATTATGACTACCATCGAAAGTGATCTTCCTGTTAAACTGATGCTTCTGATCCTGCAACATATCATTGATTTCATGTTCAGGAATCTTTTCCTCCAAAGTTTGAAAGACTTGTCGCAGTTCATTGGACATGACATAACCTCTGCAATCACGATCAAAAATACGAAATGCCTCCTTCGCTTCTTCTTCGTTGAAGGAGAACTGATTCTTTGCCACCATCAGTTTAACAAATTCTTCAAAGTCCATCTGTCCATTACCTGAAAAAAGAAAATCGTAACAGACTTTTGTTCAGGCTACCTTAGCTTTCAGATGTCATTATCAATTTCTTTAAATGCCCAAGTACATTTAAAATAGGAGATGAGGAAAACATATCATGAACTCTTAAAATCATACCAAATTTTCAGACTTGTTTCGTTTAAGTGACCTTGCCTAAGCGTTGCATAATGAGCAAACCTGCTATTGATAGGATTGCATTAAGAGATGTTTCGCGAGTAACAAATGTGTGTAACTGACTCGGGCAGGGGGGGACTCCTATATAACAGGACGGGGTTGCCGAATGCTCGTCGGAAATTTTGAAAAGAAACTCTAATAGCTACCAAGATCCTGTTTTGTGGGCGGTTTGAACTTTTTTTCATCTCCAAGAGATAACGTTTTCTAAAACAACGCATTATCTCCTGTCATTTGTTTTTCGGCTCAATACCCTAAAAGGCACAGCAAAAGCTCCCGGTGTAGACTTTTTGAGGCTGAACCGTCCCCAAGATAATTCAAAACCAGGCTGCTTTTACAATCCCTAAAAGGCACTACAAGCCATCTAATCCTCTCTACATGGAAGTCTCTCCTCCTAAAGGCCTGACTGACATGAGAGGTCAGTTTACATTGATGCAAGAAAGTGCTCGGGATTTACAGATTTTGAGTGCTGTATATATGTGCCATGTGGCCAAACGTAATGCCATGACAAGGCACGATAAAAGCTAAAGCCATTGTTATATCTTGCAGAATTAAAATCAAGTTTAGTATCTTTATTTATTTGTTTGTTTACTCACCGTCAATGTCCACACTGTTAATCATCATTTGCAAGTCTTCCTCCCGTGGGTTTTCACCCAGGGAGCGCATGGCATTACCAAGTTCTTTTGTGGTGATAAAACCACTGCTGTCCTTGTCAAAGTGTTGAAATGCATCCCTGTATTCTAAGATTCATCCAGAAGTAAGGATCCATAAAGTAGAATGATATGACATTATGCAATTAACCAGATTGGGCTTCCACAAATTGACGACAATCATGTCCATCACTTGCAAAACAATTCGGACGATTTTCATTTTTACGATAACTGCAGAAATTCTCGCGCTCTCATTAGCTAATTTTTACCGTCAATAAGCGGACAGACACATGAATTTATAATTTGTGCGATGCAGCAACGAGCGAGAGCGGGCAATTTGAAAATTTAATTGTTATCGGTTGTTATATAGGTTGAGATACGAAAGAATTTGTGTTATTTTCTCGACAGTGAATCTGTAAAACCTTGAGGGTACTGTGAAACGATCATTTCCACAGATGTTGTTTAAGTACAATTCGTGTTTTGCTGGCGTACATTTTCTCCAAATAAGGTTCAACAAAGTGTCCGAAATTTTTGATCGAAATTTGTCCGAAATGAGATAAAACTTCTGAAAATTAAACTTTATAACGTCCGAAATGTTTTGCAAGCAATGCATACGTGCAGTACTTCAAGACCACTAACTAGTGTTAAACTCGCAAAACATGTCTAATATAACTGAATGCATTCAATCGCGACACATTTTCTGTATTTTTTCACCCACCTTCAATTTGCTCTTGGGTCAGCTTATCCTAAGGAAAAAAGACGTAACTATTGCAATGTTTTTTACGGGATAAAACGTATTGCTTCATGTAAAGCCGGAAAGGATTGAGTTAAAGGTACATTTCTTTTAATTATCAAGATGTTAACTGAATGAAGAAAACCTGAGATGGAGAAATAAAGCAATTTGGAAGGAAATTGTTATTTATAATGGATAATTGCAGTGAAAGCTGCTTTTTAGAAATTTTAGTGAGTATGAATATATCTTTCTCCCCCTCAGTGATAGGATATTAATATCTTCCGCTCAACAATTTGCCAAGATACGCGGACAGAGTTACAGCGAGAGTTTAAAAATGTCTTGCTACATTGCATATCAAAAAAAGGCTGTACTAAAACCGGCTCTCGCCTAAATGAAGACACGTTTTCCTGCCGTATCCGCGTGGCATAAACTCTAGCATTTATTTTATTATCATCATTATTTTTTTTTTTTTCATTACTTATATTAGCATTCGTATCTGGTCGTATAACAATATCTAAAACTCTAAAACTCTTCGCCTTTCCGGCCTCTAATAACACGTTGACGTACCGTTTTTACAACTTCTGGGGTTACATAGGCGCTGTTTACACTAGCTTTCTTTGGTTATTTTGAGAGACAAATGAAATCGAACAATATACTCAAATATTTTCTAAAAAGTCAGAATGTGTAAATTATTAATAACAATGTGTTATTTAAAATCTCTCTTCCCCTCAACAGGAAAAAAAGCTTACAGTCCTTATAGTCTATTTCGTAAATTCAACACAAATTCCAGACAATATTGCATTTATGTACGCTCATGGCATCTACAGTGTAAAATAGTGAATTTATCTACATCTTGTGTTTATTAGAGGCCGTATTTGCAATGTATGATCAATGGGATCCAAATTTCGTTCATTCTTTTATGCAAAATATCTAAAGCCAACATTTGCATGGGAGAATTTGTTAACGGTAACTCTTATCACAATAGCCAACAATATCGTTGTATAAATGTCTGTTTTACATACCATCGTGTTCTTGAACTGGATGCAAATAACCTGCCTGAAACAGCCCTTGAGAACGAGATCTTGAGATTTTGAAATATAGTTTTGAAAAATCTAATACAGATTATAATTTTTTATCTCTACGGGATTTTGGTTTTTCATGGCATTTTTGTGGTTTCGATGGCCGCGACTAAGGCAGACCATCTTTTTAATACTAGAGACATCTGTTTTCTTCCTGTCAAAATTAAAACTTGGTAAATTATTATACTTGGCTTGCATCCTTAGTACTTGCAATGAGCCTTAGAATAAAAATGGCCAAGCAGATACAAGACGTTTGGCAGTGTTTCAATCTTTATAAAACTGAGTTATAAAGTAGAAAAAGATAGCAAAAATATTGCATGAAATATTAAACACAACCAGACTTATTAATCAGAGAAATGATCCCAATTAAAATGAAATGCGGTTTGGCAAAGTCCTTTTGAGTTCATTTTAACACTTGGAAATACATGTGGAGTAAGTGTACAAGCCGTCAGTGAATTTCTGAGGATAACTGAAGGTGTTAATAATGCAGCTGAACTAAATGGTTGGAAACCTCTCCGAGAGATAGCAGCATCAGAAAGCTTATTTTTACACATTAACAATTCTCAACTGTGATTGGATTAGAGGAAATATGCAATTTAAAGTAAAGTGACACTGTGTAACAGAGAGTGACTGTTTTGATTGGCTTAAAGACAAAGAAACTTATAATTCTAATAACAATCGCTTTTACTCACTGAAAACCATCTAGCTCCAATTTAAAAGAAGAAAATCTTTAAATTTCCCCTTTAATTTTAATGTCAAGCTATACCCTACGGCTTCATCAAAAAGGATGTCGACCTTTTGTATTTGTTAAGATTTTTCCACCGTCATGTTTCCTATCCTCTTAAGTGTGCTCAAGATCACAGCACAATGACCAGCACAGGCCTGGGCCTGTACCTAGACCACTCAGTCTAGAGTCCAGCGTACTAACCATTTGGTACTAACAGGAGCCAGCAGAACTAAACGGAGTCAAAATATCTAAAGCACGAGCTAAGGTCTGTAAGTTTGCTGTCACTTTATTTGATTTATACATACACATATATACAAGAAATGGCTGTCGGTAGAAGGGTATTTTACATGTTACTTTACATTACAAAGGACGTCTTATTTATATATTTACCTTTATATCTACCTGCTTCTCTGAGCTGCTTTGTGCCTCGGATATTGAATGTTTGACTGTTTTTAGTTTAACTGGAGTGGTTAAGCAACTGAGTGTAGTAAAACAAAAACCAAAATCAACTACTTATCAATTAGACTACTCAGCTAATCTCAAAGCCTAGGTAAAACCAAAACTAAAACCAAAGTAATTGCCTAATTACTTTCGTCACTAACTTGGAAACCACTCTGTGTAATGTACTGAGTTAAAAAAGAAAGTTCATGTTTACGGCATAGACGTACACAACGCAAGATGTGGTTAGAGATGATTCACCGTTTCTATAGTGTGGGAACCGGTGACAATGGAATGTTCCAGCTCTACTGAACTTAATGGATATTTTGCATCTGGATTTTTAGACATGGTAAGGCCATAAGAAAGAAGCGAAACTGTAAAAGTCACACGTTATGGCTGTAGAAAAACTAGTACATTCGGGTAAGGTTCTGCAAAGTCGTCTTATCATTTTTATGGTATTAGCTGTATGATACATATTTCCCGGACTCTCTCTGAGGTACCCATGCCCATGTAATTTTTACTTCAGATCTCATTACGAAAATTATAAAACGTAGCGAGCACAACATGAAGTCTTTCTTCTTCCAGTCTCAGGATAACCCAGGTACGAGGTTTAGCTAGATTATCAACAATTCATAGCCGTTTCGAGGAAAGTTGCCTTGCAGAATACAACAATGCGGCAAGGTATTATGTTTAAGCTGGTTTACCGTTGCTCGATCGATGCTCAAAGTCTATAAAAATCCAGCAATCTAAAACTAGATCAATTTGATCATTTCTCTTATCTTTCCCAAGCTGACAAAAACAAGTTATTTTCTGTTTCATAGTACTCCTTGATACTGACCTCCTAGGTAAGTTAAGCTATAATGTATACATGCGTCTTATTAATTTAAATTATATCATTCATCTTGCAGCTGCTCGTCCTCGGGGTTGAACTCGAAGGGGGTCCATACATCTTGAAACATAGTGGATGATCAGAGGATCACTGGAATATCATGTCTTGAGGGATGTGAGGCTAGTGTTATAATGGACTGTAAGAGCTCCTGTCTACCATCTCCTCCCAAATCACCGTTATTCTTCTTAAGTAAACTCCCTCTGATCAACGTATTTCCACTTTCACGACGAGATTGCTTGTCCCCGAGAAACTAAAGAAACGTGTCTCTTATTTATATGTCCTGCAAATAACAAACAAAATCATTAGGCAAGAATTTGAAAATGGAACACTACCATGGAAATGCTATATACATAAATAAACTACTCGATTCTGTTGGCTGAGAGCAGTGCAGTTTAAGTGTAACCCCAATGCAAAAAGTGTGACACCAGTGCAAATTACACATCGTAATTCTGGATTAAGATTGGCTGAAAGACAATAGGAATACCGCGTAAAATGATGACGAAAATTTTGTGCGGAAACTTTAAAACAAGTTTTCTCAAATGACAAAGAATGGCTTCAAGCAAGGTCTTCCGCCGGGCACTTCCTCCATGCAAATATTTTCATGTTCATATTATTAATAAGTAATCATACGGTTTTTCTCGTTCAATTTGAAATTAATTTGCACTTCTAAGCTTTTCAAAACGCTGAAACTGCAGCTTTTTGAAAAACTCACTCAAGCAAATTAATTCCCAATTGAACTGGAAACCGTACCTATACCAATGAACTGAGTATTGCTGCGTTGTAAGTTGTTCTCATAGCTTCTTGCAGTAACGTAACGCCATGCTTTTGCGTGTAACCAACACCCGCCCCCCCCCCCCCCCAATCAAGCGTTCGCCGCAATTTGTAATGTTTTTTTCTGTCGTAATTTAATAATCGTTTCTTTGCAAATGTCAAGCCAGAAAAATCGACGCGTGTCAAGTTCCTCTTTTCATCTTCGGATGCCGTCTTTGGGTCACATTCGAAAACCTCGAGGTTGATTTAGGAACGTTCCGTTTGCGCTGAAGTCTGCCCTTTCGCCGGCATCAATAAGTTAGTTAATTGCTAAGTTGCAGCTAACATTAAAGTTCAATTATCCCCAATTTGAATTCAAAAAGGTGATTGTTTTAAAGTAAGTCTTTCTTCAGAATGAATTTGAACGATCATAAAAACAGAGGTCGACTTTCGATATAAACATTGAGTCAGCAAAAGAAAGTAAATCGTTTACTTACTTTTCTTTCTATTCGTGGAATAACATTTTGGAGGAGAAATGGTGCAAAACATCCATCCTTTAGGAATAAAAACTCTTTTCCTTCCACTGTTGGTCTTGAGGTTGATTGTCTTTCCTTCCTGTTTTTTTATGGCATTGTTAAACGGTAAAGTGACCTCCAAACCATATCTTCCTTTATTTATGCTTTCTTCATTGGAGGTGAAAGTTGGGATCGACATTGCTACAAAAAGATGAATCAATGATAAGGAAAAACGCAACCGGCGTGCAGCAATTTCGTCCGTTCGTTTGGCCTTTGATTTAAATAAAGATGTTAATGTTACAGTCTACCTATCAATGCATCAATGATCACTTGCCACAGGAAAAAAAAACTGAATTAGCAAGGGTGTTACTGAAGGAAAAAAGCGGTTTCTTTATCATTACACTAGTCAGGTTCTGCATAATCAATTTTCTGAAGTCAGCCCTGGCACTATCAGCAAAAATTCCTATCAGCCTCAGTGTCAATCTACAAGCAGCACATTTCCAAGTTAGCTTTCATTAGCCGGATTGTTAATGTAACAAATCAGTTGCAAATACTTCTTCAGTACCGCAAATGATACCCGACCGTAAATGATCCCCAGACCGGGAATTATCCCTAAATTGGACCGCAGATGATCCCGTCGGAAAACGAGGAATGGCATGGAGCCAGTTGGTTCCATACGTTTTTTTAAGGGAGCTTAAGCAAACGACGGCGGGAACGAGAACGTCACCGAACAAAAGGTTTAATGAGCAAAACAATAGCTGTGCATGTGCGTTATAAATCTTTGTACATTTCTTTGCCGTCCTCTATCAAACAACTGTTAGGTCACTGTCCCCGGAGAGGCCTAACATTCGACGTTAGAGTCAAAATTTTATTCGCATACTTTCAGCTTGCCTATTTTCTGCGTACCTCTCACCTATACCAATGACTGTTTTCCCCTCGCCAGCACCCACTTTTACATTGAAATTTCTGCAAGTGAAGTATGATCCTCGCAGTGAATTTTCCAATTTAAGCAATTGGAAAGAAGAAGCCTGA
>CM042751.1:4603951-4627051 GCA_022496165.2 Catalaphyllia jardinei
TTTCAGTATTGACCTTGCTCCCAATGTGTGGCTTCATAGCTCAGTTGGTAGAGCATCGCACCGGTATCGCGGAGGTCATGGGTTCGAATCCCGTTGAAGCCCTGATTTTTTTCAGGCTTCTTCTTTCCAATTGCTTAAATTGGAAAATTCACTGCGAGGATCATACTTCACTTGCATCTACGACCGCAGTTCAAATATGAATTATTTCATACACACTTTACATCATTGAAATTTCTAGTACTTATATATACACCAGACCGCCTTACCTTGCTTGGTGTGTGCCTCAACTGAAGCCAAAACTGAAAAAGACATAGCTATTTTTACAATTTAATTTGGTTTTATCAACTGAGTTGATAAAACCAAATTATCTTGTATTATTATATCTCTTAGTTAGTACGCGAGCTGTGATTGGTTTAATTTGCGGGTCGTACTTTACTGTACGGCCCGCTAACTTGGAAAATTTCTTTCTCCGCGTGCCCGATTAACCTCAGAGATATAATAAATATCTTACTAACTTCGTTTTCTCGGTCCGTACCGTAAGTTATGGATCCTCGTTTTTTTCCCGTCAATTTATGGCCCCCGCGCTTCGCGCTTGGGCCATAAGCGAACGGGAAAAAACTCGGTCCGTAACTTACAGTACGATTCGAACTCGGTTAGTAAGAGATATATACTCCCACCGACGCAGCACCACAGTTTCTGTAGAAACTCACCCTCTTTACTCGTTTGTTATTTTTACAATTGTGCAAAATTTGAACCCATAAAAACTCTGTAACATGACAATTTCAATAGATCGCGTTAGCGGCTTGAGTCTAATAGACTTTACCAAACTTAACATCGATTTTGGCAGGAAGGGGAATAAGGACTAGATATCGCCTAACTTCAGTGTCACTTACCTTTTTCTATCTTCGTACGTTTTCTGCTCTCTGCAAAAGAAATGAAACAATTCAGTTTATATCGAAGGCTGTTTGGGTGTAAATGTTTGTATGAAATGCTGCCTTGTTTTGGTTTAAAACTTAAATGGCATAATGGATTTCAAAATAATTGGATTAAGAAGAACACGTAGAAACAGTTTGAAGAACCTCAGTATTCCTTAGTTATTGTGAGTAAGACGATGAAGCAATCAAATTGTCATGGTTTCACCACGCGTCGCAGATAGAGAGCGCGACAGGATACTCTCAGAGTCAAACTGAGTTTAGTACAAAACCTTAGTACAAAGTTTGTTCTATGATTCAATATTCTGCAAAGCGAGAATTGTACTTTTTCCAGTTTTAATTGAGTTGTGACGGTCTCGACAGTGAAGGGTTTGAGACTTTTTTCAAAGCCCAGGACTGTTAAATCTGGTTTAAATACCAATGGAAAAACAAATATTGATTTTAAAGATACAGTGACACCCCGCTATAACGAACCCCGCTCTAACGAAGACCCCGTTATAACGAACATTTACAAGTCCGGCAGAATTACAGTAAAATATGTGAAAACAAACCTCGCTATAACGAACCCCGTTATAACGAAATCCCAGCTACAACGAATAGATTTTGACGGTACCAACGCACAATTTACCCCACTATAGCGAATATTTTGTCCTGTCGTTCGCAGTCAGTAAAAACGACATGATGATACAAGTGGTTGACAAGCCAAACACGACTCCTATTGGTCAAGATAGGAAAACTTTGACCTTCGAAGCTTTGCTTTGTTTAAATGTAGCTCTTCGCGCGCAAGTCTGTAGACTGTTTTGCGTGGTGTATATCCCATTTTTCAGCTTGGTTATCCCACTTTATTATATGGCTACCAAAGTACGCGGGCTCTGATTGGCTGCTGAGCGGGCATTATTTTCTTGTAATGACCGGGCATTATGAATTTTTTTTTCTACAATGACTCAAAGGCTCTTTTGAGGTGTGAGTAAAAGCTACGAGGGCGTGGGCGAAAACAACAAAAGCGATGGACAAAGTATAACTATAAAAGTTTCAATAACTGAAAGAAAAACTAGCATATAGTTCATTAGTATGAGCGATGAAGAAGGCCATGGCGCGCGCAAGCGGATGTCGAAAATTACATCCGGTATTTCTATCGTATTCTTTTTAAGAATAGCGTTAACAAGGCCATATAATAAATAACTTATTAACCTCGTCCGTTTGGTCATAACAGGGAAATCTCAGACCTCGGCCTTTATGTATTAACCTCGCTATCGCTTGGTCAATGCATCAAGGCCTCGGCCTGAGATTTCCCTGTAATGACCTCACTCTCGGTTAATAAGTAGTATATAACGAATATTTTTGTTGTTAACCAGATAATTCGTTAAAACGGGGTCTTCGCTATAACGAAGACCCCGCTATAACGAGCACCCCACTAAAACGGACATTTCTTTCGGTACCGTGACACTTCGTTATAGCGGGGTGCTACTGTATAGGGGGATTCATGCTGACGTCATTGTTACATTTTTGCTCATTTGCATACGGCTTTGCTTATAGAAATAAACATGTTAGATCTGAATTGACTCCAGGCAGCTAAAGAGCTAGTAAAACGTAATAGATGCTAAAATTCGTAGTCTTTTGTGTGTAATATTGAGGGAGAAATTGTCTTCCAAAAACTGCAAAATTTCTGGGTGGCAAATGCGCTAATGAGCTCATACATTCTTTGTAAAATTTTGGGTTTTTAAACCCGTGTTGCACAAAAAGTACTCAGTACATCAGGTTCATATTCATTGGCAGAGTTAATCCTACTATGACCTTTCAATATCCAGAACTGATTTATTTGCAGCTTCATCAGAAGCTGAATTGCTTATCCTAATGAGGCAAATAGTGTAAACAAGGATTCCCCTATAATGATTAATACAGCCAATAAAATGGAGACTTCGATTCCACTACAACTAAACGTCCAATACTTCGGAAGTTCAAAATTCGTATATGCCGGATTCAGAGCTTATTATTAGGGTGAATGGGAGATCCCTGGGAAGTTTTTGAATTTATCATAATGTTAGGGTGCGCCCATAGAACACACTACCGTCATATTACTCACTTACCATGGTAAGCTGTCTCTCTTTCAATGGACCGCAAAGCTGTTGATATCAAACAACACTAGGCCGTTAGGTTATTCAAAGAAGATAAGATATGATAATAACCTTTATTTAAGTGTTAAATGTATTTAGCCCTAGCGCACTAACTGGGGACACTAATCATGAGCCTTGAGTACTGAAACACAAATTTGCTAAAATTACTAAAACTATTTACACAAGGGCCTTAAGTACTAATAATGCTAAGACGATATAAAGTATTAAAAATCTATCCACTGCTAATTTTTACAGCAGTAAATATTAGTGTAGCATCGGTTCTTGGAGAGAGCAAGAAGTGGGACTCCGGAATAAAGGGGGAACTAAAAAGAAGGAGAGAAAGAGAAAGCAGGGGGCTCGAGGAGGGCTATAAGGTAGAGCGGGAACTGGGAGAAAAAAAGGAACTTTCACGGCAGGGCGTAATATCAGTATGAAGAAAAGGCACGATTACGTCGGAGCAGCTTAGAAAGGGAAAGGAGCTGGGAGTAAAGAGAGTTCAGTACCTCCCCCCCCCCCCTCCCCCTCCCTCTCCTTCCATGGGGTTCAATAAAGTTACAAGGAATAAACGGATTAAAACATGGGATTATTACGCAACGTGAAAATACAAAAACCGAAGGAGACAAAATAACAAAATCGAATGTGACATTGAACTGTCTAGCACTGAAGAATAATTGTATCTTGAAAATTCTGACCTGATTCAATGTCTCTTATTTGTCGTTCCTCTTGTTCCTCGTCTTCAACAGAACGTAGAGCTGTTAAAATAATAGTAATATAAATAATATTCATCATAATAATCATAATCATAATCACAATAATGGTAATGAAGTAGACGCTAGGCAGAAAGTAAGTCAATTACATAGCAGCAATTCACATTTCCTAAACATTTACCTGTCTTTAAAGTTTCCATGGTTTGTTCTTGATCATTATTGATCATAGCTTTGATAACAGGGTGTAAGCCGTCGTCAATTTCCAAAAGTGCTGTAAAGGAAACAAAGCATAACTCCGCCTTCAAAGATTTTCTTTGTGCTTGTTGTTGTGCAGCGACAGTTAGAGCAGTTAGTTAAAATTGTTTAGGGTTCGCTCAGTCGATTATATCCGTCTTAAATCGCTGTGTTATAATCTGTATCACGCTGTGTCAGTGCGTCTGTGACAAGTCAGCTGAACCATTGGTTTTATACATTGCTTTATTTTAATACTTGTAAAGCCACAGATCTCGATTTGCCAGTTGTGCTTATGTTTTGTTGTTAGCTAATTACCTTTTTTTAATCTTTCTATCTCTGCGCCTGTTACTTCAAGTCTCCTGCCTTCATTATTCTCTTTATTTGTTAATGCATCTACAAAAATGAAAGTCACTTGCAACAGTAAATGTATACTGCACAATTACTGTTATGGCAAAGATTTAACGAGATTTGCTATATTTTTATTCGATTTTGCAAGATTTGGGAACTCTTTATTTTTTCCTATTTTCCTAATTCAATTTATTATCCCCAGTCCTGTAGTCCTATAATAATAAACCTTCTGGTGGCAGGATTTAGTTCGAGTATATGGGTCAATAAAATCCATTTTGTCTTACTGGTACCAGTATCTGTGAAACAATCACGAGAAATCGGGAAAAGAAAAGACAAATAGAAAATACAGAAAATACAGAGTTTCGTTTGCAGTTGCGTTCAAAATATTTTAAATTCGCTGATAGAAATCTGGTCATCTAGAAACATTTTGTCGTCATTAATTAAGAGGGACAAATGGACACGCCTAAACGACATTTTGAACTGAGCCGGAACAACGGCACGTAAGCGATCCTCGAATATTTGGTGGAAATATTATTGTTTAGCTTATCATTTATAACAAAATATATACAGCAAGTATTCTGCCCCCAAATGGGGCTTTTCTCCGTGTCATAAGGTATAAGGAGAAATAATTAGATACGTATAAAATGTGATGTATTCAAGAATTCATTTGCGCCATTCAAATACGTTTAATTGTCCAAAGTGATTTTATGCTTTCAAATTTTCTTTGCTTAAGGAACGAAATGCCGTCTTAGAAAATAAATTATGGTCGCCCAACGCTTAAGTTCACAAGCTCTTTTTAAATTTAGTTCCTCTATATCATATGTGATTAGCGAATTAAGTGATTAAATTTGCGATCACTTGGTGTCAAAGCAAGGTAAAAACAAAATAGCATATCTTACCTTTCGTGGCTGTTATTTTGAAGCTCTCTGCTACATACACATACAGTATTAATACGGAAATAAAATCTGTTGTTCTGAGATTTCGTTCAATCATTTTCATTGCGATGTCATTCGTGGAGAAGCGAAAAAACTAATTAAAAGTTACAATGGCTGATCACACTGACTCGTTTGAAATCCGTGGCACCTCATTTTGAGATGCACCTTCAAGTACAGCACCGGCAAGTCGCTGAATAATTGAACAGGAGAATTTATCACCAGTGCAAAAGGTGTTGAGGAGCAAAGGTTTGAAATTTTCTCCATTGAAACTTGTTTTCGTAATATTCATTTGAAGTCCTTAAGTAAATTTATTGCTTTAGTAGTCAAAAAAGCATCCTTCAAGGGTGTACTTTTTACTCACTTGTAGCTATATACGCGACCTTGTGACACGTACAATCAACTATCAAAACAATACTACGGTTTTTTTTTCTCACAATTTACACCCAGAGGTGTAAAAACAGAAATCTTTGATTACTACATTTGACTAAAAATCAGAATATTTCTTTCTGCCTCTGGCTTTGTTCAGTCCAGTTGTTTTTGGCTCTCTTTTTCTCTCTTTGCCCCACCCTGTAATTTAAAATTTTCTGTTCATCTCCTACTCTCCTAATTTTTAGCTGTGAACAATGCTCTATTACTGTAAAAACCCATGGGAAGCTTGGTAGAGACAAGATAGATTTTTCTTTAGTCGTTTAAAGCATAGACCAAAACTTGAACAAACATGGTAAACTGCGAATACGACTGAGAATCGACTGGGATCTAGTTTAGCTGGTATCGGTATATATATATATTGACCACCTTGTTTCAGTAATCCGCGATCGTCTAGTGGTTGGACACTGCGTTGTGGCCGCAGTAACCCAGGTTCGAATCCTGGTCCCGGCACATTTGGGTGCTATGTTTTTCTTTCTATTTTTCTGTTGTGTTTGTTTTGTTTTGTTTCCTCTACAGGCTTGTAAAGAGTACCTGCAATACTTTCTGCTCACGATTTTACTTGCTAACTGATTACAAAAGTAATAGATCGTTTTCACGTGACGTCATCGCTTTCTAAAATCCAAAACTAAAGCGCCACAAAAGTTTTTATCCTCATCAGGCATAAGAGACGGTATTTTTTTATCTGTTTACAATTTTACAGCTCAATAGCGTGCTTCGTTTGTAAACCAGAGCATTTTGAATTTCAGAGTTATGGCGGTGCGTGACACAAAGCTACGATCGCATTTCTCGAAAAATATATACCTATCTCATGATGTGTAGCCTTTTTAGAAGTTAGAGCATCAGGCAAAGTGCTTATGTAAATGCTTATTTGTTAAGTACAGATAATCAGTCGTCTAGATAGCCAAAGTAACTTCCAGATGTTTACACTCCGGCCGCCATATTGGTGCACATCTGATGTGCACCAACATGGCGTTTCCATACTTAGCTCTGTAAATATCTGCGAAACATTTCGACAAATATCTGTGGTTTGGGAAAACGCACGGACGTAAGACTCGGAGAATTGTCTTGTTTATTTATATCCAATATGATCAGAATTTCTTGACTTTATCCACTGAATGGTTTTCGATATATTTTTTATAGCACACTTTGGAAAATAGTGATAGCCTGGGGACGAGGTTGCGCCGCAACCGCTTATGGGATTATTTGGGGGGACGCAGGTCAAAACAAACATTGCGGAATTTGGTGCAGAATGCCGGGGCAGAATGTCATAGCGTGGATTGTACTGGTCACGCCAAGGTTTCAGCAGAGCTACAGATAGCAATAAGATCGAAGTCATTGTTTTAGACGATCAAAACTCAAGAGAATTGAGAAGAATTCGAACGACATGTTCCGCTATTTATTTATACCATGTTGTAAATAAGTACACGTGAATGCGGACATGGCAAAATGAGGAACGAATAGTTGAGAAACAGAAGAAACGACATCACACAAGGCTGGGAGTTCTGCAGTCTTTGATCTCGCCTTCGAAAGGGAAGGAAGCAAAAAAAGAAGTTATTACAACACGGGGTATTCGTATTTGGTCACCCATCCAAATGCGCACCCCGCTTGGCAGGGCTTAACTTTGTTGAGCAGACGAGACGTGGTATAGTGACTCTCAACTTGGAAAATGGACCGTCTGTAAACAGTGACAATTTTGATGCTACTGACTTGAGGAGTGGGGTGAATAGGGGTATGCAGATCCGCCGATACATTTTTTTTTTCCGCCAGATCCGTCGATCCGCCAAAATTTTTGTTCAAATCCGAAACCACAACCACGCTCGTAAACGTAACAGAAGCATTAAGGAGTTCGTATTGTGTGATCGTCCGGGTGAGAATAGTTCTGTTTCGACAACCTGAGCGGAAGTCATCTTCAGAGTCAAGTGAATAGTGTTTGTCAGTCGATGATGTTATAAGTCTGGTCCGTTGATAGTAATTGGTCAGTTAAGCCATGATGGTATTGGCTGGAAGACTCATCCGCGTAGCCCACAAACCTACAACTACGTTACGGCACTTACTGACCAACGTTAAAGACCGAGACGAACCCAACAACAGACAGGGAGCTGTTTACAAGATCAAATGCTCCGACTGCCAGGCCTCCTACATTGGTGAGACTGGCAGAAACCTTAACACGAGACTGACTGAACACAAACGAGCCACGAGAAATGGTGATGTCAACAACCACATTGCTGTGCATCATCAACTGACAAACCACAACATTGACTGGGACTCTGCTCAATGCTTAACCTACAGTACAAACTATTTTCAACGACTGACTCTGGAAAGCTGGTACACTAACTTAGAACAAACGCCTCTTAACAGATGTCAACAACTACCGGCACCTTACAAACGACTTATCCGCGACGAAAACGAAACCGACAAACGGACTTCTAACAGACCGGCTTAATTATTTTGACTTACAATAGACGGACTCTAACAGACCAACTTGACTAACAAAAGACGGATCGAAACCGACCAATGACTGATGACTAACTTTACATGAGTCTTCCAGCCAATACCATCATGGCTTAACTGACCAATTACTATCAACGGACCAGACTTATAACATCATCGACTGACAAACACTATTCACTTGACTCTGAAGATGACTTCCGCTCAGGTTGTCGAAACGTCAGTCACCAACAACAGTTCTTTTCAGAACTATTCTCACCCGGACGATCACACAATACGAACTACTGATACTCCTGGGTTCAAACCATTTACTAAGAAGCATTAAGGTTCAAAGGTAAACTGGTACATGTGAATGCCACTGTTAATTTCAACCAAATGTAAAGAAGGCAATATGCTTGATGACTACAACACAATACAAATCAAATAACAGTCCAACGCCTGAGTTCAAATGAACTTCTTTCGAAAAAAACAAAAATTTGGATGAGCTCATTTAAACATTCCGACCAAGGCTGAAGAAAGATCTATGATCTAAATTTCGTTTAGGACCCAAGATCCGGAATCTGCGTCAAAAATTACAGCTGATCCACGATCCAATGTGTTTTCAAAATCCGCCAATCTGCTCAATTTACAGCAAAAATTTACAATCTGTGCGATTTTTAAGGCCAAATGCGTCGATCCGAAAACCTATTCACCCCCTCCCCCTCCCCCCCACCCCTCCTTGAGGCTTTAATCCGTAGGTTAAGTTTAAGTAAAGTTTAAGTGCAAAAACGGTAAGAGAATGCAAGAGGAGATGTTTTATTTTCCCAGCCAATATCAGTGATCATTCTCCCTTTGTTTCCTTTTCTCGTCTTAGAAATTTAAAACAACAAAAAAATGCATTCAGAGTCACTATACCACAAGGACAGCACCACGTCTCGTCCGCTCAACAAAGTTAAGCTCTGCTGCTTGGGGCTCGTACCAGGATGGGTGACTAAATACGAATACCCCGTGTTCTATTAACGTTTTTTCCCCTTCCTTTTCGAAGGCGATATTAAAGACTGCAACACTCCCGGCCTCCCACGCTATGACATCCCGCACGAAATTCCGCCATGTTTCCCCCAAAATAATCCCATAAGCGCTTGCGGCGCGACCTCGTCCCTAGGCTATCACTCTTTTCCAAAGTGAGCTATTGCGTGACAGTGAAAACGATCTAAACTGTAAAAGAGAGCGATACAGTTGTCAGAAAGATAATGATGCAATTTTATTCCCTTTAAGTAAACAGCCGTAGCGTTTTTGCCTAGTGAATCACTTATCACTGGACTATGGTCGGTAATTATAATACAGAAAAATAGCATACATGGCAAAGATGACGACGAAATAAAAGAAAAGTGAATCAAGCGTTCACTGAGGCTGCTAAAAATCAAATCTCTGTCTCTTATTGTAAGAAATGTTCGAGCTATAAATTCACTGTACACTGATGACTCCATACGAGGTAAACCGGTCCAGGCTTGAATTGAGTTAACTTTCTGAAAAGAAGAGAATCACACAGTTTGTACAATTTTAGTTGCTTTGGTAGGTCTGCTTTGGTAAGTCTGCATACGAGCCAAGTAGCCAGCTCATCAGGCCGGAGCTTGTCTCTGTTTATGTCAGTAGCATGAATTGTTTTGGAGTATATCTACTCACGCCTCAATGTTAGTCCATCTCAGTGTACCCATTTATACACTTGGGGGAGAGACGCACCGTGAGAGTAAGTACCTTGCCCAAGAACACAGCGCACTGTCCCCTGCCCAAGGCTCAAAGCCGGACCGCTCGATCCGGAGACAAGCCCACTAATCAAGAGGTCACCGCGCCTCCCAATTAGTGCCACTGAGAGTAACTCAATGACCAACCTTCTGGTGAAAATACTGCCTCAATTTCTATTATTTCCAACACAACTCGACTGAGAGTTTTACTTCGCAAAAGCTATTGTATACATTTAGACCGGCTTGTTCGAAAGGCGGTTAACGCTAACCCAGGATTAAAAGTTAACCGATGTATTAGTTTTTCGAATCGAAAATTTTTTCACTGGTCTTGTTTTGTGTTCTACTTATGAAATTGTTCAAACTCAAACCTAAAGGACAAGCAATATAAACTCAAAAATCAAAGGAAAATTCTCGGTAACCCCTGGGTCAGCTTGACTGGGCTTTGGACAACGCGGCCGTGGTGAATAAACTGAACTCTGGAAAGTGTTTTAAGAAATCTAGCAAATAAATGGAGAATATAACTTTCAATAAACTAACATGACAGGACCTGGCGAAAAAGAAGACCAAAAAAATCATTTCTCATCAGCACTCTTACCTTTATCAATCGGTGATACTATTATCCTTCTACCCTGCAATCTCTCAGGTAGTGGCTCAAGTCTGCGGTAGCCTTCATCAGTACCCAATAAGGATCGCCCACCCCCAGTGCTTCTTCGCTTGCCTCTGAACGCTGCTTCTGTACTTCCCACTAACTTTTCGAATGACATAGCTCGAGTCGAGACCGAAGAGAGACTATCGCGTCTCCACGGTCCTGGGTTATGTCCTTGATCAAAACAGAATGTGGGGCAGATCAGAAGTTATAAGTGAGAAGAAAATTTGACGACTCAACCTTAATAAAGATGCTTTTCTGGCGAACAGCTTTCTTTTACTAAGTATATTGGTTATTTTGTGCTTTTCCGTGCGTGAGTATTGCTGTGAATAGAGTTGTTTCAGTCAGCCGAAACGATAGAGAACTACGGAATATTGCTGGACCACTAGCGGCTAGTCTACATTTCATAGTCCATTATCAATCTGGGTAAAAGCTGTTTTTTAATTTAGTTTTTCATCTACTTGTTCACCTCACGGTTTTAGACCTTCACGGTAATTGCTGGTGCATATTCTCAAGACTCGCAATGGCAACGTTGGTTCTTGAGCGGACGAAACCTTAACTGCATATTTACAACTTGGTGCTACCCTGCATCTCAATGGCAACTTCACATATCTCACCTACAATGTCCAACGCTGACGGTCTGTCGTCTGGGTCATCAGGCATCGGACTTTCATGCGAACGAACAATCACTAAAATTTTGGGCTCTTCATCTTCGTAATGCAATTTAAATGCTCTGTAAGTCCTCGGCAGTACGCAAGGTCCTTCGTAGATTTCTCTGCTTTCGAGAACCGTAACCTTACCTTGGATAAGGATAACCTTTTAGCAAAGAGATTGGAAAGGATGATTAGTGGCCATGCATTTCGCTGCGATTGGTTAAAGCAAGGAAGGCAAAATGAGCTTTATCATTCTGCTGTCAAATGAAAACAACCAAATTCTAAGCTGTAATATACTTCTTTCATCAAAGGTTCATTAGCCTAGGCCCTGATCACAGCATGTTTTAAATTGTCCATGGCCTTAAAATTATGTATCTCTTACACCTCCTTATCAGTAATTAATACATTATGTGGGCTACTGTCGTAATCTCTAAACTGTATCTCGTGATTAAGATGTATTTTATGATACCTCTTTCATCTGTTCATTAGCTTTGAAGACAGGATTGGGGTCCTTGGGAAGAGTGGCAATGAACGATCGTTCACACATGATACGGATCTTCTCCTTGGTCCAGTTGTAGTAACTGGGTACATCCAGGAGAAGCGGCACGGCAATTCTGACACCACAGACTCTCCATAGACGATCTACGAGATCCGGGTAGCGTCTCATGGCTTCTTTCATATCTTCTGTTGTGATATAATAGGCCTTAATGATGGGAAATCCAACAACAAGGTGAGTTTTCAAAATACACTAAAATTACATCGTTTCAAGAGGCCTCAAGGCAGGACTGTGCCATATTTATGAAGAACAATTACGCTAACTATCACATACTGATATTGACAAATACTGTGTTTCCACCCTCAAATCTCGACAGCTAAATGAACAGGATTATACAGGACTCGGGATACCTCTTGGGCAGTTGTAGTTCATGAGCAGTTACGTAGTTACCCTTTTACGGTTCGTTTCTAAGCTAAATGACAAAATCAAGTTTGAAAAGTAAAACATCGGTGTTATCAGGGAAAATTAATACCTGGACTGCAGACTCGCAGGTGCAGGAGGAGTTTCTTCTTGATGAAGTAAGAAGACCCATCTCACCAATGAGGTTGCCGGCAGAAATGTAATCAGTAATGACTATCATCTCTCCTACTTCGGGTTCCTCACCGTCCATGTAACTTTCCTTCGCCACTGATACCCCAATCATCTGCAACAACAAAGAAAACCTGTAGCCGTCTAAAAGAAATTGGTGCGCAGTGCGGTTCGGGGGATTTGTGATGTATATTTTTTGTTCCATAATTTTAAATGTCAGTATCTAGAGCAAAAGTACTACAACTGATTAGGCACTGAAAAGATAAAGATATGAAATTAATAAATTAGGTAATAAATTAGGTAACTTTTACTTTTAATTTGCTGATATAAATGTAAACCAGTCATTACAAGTTAAGTTGGAAATTTTATGGACAGCACAAGACTTTGTTTACAGAGTCAAATTAACCTGTACATGTAGTGTCTTGATGCTTTCCTGGAATGACTAAGCCTGTTAAATAATAAAGGCAACTACTGAGAGTCATCATTAAGTCCTAAATAGAAACCTTGTCTATAGTGCTGAATTTTACTTGAATTATACTTGGAATAAGGCTACTCCTGCTATGTAGGATTGTATGGTTGGCCATCACATGCTGTTCCATCGATGGTGGGTACCCTCACCTTATACTATTTCAGACCAGTCGGCTAACAATTTACCAGCTCCTATTATATTTCTGGGTGGGAAGAGGTTCTTTTAGTGATCTAAGAAAAGCCGCTGACATTTTCATTCTATGATAACTGGTTTAATGCTAAGTACCTTAACCATTCCTGAAACAATCAGGTATATTCCCGTTAATTCTTCTCCCTGTCTTGTTATAGTGTCCCCAACATCAAACATCTTGATGCGAGCAGCAGACGTTATGAATTCGACCGCCTCTGATGGCATCCCCTCTAACCACACCACATTTCGGAGCAACTCCATGGGCTTTTGCGGCTGAATGGAGGCTGGAGCACTAAGTTGCCGTTTCATTTTTACTTCAACAATCTGTGCATTAAATATAAAATTTTGAGTTTTACAATTTTTATTAGAGGAACGCTATAATATCTTATTCGTACCTATACTTTTTATTGGGATACACACTTAGCTTAAGTATCGAATAGAGTCATAACGTAGGTAAGGATTAGAAACAAATCCTGAAACAACTCATTTGTGTCCTGAAAAAAGGAAAATCAACTGCTAGGGAGAAGAGATGGATATTGCATTGGTAGGAGGTGTAATCTGTAACCTTTAATCTTTAATCATTACTTTTATACGGTAAAAATTAATCAGGTGCAATAAATTCCAATAATTAAAATGTCTATGATCCTAAACCTAAAATTCTAATTCTAATATTCTTGGGTTGCACTGTCACGCAATAAAAAAATAATTGGAAACCCGTTTAGTGTATAAAGTCAAGAAATTATACTGTTGTAAGAGATGAATAAATAAGACACTTCTCCAAGTTTTAGGTCTGCACGTTTTCTCAAACTTCAAATATTTGGCAAAATATTTTGCCCTAATTTACAGAGCCCAGTATGGAGCCGCCATGTTCAAGTTGGTGTTCCTCCAAGAGACGCCAACATGGCTGCCGGAAAATAGCGTAAACATCTGGAACTTACTTTGGCTATCTAGGCCACCGATAATCTGAACTGATCAAGCAAACATTTAAACAAGCACTTTTCCTATTACTTTAACTTCTAAAAGGTTCAAAATCCCGAGATAAGTACATATTAGTCCTCGGAAAGGGAAAAGCAAGTTTGTTAACCGAGTCCTTCAGCGCATAATTTAATCCTCTTCTCGTTACAAATTTAGAAGTGAGACAGGTCGCGAGACAGATCTTAACCCAGGGGGGGGGGGGAGGTACTTTAGGAATTTCTGGGTGGGGATGTGCCGCTGGGACCCTGGAACCCTTGGCCTATACCAGAGCTAATTCAGCTGAATTTTGCTACCCTATACTAGAGTTAACTCCCAAAATCACTCCTATCCCAGAGTAGCTGTTTTCCAGAAACTGAGTTCACTAGCACAGTCTAAAGCAAAGCCAAAACAAAACCTTACAACACAATCGCTTCTCTCTTGCTGAGCAACGCCAAGCACGTACGTACGCATTATCAAGAAGATATTGTTTAATTTTAACCAGTATTAATACCACCGATTTCTGTCTGAATCTCGATTTTTGACAGTTATAATATCCAGTAGCGTTTTGATAGTCATCTTTCAACGCTGTTGAGGCTGAGTCGTGAAAATTTAAACTTGCCGATTTCACTTTTTTATATTTTGAGAACCAATTCCTGGCAGTTTCCTTAGCCCAGATAAAATCGTCAACCAACTGGTCAGTCTCGTGCAAAATGATACCCTATTCTAGGCCCAAACGCTCTGATTTATATACCCTATGCTAGAGTAAACTGCTTGAAAACCATACCCTTCACAGCGGCACATACCCATATAGCCCATGTATGGCAGTACTCCCCCCCCGGGGGGATCTTAACAGCATTTATCTCCATTTTATAGCTAAGCAAGGTAAGCCATGTTTTACCGATTCAAGTTTTCCTGCCTCAGCTTCATCTAACAAACCACCACCCTTGAGTTCGTGAATGACATCTCGTGCGTTGTTCAGAATGGTGCGAATTGCCTGCCGGGTTTTTACGGAGATTGCAATGCCTGGATGTTCGCGTTGCAGCATACCTGTAAAAAAAGCACACAAGAAGCTAAGGCGCGTGGTTGCTTGTAACTATGATTTTAAAGGTGGAGCCTAGAAGAAACTACGACAATAGTATTCCCTACAAGCCCACGGACGCCAAAGGACTATTGCAAGGTGCTTGTTTCACGCCGCTGCAAAACACTTGTAAATCCGTTTGTGTGAATTCACAGGCTACTCTACAAGCCCTGTAAAAGACGCTTAGGTCCCTGAAGAAGACAGGGATTGCAGTGATCCCAATTTTTTTGACCCTTTGGGTCCAAATTTCCTTTCTAAGTTATTCATTAAAAAGAAAAGTAACATAAAAATATGCTACAAGCTAAAACAAGAGTTAAGCTATGATGGAGTCACTCTGAGTATTAACGCTAGGCATGAATTCTTTGAGGAAATTATTGCAGTCAATTTTCTCGTGGCTTTTCTTGAGACTGAACTTATTAAAAAGATTTTTGTTACCGTGCACTACCAAAAGGTCTTTACTGTTAGCACTTGTGTGTGGCAATACGTTGATGAAGGTGTCGGCCTGTAATACCAACATCATCTGCATCACACAGATCACATGCAAATTTATAAACAACGCAATGCTGACTTACAATACTCGGCTTAATTTTTTCGGCTTAATATTTTGGGGTTTACCTCGGTGTAAAAACCTGTGAAGTTTTTCTTGGTTTTGTAGCTATTGTTAGGTCTATTATGTTGACCTTTTTGTTTTCTTTGTTAAACGTCACTGGCGAGTGTTACAGGTTTTTACACCAAGGATGAGCCATTTTTTGCTCACAAAAATTGGCTGTAAAGTGACGGCAATCTTATTGGTGAGATCATGTAATTGCCTACGGACTGCATTAGTGGCTATCTGGCCTTTGAAGGGAAGAACTATCCTGATCGTGTTGCCATAATCGGTTTTCTTTTCTGACCTGATTGCAATATTTTGAATAAACATATTAATAGTGGAATTTATGACAGGGTCCCCAATAGGGCTCTTCAATCCCCCCATCCCGACCGGAATTTTCCCTCAATCCCGACGGTTTCTACCGGCCAATCCCGATCCCGATCATATTTTCTTACCTCAACAAAAACGATCCTTGAAGTTCCGCTCCAGATTTCCTCACAGCAGACCCAAGCACTGACAATTAGGTGCGATTAGCTGTATCTCACTACACTAAAACGGTGATCTAGTTCATTTATTTTTCATGACTAGTTTTAAACGAGTTGCGTCAGTCAGTCAGTCAGTCATTTTTATGGTCTTTTATAGCTCTTTTCTTTTTTCTTTCTGTTTCGCCTCTTTTGTTCGATAACGCCTGCCTTCCGGATCACTTCAATCCCTGAAAAACGGATCTCTCGGATCGGAGATGATAGCGATCAAAGAAGAGCACTAAGGGCACATATCACGATGTGCCACGGCAAATTCACTGTTCACTACACATATGGCAATTCACTTCAATTCAATTTATTTCCTCTTGATGTAGGTAGTTACTAAATTACAGACATTTGTAGTTGCTAAACGATGTTTCTATTGAATTAAGTAAAAGTGCTGAGCAGGGTGGCCAAATAAACCATTCGGTTTCCTGTCAATCGCAGCTCAGAAGACAGTTTGCTCATTCGCAATTTTCTGTAAGCCTTTTGAGCAATTTTGACGCGTATAAAGAGTACTCGTCACTGTATTGTAGCTTTCAAAGGAAAACAGAGTAGTTTGAATTTCAAATCCATACAAACTCTTATAGTACGCTTTGGTCACCTATGGCTAAATGATTAATGCGAAATGTTTATTTGATGATTGGGGGATGATTGCTATCATCTAGGAGCTTCTTCTGCAATTCGCTGCAATTAAACTATAATTCTGCTATTGAAGCGAACAGTTCTTCCGAAACGTGAAACCGTTCCAAGCAAAAAAAATGCCTCGCGATCCCACGACGGAATTCCACCAACATAATCGTAGCCTCGTCGTTATTAGTAGAAAACGACTTGTCATCCAAATCTTCGCTACTGCTTGAATAGTACTCCAGTATGCCGTCTTCCTCGTCTGTTTCTTCGGCTTCGTTTCTCCGTTGTTCCCCGGAGCGTTCAAGGGAGACTGACTCACCCGGTCGCACGTCTCTCTGGTGGAGGTAGGAAGGCAGAGTTCCGGCTCTTGCCATTGTTGTCTCTTGTCTAACAGAGCGCTGACCCACTGCAGCACCAAACGTTTGTGCCCAGTCCCACAGATCACCATAGGGGTCACTATTTCCGACGTTAATAAGATGAGCTAAGATGACAGGTTGATTTTCTTTGCATATTTCAATCTCTGAAATTCCCCAATCTCGGTTTCTTTAAAGCGAAATTTCCAGATTCCCGCCTGTTAAAATCGCCAAATCCCGTGTCCCGGTCATAATTACAATCCCGAATATCGTCCCCCTTTTCCTTCAAAATCCCGAATCCCGGCCTTGAAATAAGCCCAATCACGGATCCCGAAAAACCTATTGGGGACCCTCTTATGAGGCCAATTGGATAGCCAAATCGGCACATTCATCGTTAAAGGCTTCTGACGTAGATAACAGCGTAAAGGCGCAATGTAACATGGTCTTCAATAAACCGGTTTTGCAAAGTTTGTCTGCATGGCTTTGAAAATGCAAGAGCAGACCAGTGTTGGTCGGCTCTCTATAAACACGTGTTTACAGAAAGCCGACCAAGAAACTTTTTATAGCTTGATGTTTTAAAAAGTCGCTTTTAGTGTAAAAACAGCAATTAAATAAAGCTCATCACAGTTACCCAGGCTTTTAACAACATCCAATCGGTTTCTTTCAGATCTTTGCTTTAAATCCTTTGCGATCCTTTTGTCAACCACCATGTGATCGATCAGCTTAATGATTTCTTCTTCAGCAATGATATAACCTTTGCCAACATCATAGCCAAAGCTTAATTGCCGGTTAATGATGTTGTCCACTGCGTCTATCAGTTTTGGAAGTAGAGTCTGCGAAAAATGGACGTAAATAGCAGTCATTATTTTTCCTATCTAAGTCATTTTCAAACATAAATTAAACAAGTAGACTGTATGACAAGAAAAATGTTGTTTACTATTTTCAAATATCTGTTTTCGTTCCAGAGATATTCAAGTATTTTACATGTACAAATTAGCTAAGTGATGACGTCAACACTCAACCAATTTTCTTGATCAAATACGATGTAGAAGGATTTCTCAGCCAATTTGTATAAAAAATGTTTGATGCTCTGGAGTAAGATTCTACTAAATGTGCTCCACAATACCAGCTTTTAAATAGTTTTGTTACCTTGACAGCATACTGGGTTCCAGACCTCCCCAATATTTAAGGGTTTTCTGGCCACCTTCAGCGTTCCATTTTGATATTTGCTAATGGTGCCTCATGTGCATTATCCAGCAAGCATATAAATATGTTAGGTCAAGTTCGTGACCTCAGTTAAAGTTTTTTCCTCTGAAAATCACTAATGACATATTGAAATCAAGTGGA
Organism: Catalaphyllia jardinei; assembly: GCA_022496165.2. Lineage (NCBI taxonomy): Eukaryota > Metazoa > Cnidaria > Anthozoa > Scleractinia > Caryophylliidae > Catalaphyllia > Catalaphyllia jardinei. The sequence continues at coordinate 4,622,333 of CM042751.1, forward strand.
AGGGACTAGATAAGAGCGAGTTGTCATAGAAACAGAATTTTTTGTAGCCGTAGGTGTTTGCCGTAGAACCATTAGCCTGCTAAGTTTCAATGATCTGTGCTGAAAATTGACCAAGGTAGCTCTCTTTATATACTAAATGTAATATTGGGTTGAGCATATGACGCGATTAGTCATCTCATTTGCATATTTTGCACATTTTACTTTTCAAACTTAAATATCTCTGGAACTAATGCAGATATTTGGAAACGGTAAACGGCATTTATTCTATCATGGAATTCTAAGTGATACACCTAAAAAATTAATGGGTATAAATTTGATCATAGTACCACTATAAGTTCTGTGGTTAAACTCTGATCTCCTATTGAACAAAATGAAGAGGAAATAATTGTACAATGAAAATTAAATACTGTGTTTTACTTGGGTAAAGAATGCATTTTAAGTATTGCCTATTCTGGTGTATTTTATTTTGATTTGCGTCTCATTGAAAAAGCTAGACACCCGAATGAGAAAATTGAAGACGCGACTTCACCGTTCTTTTTATAACTGGTTTTCACTTAACGAGCGGGTAATCGTTGGCGATTGAGCGTTTTCGATCAGATGGTTTTTCTACCCACAGGGTTGTTTTCATACCAATATGGCTCCCGTGAGGTCACTTAAAAACTCTCTGATTTAAATTTTAAAAGTTTCATTGGCAACCTGTCAATTGCCGCGATCGTCTAGTGGTTAGGACCCTGCGTTGTGGCCGCAGTAACCCAGGTTCGAATCCTGGTCCCGGCAACTTTATTTTTTCTTTTTTCTTTTCTTTTTTTTCCGAGTCGATTAAATAGCTTTTAAATACTGCATGATGAATTTAATTCTTTTTGTTTTTGTTTTTAATTTTGTTTGATTTATTTGTGTTTGTTATGATCATTGTCGCTAGCTGATTGAAAGGCTTGTTAAAATCACCTTGTTGCTGTGCCACTTGTCACGGTTGAACGCTTAACCCAGTATATACTTGATGTAAGAGTGGGACGAGTTCATTATGAAAATTTAGCTTAATCACGTACCTTGAAAAGTCTCAGCAAACGACCCATTCTCAGCACTCTAAATACTTTGGCCACCTTAAGAATAGATGGAGAGAAACTCCCTGTGGCCTTATCAGCCGCCTGGTCAATAATGATGTCGATAATGGACAAGACAACTATAAACAAGTCGAGCAGGTTCCATTTGTCCTTAAAGTAGTACCGTCGGAATGCCAAAGCCTGTCAGAGAACAATACCAAATGCAAAATTCTCATAACTGAGAAAATCTTGAAATCTGTTACTAACGAAGGGAATTTAGCGTACAGCGAGTTACATCGCCGATTTCAGACAGACTGGAACCTAAAGGAATTTATGAGCAGCAGGAATAATAAAAAGCGAAAAGATAATTGACCGGTGAAAATAAAGGTTGTCATTGGGTAAGTGTTCTTTACATCGGTTCTGACTGGCCATTTTAACTGGCCTCGCGGACCTTTTGTACGACACTCAGGGACTCTGAGAAAAAACTAAATGTTCCATTGCCGCGCAAAAACTATTTTTAAAATACCTTTAGTTATAGTGGCGCCATTCTTTGGAACAGTCTTCATTGTGACGTAAAGGAAGCAGAGTCCCTGAGGCAGTTTATACGCCCACTCAAACGAAATGTATAAGGCACGGCATTCGTGGAAAACAGGTTTTAATTTGATTATTTTTACTATTAGTTATTAGTTTTTCGCTGACGAATTTTTAACAGAGAAATAACAACAACATGATATTATGTATAAAATTCTAGGAGAAACGTAGACTCGGAAAAAATCGTGTTTAAATAAAGATTACTACTACTACTACTACTACTACTACTACTAATACTAATACTAATACTAATACTAATACTACTATACTGCTGCTACTACTACTACTACATAAATAAAGATTACTACAACTATACTCCTATGCTGTAAAACATACAGATATATTAAACAACAACAACAACATCAACACTAAACAACAAAAAGGCATCACCTTCCAAAATGCCTCAGTGATATAAATGCCACAGTATACGTAATTGATATGGTTCAAGATCGTCATGTACGGAGCATCGTCATCTGATGCCAGCTCCAGGACAATAGGTACCATGTTGATTATGATCAAGGTGTTAATAACCACATCAAAGACAACGTGTGCAGCCATATCGTACATAAAGGAAAGAATCTTGTTGTTTGGAGGCGGTATGCGTTCTGTCGGTTTGGTCTGCTTCAGCTGTTCCAATTTATCTTTCTAAGAGGAATAATAATAGGGGTTCAGTAAAAAGGTTTTGATAGTATTGAGAAAGGGTTTTCTTTGTTTTCACATGTACACTTGCCCGCAATCCCCTTACCTGTGAATTTTCTAGTTAGTCTAAAGGCAAGGAAAGGTTGTTACTGTTTTTATAGTTTTTTTTTGCATTTTTTTTATATTCCTTTATTTACATCAGTGCCGGGTTTATGTTTTGTGGGTTTTCAATCACTGACAGCAAATCAATTCAAAGTAATCTATAAGGATCTTTCGGTGTTAGAAGACACATACAAGCTTCTGTAAATAAGGTGGAACTCTCCAGTAAGGCTGCAAGTCATTCATCTCGATGAAACTGAAACAGAAAGAAAAATAACATGCAGTTGAAATTAAGAAATAAGAATGAAATGCTCCTTTGTCGAAAAGGCAATGTTGTTCCAAGATATATGAAATCACTCTTTTACCTTCACATTAACTGTAAAGAGTGTAAAGCGTGAACCGTGTTTGGGGTAACATTATAGTCTTTTGCTTGGATTTAAGTTAGTAGCAGCAAACCATGAGTGCACTCAACCTTTATTTTTAACAATCTCCTGTTATTAGAGAGAGCCAATAAATTTTATACAATAGAATGAAGTATTGATAAGTTAATTACACTGCAAGCCTTCCATTTAAATTTATTGCAAAGTGTTTATATAAGAAGAGTTCAGCACCACAGGATTGTTTTGAGACACCAATATGGCTGGTGTGACGTCACGTGAAAACACTCTTACTACTTGCTTTAAATTTTAAAAGTTTCGTTGACCACCTGTCAATTGCCGCGATCGTCTAGTGGTTAGGACCCTGCGTTGTGGCCGCAGTAACCCAGGTTCGAATCCTGGTCCCGGCAACCTTATTTTTTATTTTTGTTTTTATTTACTTTTTCTGGGATTAGCCTTTAACTACTGTATGATTGACTGGTTTCCTTTTGAGTTTTTAACGTTTAATTACTTTCTGAATTACGGTCATTGCCGTTAGATCAAGTTAGAAAAGAACGTTTAGCTCTGTTAGTACCCCTCTTCTTCGTCCATGGCGGTGTCAGCTAGGTTGATCAAGGCCTGTACTGCTTCGCGGGATAGCATTCCATGTTCAAACTGCTTCCAGTAACTGACTTTCAGAGCTTTGATTAAACGTACTCTACCGTCGTTTGTCATCTCTGCGAATTCTTTGGGCGAAGGTTCATTGGGCACGCTGCTTTCACAATTTGGACATGTGCTAAGACGAACCAAGAGTGGGGTCTCTTCTTCATGCTGAAAGAACAAGAAGAAAACCAATGCAAAAATGTACCTGGCAATGAACTGTAATCTTTCTTAATTAAAATTTATCAGGAAACGCCTAACCTCCCCCTCTACATGCATGTAAGGATTATGCATCTCACAGTCCCGCTCAGCCATATCCCAGTCTGCGTCAGCGAGGAAGCGGTCAGCCTTCAGCATGGTAAGGGTGCGTTGATTGCTTTCTTGGATCTGTCTCACGGCATTAGCCATGGCGATTTTCTTGGCGTCTGATATATCACTCATTCCGAGTTTCTCCAGCAGTTTCTTCATCGTTGTAGCGTTAACAAGAAGAGTGCACATTACAATGCCAGCCGTGTGCGCCAAAAGCTGAAAGATAAATAAGTACCTCCCTGCGTCAGTCTTAGTTTTAACGCTTCTCAATGTACCAAGAAAAAAAGCTTAAGATCAAGAAAAACGTTGCATTCCAGTGGACCAACATCACTGAAATGATAAACAAGTTCTGTTGTGTATAATCAAGTGAACAAAAAGGTGGCGATAGCTATAGAAGAGAAGCCAAGAAAACTTAACTTTAGCCGTTTGGTGTTTTTTTTTCCACCAGATTTACGAAATTTAGTCAAAGATATACGAACTAGTTATGCCTTGATTAGAATTTTGATATTCAAAAGTGGCTCAAATAGTCGTATAAATTCGTCCAATGTCATAGAAAACACTTTTTCTTCCGTATGATTGCACACAATCTTAAGCGTTCTCACTCTCCCAAAATCATGTTGCATTATGTGTTGGGTACTCCGTACAAAACGCCAGCACCACAGTTAGAAAGCTATCTGCGCCTAGTACATGTCTAACAACTGTACCTTTCCTCCAATCTGAGGATGATCAATATACACCTGCAATGCTAGAGCCAGGCCTACGGCGCCTCGAAGTCCACCCCAGGCCGCCACTACAGCATTCTGCCATGAAAGACCGTATCCAATACGCATCAGGATGGGGCTGAATGTCATCATAACTAAGCCCCTGAAAAAAGGAAGTGAAACAACTCTTTAATAAGCATAGAATGAATGAATGACTGACTGACTGACTGACTGACTGACTGTAAAAATGTAACGAAAAACTCCTTGAAGTGTCAAAGAACATTACAAAATGTACAAACGTTTCGGGCAGAGCCCTTCATCTGT
>CM042751.1:4637582-4645082 GCA_022496165.2 Catalaphyllia jardinei
ACCGTGGAAGCCGGATCGGCACAAATGCTGCGTACGGATACAAAACGGATACAAAATGTGCTCACAGCGTTCGCGGTAGACCCACACTAAAAGATGAGGAACGCTTTCGGAACGGGTTGGCCCGCAAACCTTACGAGAGATCTCTTTATGAGCGAACATTTATGAGTGAACCTTTCATCGAGAAACATGCTATATCAACTGAGTTATGTTATGTTAATCGAGAGAAGCATAAACTAAAGTCTCATCGTGTATGAAACCAGATGTTTTAGAATTAGACGAGGATACATTGGCAGAACATTTGCTATTTATAAACAATGTAACATTAACATATGAGAAAGATACTTTCTTAGTAACAACTGTTTGTTAATTGGTAGCGCATTAGTGACAGTGATGAGTATTCACTTTGATTACTAATCTTTCGCTTAATTCGTCAAGTGGTTTATCTTTCATGTTCAAGTTACTGTTGTCAATTTTTTATACGAAGATAAATGTTGTAACATTTGCAATTAATCAATGATGTAAAGTGAAATTCACAAAAGGATACTTTCTTAGCAACATGTATTTCTTAATTTGTCACGCATTAGTATATTAAGTGATAAATTAAGTATTTTGATTTCTCAACTTTCGTGTTAAGTTCCTGTTACAGTTGTGAATTTTTATAAGATGAAATGATTCACAAAAGATAATCTGAAATTTAACGAACTATTAATTCTTTACAAATAAAAATGTTTTTATTATTCATGATGGATGACAATTTCTTCTATGCCCATAGAAGAAAAAACACTATTCACTCTGCAGTAGTTGATAAAGAATAAAAGAAGACAAAAGACTCTAAGTTCACAGCCAACTAGTACACACAATCACTCTAACCAATAAAAACTTCTTAAACTGACGTATACTAGCCCTGTAACTCCAAATCCAAACAACCAAATTGGAGACTAATTGTACAAAATAGGCCATAATATATTACAAGGGATCATGAAAAACATCCTCAGCCCAAAATATTCATAGTTCAAATGCTAATAACCTTGACCAATGACTTTTACAATTCTTTTCCTGATAAGAAATAACAGCATTTGGTTTTCAAAGTTACAAAGTGTAATCTCCCTAACACTTTATATTAAACATGTTGATGATTACCAGCAACCTTAACCTGGAACCATCTGTTAACCCGCTACAACTCTCTAAGCCAGCAAAAAAATTTTTACTCAAGTAGAAACTCAAAAAAAATAATAATGAAATAAATGGTTGCTAGTAAAATGTTTGAAACAATAGCCCTTAATATATGGGGGGCATTATCTCCCCCAACCAGCCCAGGAACATGTCTTCAGCCTACATAACAACTATCAGTTTCAACTTGTATACATAAGTAATAACCCTGCATTTTCAACATACCGATACAGAAACAGTTACAAGATAAACCATCATTACAAAAAAAAACCTTGCGAAACTACGTGCAACAAAACCAGAGTTTCTCTCCAACATAAAGCCCGAGTGAACGCAAATATGCGTCTAGTTTATTTTTATTTCTTTAGTGTTTTTCTATCTTAGAAAACTATTATTTTCAGATTTTCTTCAATTAATAGGTAATTTTGTACGAGGCCAAAATAACTAAAATTTCTGTGACTAAGCTTTCTCGTGTTAGATGAAAACACATTACCCTCATTTTACGGCAGGCCTCAATGGTTGATTCCAACCCTGTGATTTTCTTGACAGCATGCGACCCGAGGTACTGAAAAAGAAAATAACCTCTCAAACTCAAAGCTAATGGAGGCAAAGCGAAAAGGGGAAAAAAATCGGCGAAATGTGAAATCAAAGAACTACAGGAATGTTAGCCTAAAGCGTTGTAGACGGTGAAAAAAAGCGATCCCAAAATGTTTTAATCAACGCTTGCTGCAGGCTGTGGGAAGGCTTCAAATTTGAGCTGTCTTACGTTACGTGTTTGGTTATCTGACCCAGAGCAACAACGAGAACCAACGAGGTTGAAGAATGTTTCTTTGCCTAGAGTGGTACCATTCTTTACCGGGGCTGACGCTAACAGGGGAATTCATGGGCTATTTCCATCACTTCACACTACACTGCAAATGCCTGATTTGGTTCCAGCTTGAAAATCGCAATAATACCTAAGTTATCTACCAAACCACTCATTTCTTTCATTTGTCGGTTTCTTTGAAGGAGCCTTGAAAAGTTGTTTGTAATCCGTGTCAATCTTCTCCATCCTTGACCATCCTTGTTCCTTTATGGTTTATTATTATCTCTTTGATGTTTTTTCTATCTTTGCAAAGTATTATTTTCAGGTTTCCTTCAATTTAAAGGTATTTTTGTCGCGCTCCTTTAAACAAATGTTTTCACTCACCAGGGTGGTGTAGTTGACACATCCTTTAATCAACACTGACGATTCGTGTTTCCACTTTTTCGATTTTCTCGGCTTTTTTTGGGGCACCTGCAAAATAAAATTGTACCATGCTCAGCACAAAAATCTCAATTTATCCGATCCTACTTTACGCTAGTTCAAGCTCCTTGGTTTGAGAACGAGGCTTGCGTGACGTCACACCTGTTTGTTGCCAGACGTGAACTTTTCAGCAGCCGCCATCGAATCTTCGGCGCTACTCAGTGATAGTGTAGTCATGGTGGCTGGAGGTTTCTCGTCTGGGCAATACATCTGCAGCTCGGCCAGCTTCTCTTCGAGATCCGTACTGCTTTCGTCAAGGTTTGGGGCCTGAAAATCATAGATAAAACAATGATTCTAACAATTTTATAAGAACGGGAATATCGCTGTTTACCTAACTGTTTCCTCGCTATTTTTTTTGTCTGCCCGTTTGCTTGTTTGCAGGCTACATGTAGTTCATTCTTTCCTTCCTTCGTTGGTTCAGTCATTCACACAGTTAGTCACTTAGAAGGTCTGACACGCAGGTAGGCATCCGGGCAGTCAGGCAGTCAGTCAGTCATACAGATGGACAGACAGACAGACAGTTAATTAGTTTTTCTGTGCAGAAACAGCCATGGTCCAATCAAAATTGTATTGCATTCACTCAAGTGACTCTTAAAGAAAGTTGGTGAGGCTATGAGGACATGTTATTTGACGATGAAATTAGAAAGAAAAGCAGAGAGTGCTTACTTCTTGTTGGTTCTTCCTTTGCCGTTCTTGTACGTCTTCTTTTAACGAGGCGAGTATTCGTTTTCGATGGCCAAGATAGTTTACTTCCAAAACCTAACAATCCAAAAGTAAATTTTGTAACTTTATTGTCACAGTGTACTCAATTATAAAATCAAGACACGTGACAAATATTTTGAGTTCTCATGGCAACTAACCGACGTCAGCTCCACTTCCCAAAGCATGTGAATTCTCTCCATAGACGTAAAGCCATTGTGCCGAAACACGTCAAAGTACTCGGGAAGGCGAAGTAGCTCTAACCAGTCCTCTAAACCCTCGGGTTTGGATAAGGCCGGGTCGCTAAGCCGCGGACAAGCTGGTAAGGACTTCAAGGCTTCCATAATTGTCCTATTGAGATAACGAGTGAGTTGGTTCAAGTTTGAGATGAAAGAGATGGCTACGAATAACTCAACTCTGTTAGAGGAGTCACTTCATAATTTGCGTATCTTGAAAAGTTAACCCTAAATTTTTCAGGTTCTTTGTACGTAGCCGAAACAAGTCAAAACAACACGACTGAGCTGCCTTGACGGCAACATAAAAATTGCAAGGTTGCCGTACACGACAAACACCAAAAGCAAAATGTTGACACTCCAACACCCACAATAATCACTAATCTGTGCTTAACGAGGTCGAGAGCCTGGAGAACATTCCTTGAACAAAGGAAGCGTTCGATGTTGTAGAACCGATGGTGACAGATTGTCCTAAATTTCTCAAAGCAAGGCATGGCATTACTCATTTAACTCCCCCAACAAAAATATTGTGCCCCTGACAATGGACGGTCAAAAGAACTTAGGCAATCAAGAGAGAGAGAGAGTGGCTTACCGCAAATGGTATTTAAACAGAAGTACTACAAACAATATTTAACTTCTCTTTACCTTCTATGAGAAAAGTCTACAATTCCAATGTCCAACAGATCATCATCTTCGAGAACTCCATTCTATTCATGAATAAAGCACGGTTTGTTACAGAAACAGGAGGCAGCGTGGCCGAGTGGTTAGGGCGTTGGACTTGAAGTCCCGAGATCGCGGGTTCAAGTCCCGCTCTGACCACTTAGCAGGAGTTGTTTCTCTGTAGACCCTTGTTATGCTTGTAAATAGCCAACCGGTCTGCCTCCCGCCAGTTGGGATTTAAAACCTATTATGTTTATTGAAAATACTCTATTTTTGAAACAGTTGTTTCTTTCTTGCTTAGTTGAAATATTTCTTTCTTTCAGTTTAAGGGGCCATGCTATTTCCAGGTAAGAGCAAAGTAAACGTTTACACATTTCCCTTTTTAACACTACAGATTGTTTCCTTCTCTTTAGTTCGAGTACAAAGCTCTTTCAGCGTTGGCACAAAATTTTGAAGTGCGAGGCGTTTCTTTCAGGAGTAGGCCATATTTTCCTAACAACGCAGAAACTTAGCCCAGCAGAGTAGCCAACCAAGACTGAATATGAAGAGAAGCAGATTGTGATTTTCACTGGCAAACAGCTAAAAGTTAATTGTCTGAACAGCTGAATGGGTTAGATTTAAGAGCTGGCACGTAAATAACCCTAATGTGTAAAACAATAATTTATAGAGCTCGATGGAAATGAAACAAAGAATGCGAAACCACTGTTTGCACTTAAGTCAGTAGTGTAGCAGCTGCCTTTGTTTTATCATTGTAGCAGCTATTACTGTTTTGTGACTAGGGGGGCAATGTTTCTGTTGTTTGTTCTACTGTACTCTCAAAAGGTTGCAAGTCATTCATGTGAGACCTTACGAGAGCTGCTACATCACTCCTTTAAGTTATATCCACTTATCAATTTATCACGGAAATGGAAGAGATGACTGCCAAAACAAAGCTCTACACCAAAATACTTCACGAGCTTCTTAACAAAGAAAGAAAGCGCTTGGAAACGCAAACAAACGAAGGTCTACCTACCAAGAAGTTGATATCGTCAAATCCATTCGCCATCATGGACGACTCATACTGATCAAGCTCCAACGCCTTAAGCCAGTCAGGAACAGTTTCTGCCTTACCTGTTACACAAATATGATCAACATCTCAGTTCTCCTGTCTGTCGCATATTTTCTTTAAATCTACCCCACCTACCAGGGATCTTGATCGATATTTGCATCTCGCCTTGTATATAAATTATCTTCGGTGACTTTGACTGGCGTGAATGAAGGTCATTCATGTTCAAGACTTTCCTAATGTAGTTTGTTATCACAGGAAAAAGACAAGGAAAAATCAGTGTGATTTAAGACCTACCCGCAATAGCGATCTGTTGCTCCAAAGTCTGAGGCACTTCAATTTGACCAATAGAAGATAGGAAAGCTTCGATCTAAAGAAACACAGACAGGTGTTATCGCCTACAAGATCGCGTTTCATGAAGTCCCTGTTGCTGAAGATACAAGAAATTCTATATTTGCGCATGTCTTTATGTCAAAATGAGTCTTCGTGGGAAACCATTCACATGGAAATTATTTTCCTTTGCAGGTTAATTTTCATGCAAATCAAAGTCATTTTGTACGAGGACTCGTTTTGAAACAGAGGCACAAGGGAACTCGAAAATGGCCCAATGAAATACCTTTTCCCATTCTTCTCTCTCGTCCATGGGGCTATCCGCTGACAGTGTGCTCAACCTGTAGGACCCAGGCCTTTCTGCAGATGTTCCTCTCTTGACAACACTGCCGTTTTCGTGGGGTTGACTCCCGTTGGCCTCCGCCGCTTCGTCGCCTTGTTTGAACAAAACGTTCTCGTAAATCAATGGCGATGGTTTGACGTCGCTTTCGGCCTCAGCTCCGTCTGGTGCCTGACGCTCGCTATTCGGCGCAGAGTCGGTATCAGTAAAAATGTCCTCTCGTGAAGAGTGCGGCGAAAATCTCTTGTGCAGCTCGCCAAAATCGCTTTTCTTTGGGTTTTCGGTCTTTGGCGAAAGGGCGGCGGCAGGGAGAAAACTGAACGGATCTTGATTTCTTTCGAAAGAACCCGATTCATTTTCAGCTTTCTTAGCATTGCTCGGCTTTGGTGCATACTCCTCGTCGTGCAAGCTGTCACTTCGTGGAAGAACCTTCGGTTTGGACTTTTTACGTGGCATGGGACGGGGGGGTTGGGGTTGTTGGGGTGGTTCATCCTTGACATTTTCAGGATCCTCTGGGATTGTTGACATGGCTGAGGGCTGAAGAGCCCCAATCGCTTCTAACACTGATGCTTGAGCAGTGTTGGGTGATGGTGGCGAGAAAGGTGGCGTTAAGACCGACTCCGAAATAAACGATACCTCGCTGGAGGTGGTGCTCTCTCTGTTCTTTGTTTCACTAGGTCCTACTGCCGTAGCCGACAGTGTGCAGTACTCTCCCCCGGAACTTCGCGCACTCATTTGCCGCACTTTCTCCCAGTCTATGGTTCCCTTTTCAGAAGGACCTTCAAGGCGCACTTGCTCGTAGGCCCTTTGCTTAGGGGGCCTTACCGGGGGCGGTGGTTCTTGTCTCATGCCAGGGTGCCAGTCTGCATATTCGTTTTGTCTCCGTGGAGGGACCTTGGGGAGGGCTGGTTCGTGTTCCTTTTCAATCCACTGCACATCACCACTGCTTTGGGACTGAGGCGGGGCAGCTCGGGGAGGTAGCTGTTACGGGAATCAAAGAAAACATTATATTACTGAGAAAAATGATGGAGAATTTGCTGAAAAACAAGAAGGCGACATGCCTGTCAAGTAGCTATAGAATAGGGACAGATGATCAAATTCAATTACATAAAAATTTACACTTCATGCCTCATGCAGGAAATCAGCATACGTGTCAATTTTTTCCCGACGCTCGATTTTTTTCAGCAGCAAGGTTCTCTTATCCCCTCCCCTCTTCCCGCCTCAGAGGGTGGGGAGAATCCGCTGAACGATATGAGTGCAGTCCAATTGACTTTGCGCCTACACACACCTCGCACAACGATTTCCTACAACCAACGTTTCGAACATCTGTGGAGGAGAGAGCCCTCTCTCCAACTTCCGTAAATTAGCCAGCAAAGAAATTTTACGACATAACAGGTTCACAAAAACTCGTTTGAACGAGTCTGTACCGAGCGCAAACAAAATGTGAAGCTCACCGGTGGCACATCCCTTGGAGGTGGAGCAATCTCGTACACAGGCGATGACATAACAGGGGGCACTTCATACAAAGAGGGCGACACTGGAGTGTTCATTGCACCACATGGTTGCTGGGCAATTTGCGCTGATCCTGTCAGGGGCCCTGCTCTTTGTGGACCAACCATAGAATACGGAGGTGCCGACACTGGCATGCTCGTTGCACCAAATGGTTGCTGGGCACTTTGCGCTGATCCTGTCAGGGGCCCTGCTCTTTGTGGACCAACCATAGAATACGGAGGTGCCGACA
>CM042751.1:4650082-4655037 GCA_022496165.2 Catalaphyllia jardinei
TATTTTCATGTGAGAACACATCATCTTGAAACGAAAGCCCCTCTTTCATTTCAGACATTTTGATACTTATATCAAAAAAGAAACATTAATTTTTAGTGCCCTCTCCCAACTATGCACCAAAACCACTGAAAGGATGGCAAATTGTCCTTCAAAAGCCATCGGTCTCACAATCATTTCGTAGTATTCCACGGGGCTCACAGTCACAATTTTTTAATGGTTAATTGCTTCTCGCAGTCTCGATTTTTTTCAAAGCTGTCTTGGAGTCTCAATTTGTTCGCAAGGCTAACAAAGCCTCAAACTCTAATTTGTTTGTATGTTTAAAATATATATAAAAAAATTATGGCATCTGAATGTCTTAACGTGTGAAAGTCTTGAGCTTGCATTTAAAACACCATAAGTCTCCTTGCAATTTTAAAAGTCAAAATGTGTTGGGCTCACAAAAACAAACGCTATTCCCATCTTCTCACAAAGTCTCACTTTGACCATTTACCACTCCTCGCACCCTCAATAAGACTTAAACAAACCTTGACGATTTGGTACACTTTCATAACTCACTTTCCTTGTGTACATTGCTGACTTAGGTCGATCTGAAAATCCCTTCAAATGAAAATATACAAGGTAGTCATCAGTCAGTCACTTTCTTTGCATGGAATACAAAAAATACCAAATACAACTGTATGCTGCACAGTAAATTGAGTTTGACTCACAGGGAAAGTGTTTGATGTCCTAGAAGTCCTTGTATTAGGTCTGAATTCTAAGGGGAACAAAACATAAGCCAACAGGATTACCATGCTTTAAGTAGTAACATACAAGTTGTATCAAACACAAGAGACATTTTTAAATACCATGACCGGAGAGTTGAAAACAAGTAATGTGGACCTTGGTTTTTTTATTCAAGAAATTCATTAAAGAAAATTCAGGTAAGCCTTTTGCAGTTCATTTACAGAAAACATCCATTCATTTGTGTCCATATTTGTCTCACTATGGTCAATATACTCTCATTAACACTAGTAATAAGACATTCATTTACATAGGGACATTCAAGAATAACATTAATTTTTGCATATGTACATGGCAATTTTAAAAGATCAGTGCTAGACACCTGTGCATTTCATGACGCAGATGCCAACAGTGATCACCACTTAGTTATCGCAAAGACCAAGTTGCGTCTGTGTAGAGTAGAGAGGAAATCGAACAGATTAAAGAAGTACAACACCCCCAAGCTCAAAGTGCCTGAGGTGGTGCAGCATTTTAAAAAATTGAACATTGGAACAGATTCAGCTGCCTGGCAGAGGAGGAGGCCCATAATAATAATAATAATATATAATAATAATAATAATAATAATAATAATAAATTAAAATTTATACCACGCAGTTTCTATAAAAAATATTCAACTGCGCCTTACAATAAATATTAAATTAAAAATAAAATAGATATTCAAAATTACAATTCTAAAATTCCATAAATAAATAAAATAATTCATCAATAATGCAAATTATTTTTAATAACTATAGTAACTAATTAAATGCCTTATTAAATAAAAAAGTTTTAAGCCTAATTTTAAAAATATCTAAACTGGAAGTAGATCTTAATGTGGTAGGAAGCAAATTCCAAAGTCTAGGGGCAGCACAACTAAACGATCTATCTGCCAGGGTCTTCTTGGTTCTTATTGTCGGGAAAGCTAATAAAGCTGCAGAGTCATCGTTGCACCTGTGATAATCGTGCTCAGGATGTGGAAAATGACTGGAAAAAGATCAAGCAAACTTACCAAAAAACAGCTGAAAAGGTTTTGGGTTTCAGTCAAGGTCCAACAAACCATGGATTAGTGCTGAAAGTTGGAAGAAGACAGATGATAGGTGAGAGCTGACAAAGAAAATGGATTCCACCAGGTCAGAAAGGGTCAGAGAGCAGCTCAGAAATGCATATTCATCCAAAGACAAGGAGTTGAAGAAACAACTCAAGAAAGACAAGAATGACTGGGTAGAGAGGGTCACTGAGGAACCACAGAAAGCTGTAGAACAGGGCCACCTTAAAACAGTTTATGATGCTACCAGGAAACTGTCAACCAAAAAGAGCAAGACCATTGATATGATAAAGAGCAAAGAGGGAGTGCTGCTGACAAAACAAGACGAAATTCAAACCGGTGGAAGGAGCATTTCCTTGAAGTCTTGAATCGTCCAGCACCTGAAGATACAGGAGAGTTTGATGGCGAGGATGCGATCCCTGAATCTGAAGCAATTATTAATGTTGATACACCTACAAAGGAGGAAATTTATGCCGCCTTCAAAGAGATGAAGAACGGAACCGCTGGAGGAGTTGATCGTCTGACCGTCGAGATTCTAAAGGCAGACTTAGAAACATCTGTGGACGTCTCACATTACCTCTTGCGTAAGGTATGGGAGCAAGAACAAATACCGGAGGATTGGCAAGGGGGATTGATAGTGAAACTGCTGAAGAAAGGTGATCTAACTGAGTGCAACAATTGGAGGGGTATAACGCTTATGGTGGTTGCAGCAAAACGTCTAGGCAGAAGGCACGAATAAGGGATAGAATTGACCATAAGCTGCATCAGGAGCAGGCAGGCTTCAGGAAAGGTTGCGGTACAATGGAACAAACATTTATACTATGCAATATCATTGAACAGTGCATAGAATGGAACGCCAACCTTTATGTCTGCTTTGTCCACTTTGAGAAAGCATTTGATTCTGTAGATCGTTCTGCACTCTGGAGGATTATGAGGAGTTGCAGCATTCCTGAGAAGATTGTGAAGATGGTGAAAGTTGTGTACTGTGGGAGTGAATGCGCTGTAATCGATGGGTCAGGTGCATACGATTGGTTTGAGATGAAGACTGGTGTTAAACAGGGTTGTTATATGTCTGGGTTTCTTTTTCTGCTTGCTGTGGACTGGGTTATGAGAAGGACCACCAAGCATGGGAATACAGGTGTCAGATGGAAGTTCAACAACTTCGTGGAAGATCTTGACTTTGCCGACAACCTAGCCTTGATCTCTAGCAGTGGAAGGCATATCCAGACTAAAGTCAGCAACTTGGCATGTTATCCAAAAATGACGGGTCTCAGGATAAACACAGCAAAGACCATGATAATGAACTGGAACAACTCTGCAGGCAGAAGGGTCCAAGTTGATGGAGAAGAATTGGAAATGGTGTCAAAATTTGTTTACGTAGGAGGAACAGTGATTCAGGGAGGGGTTCAGACAAGGACATTAACAGAAGACTTGGAAAAGCCAGAGCAGCATTCAGCAAGCTTAGAAGTATATGGAAGAACGATCAACTAAAATTGAAAACTAACCTGAGGATCTTTAAGTCCAACGTTCTAATTGTTCTGTTATACGGTTGTGAGACATGGCGTATGGCTAAAAGAGATGTGACCAAGCTAGATGTATTTCTACACTAAAGGCTTATGAGGATCTATTGGCCTATGAAAATATCAAACAAGGAGATTCGAAACCAGGGTAACATCAGCACCATCAAGGAGCAAATATTCCGGCGGCACTGGAAGTTCATCAGCCACATCCTCAGAATGGATCCAAACAAACATCTAAAGACAGCATTAACGTGGGCCCCAGGGGGGAGAAGAAGTTGTGGAAGACCAAAAGAGACTTGGCGTAGGACTGCAGAAAGAGAAAGAGCAGCACTGGGTTTTAACTCATGGAGCAAGGCAGCAGTGGATGCTCACAACCGTGTGACATGGAGAAGGTGAGTGTTCAGCCGTATACCCACATAGCGGTTATGGCAAGAGAAGACATGTATTAACATTCAAAATCATCAAGAGATAAACAAACCCTTCATTTGACATTGAATGTATAATTATGGTGTAATGTAATAAAATAACTTTGTATCATACTGCAACGATTGTGACTTCTCATGCAAATTCTGTTATTGAAAGTCTTTTGCTGAAATTGGATTGTCCAAAAGTGTAGATGATTGCCATTTCGTGACAACGAATTTTATTTTGAGAAAAACGCAAATACATTTACAACCAAAGAATGTCAAAGGAAGGTATCGTTTATCTTTTGAAAATTTTGAATGTTGGTACATAATGCAAATGTCATTCTTGAATGGACCTTACGTGCAAACAATGGTCATATTGGTGTTAATGAGATTATATTGATCATTAGAAAACAATCCTAAGAAAGCACGCGCGCTGATTGGTTCATAATCGTGTTTGTGTAACTCGATGGAGACTAGCGCGTGCTGTTGAGGTAGTGATGGCGCGAGCAAAGAGAATTTACATTTTGATAATCAAAGTTAACAAGTTGTTTTCCTTTTTCTCGTGGCGGTGTTTTCTAAAAGAAATAGAAAACATGTACTCCGTGTTTGTATCGAGTTATATAAACACTCGTGAAAGTTTGGGAGAACTCGAAAGAGCTGTGGAAACACTCGGCTGTGGCTCGTGTTCCCACAGCATTTCTCGTTCTCCCAAACTTCCACTCGTGTTTATATAACTCGATACAAACACGGTACATGTTTTCTATTTCTTAATAATGAAACAGATTTGGACTCAAATGAATGGATATTTTCTGTAAATGAACAGCAAAAGGTGTATTTGATACTATTTTCTAAAACAAACCCCCAAATTAATAACAATTTTCATAAAAATATCACACTGTTTGCGTTTGAAAAAATGTCACTAGACACCATAGGAATTGAAAACCAAGAGAAAAGAAATTAAAATATTTACATTTAATAATAATATTACATACATGTACATTATGAGCTTGAGATTTCTAGACACTTCAAATATGCGAAAAAGCGGCCGCCACCTTGTTACCAAGCGCACGATAGATAGACGATCTGCTACGCCACACACAGTCTAATAGATAGCAAGTAGTGTAGCCAATCATAGAACAGTATTTGAATAGAATGCTAGTAGATTAATACAATCATAAAGTGGTCACAACTTAAAAACTAGACATTAGAGTCTTTGAAAAAAA
>CM042751.1:4655637-4668137 GCA_022496165.2 Catalaphyllia jardinei
CCCCCCCTCTCACATGGATTTCCTGAAGCCTTAGACCCCCTCCTGCCTGGATTTCCAAAAACATTTATGGGGTTTACATGTAATTTAAATAAAGTAGAATTCTATCCACAGTGACACTCACGTCCAGAATATGTAATACTCTTGTGAAACTTCTAAAGCTTTAGCAAATATTATACTCACATTTTATTCTGTAGGACTCATTATAATGAGCTAAATACAAAACCCTTTTGTACTCATATTTTATTGAATACCTGTGACTTGTTTCTTACACAGTACAAAATATGCCTCCAACCTTATAACAATAAGACTTTTGGTAACTTGAATTAAATATCACACCTCCAAGTTGGTCTTTTATTAGGGTGTGAGCAAAAAAGTATGTGGAATATTTTGGAGGAAAATTGTGCAGGAAAATACTTTGATTGACTGCATGGAATTGTGTGGATAGTGCAATCTTTTAATGAACAAAATTTCACTTTCAACTGTTCTTGCCAAGTGCTACAGGAAGGAAATTCTGCATTAACAATAGTTTACAACACAATACATGATCTTAGCCAAATGTATTTCCCTAGCAGTTCAAATACAGCTAGCAATCACCAATTGTTTCACCAAATTGTGTCTGACTGACTTGGTTTAACAGAATCATGTTGTGTGACACAACTTAAAGTGCCACTAAGCCATTTTAAAACTTAAGAAGAAAAAAATGCTGTTTACTATTTTCAAATATCTCTTTTCATTCCAGAGATATGCAAGTTTTTAAAATATGCAAATTTAGCCAAGCAATGACATCATACACTCAACCAAATTTTGATTGAATGTGATGAAAAAGATATCTCAGCCAATTTGTATCAGAAATGTTTGATTCTGTGCAGTAAGATTCTACTACAGATAAATGTGCTCCACAATTTGAGCTTCACAGTTTTGTTCCCATGACAATATATGAAACCAAAATAGAGTGCTGTATTGCATTATAGATGAGTTCCTTTTTAAAATAATTATTCCCACCTTCATTTAAAAAATTCCTTATTTTGTTTGTCTTTTGTCATATTTTCTGTGTGGTTACTGAGTGTGCAAGAACCTGCATAGGTTACTTGAAGTGTAACCTATTAGCTCGATTAACTTATTAGCTCGTCTAACCACTTAGCTCGATTAGCTTCAGCTATTTCTAAGTGGCTGTGCTCTTTTTATCATGTAATTTTTCTTCTTGGTATTTATTTATTTTTATTATATTTTTTGGGCACGAATAAAGATTGTTGTTTGTTGTTGTTGTTGTAGTGTATCAGGGAAGGAAGATTATATAACTGAAAGATTTCAACTTTTTTCAGATTCAGAGGGCACTGATGTCACATTTCCTACATATCAGGGCCGTAGCCACAAAAGAGTGAAGACTGAGGCAATGTCCATGAAAGAATTTTGACTGAGGCAGTGTCCGTGGTTAAATTCTCCTTCTTAGGTATTTAGGGTGTTTATGACGACTATAAACAATAAAAACGAAAAACAAATTACCGAGGCAAGTGCCTCAGTTTGCCTGTTACTAGCTACGGCGCTGCATATAAAAGTTTGCGGTTACATTTGGTAGGAAATGATCCCCAAATAAGACTTTGTCATGTTCAACTTCCCCTCCTGCCTGGATTCCCATAGCCCTTGGCCCGCGCTTGTGAGAATTTCCAGAAACCCATCTGTTAATGTTGGCGAGGTGTAGATTTTTTCTGAAATAACCCAATATCATCTTTCAAGGGTGGCTCTTGCAAATGTCAAAATCATGCAAGAGGTGAATTACACTCACCAGTAAGTGTTCGTTTAAAGCTAGACACTGGTTCTTTGAGACTGCACTCTGGTTAGCAACAATAAGAAGAAAATTAATGGTTCAATAATTATTATTAGTCATTAGCCAGAGTAATCATCCCAAAGGTGTGAGCAAGATCAGTAGTAAAATAAATTAAAATTAACAGTAACAGTAACAGTAGCAGCTTTACTTCCCTTATCTTTTATAAATTAAATCACATAGTAGTATGAAATAAGAGCACAGTGTAACTGATAACCTGAAATAACCTGAAATAGTTACAAATGCCAGGTTGTCAGTTAATTACAAATAAATACATGTTACAATTTGTAGTTGGTAGCTAACTAAAGTAAACACAAAGAAACATTAGATCCAGTAAATGAAACTAAGGAAATTAAAATTACAATTAAAATTATATGACTGTATTATCCTGACTGACTGCACTAAAAAGACCAGTATCTGTTTGAAGAAAACAGCCAGTTTGTTAAAGTTACAGTAACTTGACAAATGTTAAAGGAAAATAATTAACTCTACTTGTAAATCAATTTTATCAATTAAGGTTACTTCAATACCTCCAGTTACCCCTTCAAAAACAATTCATATCTGCATTATTTTTAAGGAAACTACCACAAAATATATCAATAGAAAGGTTAAGGTGTTCTTTTGTCTTTGAGAAATTCCATGTTTATATTCTTCGAAGGGCCTGGCTTCAATTTTTCCCCTGTCCAAGGACTTTTCTCTTCCTTTTTTAGTATGTTTCATGACCTCAATAAGAGGTAGCATGGAAATGCACATTAATTTGAGAAAATAACTGCGAACTAATGTGTAAACAAAAAATACTAATGAGGCCCTGGTAATAAGAGCTACCAAAGGAAGATGTTTTTGCACAAAACATTAATGCACTATGTCTTTTATCTTTAAAAAATCTTTTTGTGAAATAAGTTGCACACATTACAAGATTTTACTTTGATTTTTTGAGAAACGTTACAATTTTATAGTAACTGTTTTGTTATGCTAAAATGAAAAGTTTGACAAAAGTAGCACTCTCAAGGTATTGTGTAATTACAACAAGTTAACCCAAGTTCAAACTAGTGTAAATGTGGCAGCATGTTTTACAGTACTGCAAAAGATAAAGTCCAGCTCTGATTCAGCCTAGTGGCTCATCAATCTAGCACTTAATTACCAGTATCTCCAGTTTCTACAACATGAAGTGACTTGTATTCACTGGAGTACTAGTAAAACAGTTTGTTTACCATTTACACAGGGAAACCAGCTCATCAATGGCTGTGCAAATGGTAAGCAAAAATACCTGATCTATGGTAAGTTCTGTTTGGATTGTCCTAATTTTAACCATTTACTCAAAACCCCCTGGCCAATTTACTAAGAGAGCCCAGGTTGAATTCAAAGAAAATGAAGAATTGCAAATGGTATCCACTTGGATATTTTGATTGGAGATCTAGAACTTCTTAATATGATGTTTGTTGTAATTTCTCTGTTAGTATACTCACTTAGGAGGTTGGTTGGACGCATCTTGATATGCCTTAATGTGACAGCATGATGCTGTTAGTGAGTTCATATGTGATGCTTTAATGTGACAGCGCGATGCTGTTAGTGAGATCATATGAGCCAGAACGTGGCTGTGTAGCCGAGCAATGCGGTTCCAGTCAAAACCCACAATTCGACCCTTGCTCACCACAGAGTCTCCAGTAGCTCAGTGGTAGAGCATCCGACTAGATCACAGAGGGTTGTGGGTTCAAATCCCATACGGGACTCGGATTTTTTCCGAGTCTACGTTCTTTCCTAGAATTTCTTAATATGATGTTTGTTGTAATTTCTCTATTAGATCTTAGACTACCTTTATAAACATCCCATTTATTTAAAAATGTTCCAGTCAGTCAAACAAAAATTGTCTTAACATTAGCATTTTGACCAAAATTTCTGGAATTTTCGGGCACTAAATAGTAAACAACATGGCAGGGTAATACAATGATCTCAGCAAGGAGTGAAGCATGGACCAGTCGATATACAGAGTCCAGTGCACTAACAAATAGGTCACCCCAACTCCCTAAAGTACTGCAAAACTCACCATAAATAAGACTTTCTATCTCTCTTGCCTTTGCTGAGGGGTGAGCAGCCAACAGATCTAATACTGTCCTGTTGTTGCTATCCACCACTGTGACATCAATCCCTGGAATGGTTTAATTTAAAACACAAAAAGCCAAATGGGCCGTAAGAAAACCAAGTTTAATTGAATACATGTACGTATATGAACTTGCATGTGACAAGTACATAACTGCCTTCCCCGTAAAAACTACTGCACAGTGTAGTATAATAATTTTTATTAACCCTTGTGTCACTTGCTTGTTTGTTTTTTTATTATTTAATTCTCTGAAATTTACATTAGGAGTCAGATAATAAAATCATACATTCAACTTCAGTAGCCCATCAGGCTAGCACTTTTTCTACAGAACTTTCCATGACAAAAAATGACTCACTACAATATAAGTATCTCCATGTGCAAAAAACTCACCACACTGTAGGAGAAGATTGACCACATCCAGTTTACCAAACAAGGCTGCTTCATGAAGTGCTGTTCCAGAGGTACACTGTGGATCACAAAAAAATTCCGATACATATTAATCAGCTTTGATTTTATCAGCTGCATATGTCATTTGCACAGCATTTTAGAAAAATACTTGTGGAAGATAACTCGGTTTGCATTACATGCATGTACATGTTATGCATGCAGCATGCAGAGAGCTGCATTGCTGCACCTTTTGCACGTACTCGCAGCCTTTGATCTACAAGCCAATAATACCACGTGACCCTAAGGTTGCAATCACTCTTCTTATTAAGCATTTGTTTTTTCAGTTGAAAAAAAGTTTTCAAGTCAAATCACCATTAAACTTGACTTCTCATAAGTTACTGCAACCACTTTTACCAAGAGGAAATTGGAAAATCCCACTGTCAGATTATCATATTGTCAATATTATTGAATCAGCACCACAATAGAATGATATATGAAAGCTCATAGTAAGACCTACTGCATATAATTTTGCAACATGAATAAAGTACTGTTTCCTTTTCCAAAACAACAGCAGCAACATTATGTGGTAAGGCAGCAACAAGAGGTTTCTTACTAAAGATGGCTTTACAAAAGTCCAGTGCATTGGGTAAGAGCTACTGTTCAGTAAACTAAAAGCTTAATATTTCCACCCTTTGAGGACAGACCTCTCATAATAATTATTATCTTCCTGCTATAAATGGCCACCTAAGTCTGTCATTGATAGGAGGTATACTATAATACTCAAATACAGTTTGCTGACTCATACTTACTGTTATGTTAACATCCATTCCACAACTAAGAAAGTAAGACACCACATTCATGTGACCATTTCTGGCAGCAAGATGAAGTGGGGTGTGCGTCCTCACAACATTCACATCCTCAAGCAGATTGGGATGGTAGTTCAGCAGTTGCTTAACCTAAACAGGGGAAAGCTCTTACCTTTCAAGAATATTCATCTTTCCTTATGTATTTATCCCTGATTAATACCCTTGTTGTAGTTTCAAATGATTGTATACTTTTAGCGCAGAATGTTTCAAGAACTTTAATTGTTTTCTTATGAGGAAAGAAAGAATCTGAGACCATGAACTTATAAATATTCTTAGACCAACAAATATGAGGAAATTTGCTTGGATTGCCCGGCGAAGATGAAGGTGAACTACAAATACAGAGACTGGGTGTTCAAATTTGGGTGAGTGCAAACAACAAAAGGGGAAGGGTTGTTTTAACGGAACCTGGCAAGGTAGGGTAGAGTTAGAGACTGAGGGGTAACCTAGGTTGAAACAAATTAAGCTTGGTTAAAACACCATTCTCAAATCACAAATAGGGAGCAAGAAGTGGTGTAGAAGAACAAGGAATGTTCTAAATCAGACAAAACTGATTTGATTCAGTCTGTGATTGAACAACAAAGCATTTTTTGTAGTAGTAAAGGTAGTTCACTCACAGTTTCCATTCTGCCATACTGAGCTGCTAAGTCGAGAGGTGATTCTTGGCGACCATTACGAATGTAAGGATCAGCATGATTCTGTGTAATAAGCATATCATAATAATACTGTTTAAGTGCTTACAAAATCATCATATGTAATAATTATCAATAATATCCATATTGTAAATTTCTACAATACTCATTCAAATGTTATGTGGTTTTTCCAAAACAGAACACCTGGATCCTTATTAGTTATATCATTTGATCTCAACTCCATTTTGACGAGGCAAGCATAAGAGAAGGCCTGGCCTCGACTACCTTTTAGTCCAGGCGAGCAATTTTGCCCAAATCATCAGTGGTTTGCCTGAAAAATCTCAAAAATTCTGAAACTGGGGGGAGGAGGCACTGTAGCCTCCCCCAGTCGCATATGCCTATAATTCTTAAATTAATCTGTTTCACCTTACTGGCATTCAACTGGTACCTACCTCGAGCAATACAGCCACAACAAGGCTCTGGCCAAACTGGGACGCTGAATGCAATGCTGTGTCTTCAGTGCCATTCTATTACAATAAGAGACGCAAAGTTATCATGACAATACGTAATGCCCTTGAAAGCTAGCACAATAAATTAGTATTCAGTTTGGTACTTGTAGCTCCCAGTCAATCTCTCTTTTCATAGTTAAAAGCGGAGGATGACATTTCTCCCATCAATTCACCAAGGCCCAGTACTGACTAATTGACTGGCTGATAACAGCTTTTCACTGGCTAAAAGTAAAATGTAAAATACCTCTTTTCTGACCTTATATCTATTTCCAGTTAATAAATGGTGGTCACTCAACTAGTCTAGCTCTTTAGTTATTTTGGGTGACCAGCAACTGTACGTATTTTTAATTTATTTCTTGTTCAATTAGTTATTTAGTTAATGTTACAGTTCAAATAAATCTTGTTGTTGTAAAATTTTATTACAAAACAAAAACTAGAACCACACACTTGTCAATTCTTGGCTTGCATGTGACGTCATAGAAGTTTTTATATTTGGATATCTGCCATGTTGGTGTTCCACTGCTGGTAAATTTGACATAAATTTGAAGTTTCCATATTTGGATATCCGCCATGTTGGTGTTCCACTGCAGGTAAATTTGACATGTGTTTATTACACAGAAAGGCCATCGCTGCATACTTCAGTTACAGTGAATTCGTTGGAAAATGAATGTGTCACTTCAAACGAGGAGCTCATCGAGCCCTACTCTGACCAATGTTTTTTTGTTGTTGTTGTTTTTACATTTTTTCTGAGAGATCATTGTGGCTTATTGCAGAGATCCATCATGTCGCCATCACTTAATTGCTCAATTCTTCATCTTCTAGGCCTTGATTTGTCACAACTGCTGGAACTCGAAACAATCAGATTCCGTTATCTCAACCAGTCTTTCTTTAACAGCCTACAATCAAGCATGTTAGCATTTTGAGGCAGCAGAATACGAAAAAACCGTGTTTAAGTTCACTTGCTGTTCACTATGCGGTCTGCATCCCGTCTGCCATATTGACATTAATTTGGAACACCAACATGGCTACCAGAAGTGGCAAGTTGTACCAGATGTCACATGAGTGCAAGCCAAGAATACCTCGTTGAGCTTGTTATTGAGCCTTCCACATCCCTGTCACAGTATGCATATCTTGTTCATCTACATATAACTTGCCTGTTCATTAACATTTGCTCTAGATGGTCCTGTGTTTATCAGCACTCTAGCCACATCTGCATGACCATTCCATGCAGCCAAGTGAAGGGGATAGTTCCCTGTCAAAAATAAAATTAATACAGCAACAAAATTAAATCAAAATTTGGAGCTTTTGGACGAGAAAGTGAGCTACATGTGCGTCTTTAGGCTTTTCGGTTTTTTACATTTTTTTTCGCCCTCCTTTTCCTCCTTTTCTTTTCTTTTCACTGCAGTGATTGACTTTCTACTGGGCTTGCTTGCATTTAAAAAAACTTCTAAGAAAACGTCATTGAGACGGGCAATTTTTACCATGAGTAGCCTTTTTCTCCTTTTCTTTTCTTTTTACTGCAGTGATTGACCTTCTTCTGGGCTTGCTTGCATTTAAAAAACTTTCTGAGAAAAAGTCATCGAGACAGGCAATTTTTACCATGAGTAGCCATGTGCAGTGGCAGGAAATTTTGCTCTAAGTTTTTCACTCAACTTTTTGAGCATTTTTGTGCATATCTCAGGCTTCATTAGGCCAATCACTCTGATCTGAGTATTAGTGCAAAGGTCTTTTCCTCCTCCACCAGCTGAGTATAGACGATGCCAATTTTGGCCAAAACTGATGACGTCGAAAGTGTAAGAAAGGGCAAGGTTCGTCATGGCTGGTACCGGCCAAAACAGGAGGCAAAGGGTTAGAACAAAAGAATATTTGATCACAGGCCCAACTGTAATAGCACCACCTTAGATTACCACCTTAACCATTACACCAGGTCCATCCCAACTTTAATTGACCCTTGATATTTTGCACTTAGATTCCTTATTATATAAAGCTCTCTATAGCTGCCATGTCAAACTCAAATCATTTTCCCTCAGATATACTCTTAGCCTGTGTCATAAATTTACAATCAGCTATCTCAAGCCACCGCTTTCTCAAATCATTTTTCATTTTCTTGACAGAGTTTGAAATAATAAGGTTCAAATGTAAACAACATGCAAATTTATGCTTACCAGAATTGTCTGGAATGTTTGTAGAGGCATCATATTTCAAAAGAAGCTCAGCCGATGACCTAGAAAGGAATGTGCAATAACACTGGACATTACATGAAACCATACCATAAAAATACTCCTGAAGCTGAGGGACAAAGTAGCATTATCACAATCATAGTGATTATAGGTAGACATCAGTGTAGTACAAGATACCTAAGTAAGCACTCAAGCCTACTTGGTCAATCAGACCACTGCTTGCGAGCAGATGACCCTTGTTTAAGATAAAATCCGGGAATTTCAGTCCTAATTAAAGCAGGACCAGCGACATAACTGTTGTTTTGGCAATGGCCTGACAGGTGTCATTTTTTTGTGTCTTTTGTGATGTACAGTTATGGTGCCAAGTTTGAAGAACACTGCTCCAATATTTCTGGAGATATTCTTGATTGAGTGTTGTACTGTTTCAGTCAAACCACCTATGACATCATCACTTCTCCTCATTTGCATAATACAAAAACGTAGATAGCTCTAAAACGAAAAAAGATATTCCAAAAAGGAAAACACCATTCTTCTTTACTTTGAAAAGCCTTTCAAATAAGCAGTATTTATTTTTTACTTCATTGGTACTTAAAAAAAATGGATCATAAGATACTGTCATTCAAGGGTTTTCATTGGCTTAGCCATAATGGCTTATGAACCATTAAGCCATGCTCTAAAAATATGGAAAGAGTACATGTGGTTTTTGGGGCATTTTTATTTCCCTTTAAGTCTTTTTATACTTGGGGGGTGTTTTCAATAAAACAATATTATTCCACTCACTCTTGTTGGATATGAGATAATTATAATATAGCGAACCTTGCACTATGCACCTGGTTGGCTATCTATCATCTTATATCCAATTCATGCTCACTGAGTAATCGTTAAATATACCTGGGTGGAGCGCTAAAGACACTGCATGAATGAAGTGACTTGCCAGGGACACTTAACTTTGTAAAGTCAACAGTACCATGTCAACATCCCAAAACCATTTTATAGAAGGTTTTATAAAGTCCAAATGCCACCACTACTGTAGCAGGGCATTTTTGTCCAAGCTGAGAGATTTACTCTTATTTTAACCTCCTAACAAAGGCCACCTCGCCACTCTGTCACTAGCGTGGCCACTGTACAGAGGTTTTACTGTGCTGTTGCCCCAGCATACAACAAAAAGGCACTTGCATGGATAATTTTCACTGATAATTCACAAATGATATTAAAGCACACAGACCCATCACATAGCATACCATAGTTAATTGAAACTGAAAACATTGATTTGAGGAATCAATTCAATCGAACATAAGCTTTAATACTACTTTCAGCAAGTAAATAACTATATCGAATAAATAAATATATTCTGCAAATAAACATTGGTCGAAAAGCAACAAGCTTTGAGACAATCATGAAAATTTTCAAGCTTTTACCCAAATGATTTCGGATCTAAAACACGTATGGAATAAGCTCGTTCGATTAGTGAGTGACAGCAGAGTATAAGCTCACATGCTGTAACAAATTCAGCGATTAAATTCCTTCCTAATTTATGTACCTGTGGCCATTCAACGCTGCATAATGAAGCGGAGTGTAACCAAGCTCGTCTTGATGATTAGGATTTACAGTCTTGCTAATTAAACTGAAAAAAAAGCAAATGCGATCAGCGAACTGTGAATAAGCTTTCATTTCCTGTCAAACTGTTTCACGCAGCACCCAAATACCTTTGGATCCCTGACTTCCTCGCCTTGTGCCCGAGAATCTTCTCGATGTGTGCAACATTTCCAGTCTTTGCTGCTTGTAGAAGGTCCTGCTCTTTCCCCATGGTACCTGGGTAGGTGAGAAAATGGCTGCCTTCGCGCAAAACACAATCACCATTTGTACGCGAAGAGTTACCAGGTCGAATCCGCCATGTTGTTTTGCGTCGCTGCCGAGATTGGTCTCGCTCCAGTCCTTAATCGTGTGATTGCGTTATTTTCGAGTGAGCAAGTAACTTCCACACAGTCCCGTGTGATGTTTGATATCAGCAAGAAAATCTCCAAACATTTCATTACCCGAATTTTATATGAACCAAGTTAAACCCATGGATTAAGTTGTACAGCAATGGCAAAAGTTAGAAAACTAATGATAAAACTTCCGGGTTTTACTTTATAATTGAAAGTGGCAATCAAGCATAACTGATTTTATACTCGCTTTTCGTGGACATTTGGCTGCTCTTAGATCAGTTAGATTACTTTCTACCGACTCGTCTAATTGTAAGGAACACTTTTTTTGCCAAGAGCCTTGCAACATCTCAATCCGTGCCCGCATAAGTTTACAAGGCAATTGTCTGACGGGACAATGCTGATCATCACAACACTGAAAATGGTTGAGAAAGGATTATTTCCGGACATTACATAATATTGTTGTTATCATTTATTTATTTTATTTATCTATTCCTTATATACTGATTGTCTTCTTTGTATTTTCAATTGAATTGGTTGGAAGTGACTCGGCAATAAAGGAAGAGAGCCAATTGAAAACCCGCTCTAGCCCTTGCGCTAACGAACTGCAATCCTTAGCTTTCCACTAATCGGTCATTCGCTGTCCTTCCCGAAAGTGATTTGTATACCGTTAAAAATTAAACCGTTGAATGCAGGTCTTGAATAAGAACAATAACCAGATTGGGAGAAAAATTACCCATTATACCGGTGTTACATATCAATTAAGGGTCGGTCGGTTCGAGCCATCCAAGTATGACAGTTCTAGAATAATTATAAAATTTTCAAGCGCCGAAGGCAACCCCATTGTCTGCGTGCGTCCTTAGACAACCTGAAGGAATGCGGAGAAGGAAATATTCAGTTTAACGCTTCTTTATTGGGATAAACTGCATCATGATGGGCCACTTAGCTGGTATGCCGACTTCACCTTTTTTATTGTTCAGGCATTAAGGAAGATCGTGTTGATCTCTTTTCCTAGATTATCCTGTTCTTCTTTTATGGTTTATTTATTCTGTCATTCAATAACGAAATTTCGATTTAGCTAGTACCATAGAAGATTATTTTGGTTTCCAGTTAGGCATCTCTAATATATAAACTTAAAAATCAGTAAGTGAAGACAATTTTGCTTGTATTGTTTTTTGTTTTTTTTTTATTCAAAATTGAAAAAACACCAAACTGCCTTCATTAGGAACTAAATGTTTCCGGAAACAACAGACTATGAGAATCTACTGCATTTAATACTTTGAAAATGCCTTGTGTGTCAACCCGTTTTATATATTCTTTGTTCATCAATTTAGTTGTCGTATAGCACACCAGGCTTTACAAGCCGGTCCATTGGACATTTGCAGGTAAATTAGGAGATAGAGAGAAAGTCCTTAACTTACTTAACATTTACACACAGCTAAATATTTCTTGTATCCTACTCTATGAAACGAAGAAAAACACAACATCTATCTAGTAAATTGCGCGATTGCATGATTTATGCATCAACAATCGTCCTCTGTGGTTGTTGAAGAACATGCCCGTTCCGAGTGGCTACTTGCAGTGCGCTGTGGGGGTGAAGAAAACGAACCCGCGAGCCATCGATGACATTTGATATCTTCAATGCTTATTCTCTTCTTGAAATCTAAGTCCAGCATGCTACGAATGAGATCCTTGCAGTCGTCTGAAATCTGTTGCTTCGGCTTGCTGAAGCTCACACCTCGCTTTATCTGTCCCAGTAACACCTTCATGTCACTGTCATCAAATGGCATCCGGCCCGTCACCATGGTATAAAGGACCACGCCCATACTCCACACGTCAGCTTTTTCGCCATCGTACGGAATACCTTTGGAAAAGATGAATTAAAAAGTTGACAAGAAGTATTTATAAAGAAATTCCTGAAAAACGCCAACCCTGTTAAGGCGGGAGTACACGTGAATAGGAGTGTAATTTTAAGTATTATTAAAAGGGAATTCTTAGGATTAAAATAGGTTGGAAACACTACCAGCCAGTTGACCACCTCAAATGAGAGCCCTAAGTTGTTAGGGGACTGTTCGGTATCCGTC
>CM042751.1:4673137-4705370 GCA_022496165.2 Catalaphyllia jardinei
CACTTACTCTAAAATGTAACATCCTTATGTAGCTACTTAGCTCTGCTTTGGAACAAATTGTGATGTAACCTTTAAAACTCTTTCCTTGCTAGTTTTAATTTTCAAGTGAATAATTACTTCCAGTCCACTTTGATCTAACTAAGAGTTGTTACACCTTAGAATCTAGTGTCATAATTCTATGGTGAAATTGCATTTTATCCTTTCCCTGCAGAAAAATTGTGGATAGGATTGACAAGGACAATAATGGAAAGGTCACACAGAAAGAACTGGAGGACTGGATTAAATTTACAGCCAAACGGTATGTCTATGAAGATGTGGACAGACAGTGGGATCAACTTAAAAAGCTAGAAAATGCACACATGTCACTTGAGGAGCGGTATGTGGAGAAAAAGAAGGCAGATCCTAATGAAGCAATTGGCTGGGAGTTGTACAAGAATTTGACATATGGATATATTACTAGTAAGTTCAATATGGAAATTCTCATTACCATTTTCAAAGAGTTATTTGTACCCCCCTTGGAATAATTTATAGGTTTGTACATGGCAATGACATTCTGCAAAGTCCAGGTGGGTTTTTGCCATTTTCCAGTACTTTGGTTGGGTAATGCTTAACTCTGAGACATGCCAAGTTGCCAAGGCTTATGTGCGTGAGTTCAACAGTTTTAGACTCTAAAGGCTGCGTTCCTTTGTGGTGATTCAGATCCAGATCAGTGATCTAAGATCTGTCTGGATCATGGTGCATCAAAAAAAAACTGACAAATCCACTCTGGTCATGGATTCACTGGTTCTTTTGATGTGCCATGATCCAGACAGATCTTGGATCGCTGATGCGGATATGGATCACCCCAAAGGAACGCAGCCTAAGAGAGAGAGAAACACAAGAATGAGGCATAATTCATCACAGAGCTCGGGTTTTTGAGAATTTGTGATCTGATTAAAAGTGTCAGTGACTGATGATTTTCCAGGCACCAGGCACTAACCCTCAAGAATGGCAAGTCCAACAAAACACTAAACAAATTAAATTAATGTTTTTTTCCCCTTTGGTTTGATGATGGTTTTTTTCTTTTGCAGTTCGTGGAACCCTGGAAATTTGATTTAACCAAAAACTCGAGGGGAAAAATTATCATTGTAACTTTGAAAACACTATTTTTTCTCTTATTTTTTCAGAAGAGGACGAGTTTGATTACAAAGAAATGTTGACACGGGACAGACGACGCTGGAAAATGGCTGATGTGGACAAAGACAATAAAGTTACAAAAGAGGAATACACAGCATTTCTTCATCCTGAAGAATATGATCATATGAAAGATGTTGTAGTGGATGAGACATTAGAAGACATTGACAAAGATGGGGATGGATTTGTCTCTATAGACGAATACTTAGGTATGTTGTACAGTGGTAAATGTTATTGCAATATTGCTTTTTCTAAATAAAAGTGAGGTTGTTAAATGTAAAATCAGCTTTTAAAAAGTAGTTTTAGTCATCAAACTGCAAGTATTATTTCTTTTCCTTTAAGTCTTTGACTGTGAAGCAAACATGAAATATTGCTCAAAGGGGAATATTTGAGTGGCAAGTTGCAAAACCACAAGAATTCGGGCTAGAAGATGTACTGCACTGTACTCTCTGCTAGAATCTTTGAGTAGAAGTCTATATTAAACTGGAACTGACTGGAGGTTGAAATTCTTGGCACTGCTAGTAGAAGTCATGATTAGAAATGTAACTAAGGGCCTGCAGCCAGCTAACTTTGCCTGCTACAAGAGAATTTTAATCTGGCTGAAATGTTACATGGACTGAACAAAACCTGAGAGTAGCTTTGGAGTTTCAAAGGCCAGAACTGGGCATCTTTATGAACCAGCTTAGTGTTTTCATAGCTACATCCCTGGATGGCAACCTTTGACTTTTTATTCCACATTTAGGTGATCTGTACCCAGAGAATGAAAAAGATAAGGACACGGAAGAACCTGATTGGGTAAAGACTGAGAGAGAACATTTTGCAGAGTTTCGTGACAAAAATAAAGATGGGAAAATGGATAGGGTATGTCATATAATTTTGCAATCACTTGAATATTGCCATACATTTCATGAGGAATTCCTGTAGTGAATTTCCTCTTGTTTGCCTTCTTGCTGGCCACCTTCACTAGGGATGATCTGGAGGAGGGGTTTACCATATAAAAAGGTAGAGGATGGTTGCAGTCTCGCTTAGAGGTGTAAATCAGAGACTCTGGTTCCACTTAGGGTGTATGATGCAAAACACCACTATTGTTAATAATGATTGTCAAAGTATCTTTTAGGTTGCACTCAAATCTTAAGTAGAAATTATACTTAAGTATCTTTTGGGGGCTAAACAAAGCCACATTCCAGATTAGCCTCATAAGGGGGTTGATTCAACTTTTTCCACAAGTCTGACCCTGGTCATCCTCACCCAGATTTAAGGCAGGTAACCAATTACTGGCTTCATGTTTATTTTTCTAGCCTCAGTCTACTTTGATGGGCTACATGTACATCTAAGTATCCCTCGCAGGGGACACATTGTGGGCAGGGAAGAACAAGAATAATAGCCATTCTTTTGAAGATTTAGTTTCTAATTCTTGGAGGAGAGAGGCGTCACTGTATTTATCTCTTTCCTACAGGCAGCAATCCAAGAAATCACAAGGCGAGCTGCATTAGTTACTGCAGTTACTCTCTCTACTCTTGTTGAGAATTGTTACTGAACTCAATTGTACCTCAGCTCAGTCAAACAGGAACCAAGATTTCCTGATTTCAGCTTATTATTTTGTTCAGAGCACTGCATGTTTAGTCTTCACTGTCCAAAAACATGTGAATTTTTGGTATGAGATTGAGCACTGTGAGGTTGTGTCCTATGAGGGTCAACCATTTCTGGTTGATTGGGCTGGTTGGGGCTTTACATGTCAGCAAAAACTGCTTTCAGTTGGTTTGGTTTATCAACTTTGTCAACCAGCCAGTTGAAAATGCATTTGCATGATAATGTCACATGTTTGCAGCTTGTGTAAAAGAATATTTCCAGGATTTACCGCACCTCAACAGAAAACTGGCGAAAATGTGTTCTTTTGACAAACAAACAAGTCTTGTCTGTGTAGCATGGAGGACTGCTTGCAGTGCTCTGTAAAGGCTGCTGGTCGCTGGGGTGGTGATGAAGGGCTAATGCTCGAAACGTCAGCTTTCAAATCTCTTTACGGTTTCCTAGTCACATTGTCAACCCAGTTGATGAAACCAAATTATCAATGTATCAACCCCAACTGTTTACAGTTGAAATGGTTGATCGCAGTATAACAGAACCTAAGAGTAGTGTTTCTAACTCATGGTGACATCACAATAATCATCCCACTCTGCTCGATCTTAATCTGAAGTGCAATGCATCAGCCACTTACCCAATGACCACCATGAACCGAACCCACAGTAGCTTTGTAGTGACTAACTGAACTTATAATATAACTTGGTTTCAATAGGATGAAGTCAAGGACTGGGTTATTCCACCTGATTATGATCATGTTGAAGCAGAGGCTAAACATCTTGTCCGTGAAGCAGATACAGATGGGGTGAGACAAATTATTTGTTTACTAGTATCACTACCAGACTCAGGACACTTCATTTCTATGATACGGTAATTGAGATTTTAATACTTCTGGAAAGCCTGCGTTAAATATCACGAATTATGGTAGGGCTGAAATAATGGTAGGCCCATTCTTACTCCTCAGCCCAGTGTTGTGTTCTTTGCCAAGACGCTACTCTCACAGTGCCTCTCTCGGTTCTCTCCACCCAGGTGTATAAATGGGTACTAGCAAATTTAATGCTTAGGGGTAACCTTGCAATGGACTAACATCACATCCGGGGGGGGGGGGCGGGTGTGTAGACATACTCCTAGTCGCTTCATGCTACTGAAACTGGGATAAGCTCTGGCTTGATAGGCCACTTGGCTCGTATGCAGACTACCAGTCTGGTATCTTTATTTTTAATTTATTGTTATTCTGCTCATCAAGTCTTATGTTTCATGTAGCACTATTTTTATGTTGTGTACCTGTTAAGACATTTGTCCATAGATATTTCTCCAACTAGAGGAGTCATTCACCTGCCATAATGTCAGGTGATTATCATATCTCTATTTTTCTTTTTTCAGGATTCCGAGCTTACCAAGGAGGAGATAATTGCAAAGCACGATGTCTTTGTTGGTAGCCAAGCAACCGATTTTGGAGAGGCTCTGACAAGACATGATGAGTTTTAAAAAAAATCATTGCAATTAAGTTATATATACATTGTATATTTACTAGGTTTCTAAGATAGTTATCAAAGATATATTTTTACACAAGAATCTAGTAGAGGACACTGCATGTTTGGTTTCAAAAAAATAATAATTGTCTTGCATTAGTAACTTTAAGTACCTACATGTACTTGTAACCAATATTGTTTTTGGCATTCATGCTGCAGGCAAACTAATTTTCAGACAAGACACAATTC
This sequence comes from Catalaphyllia jardinei, assembly GCA_022496165.2. Taxonomy (NCBI): domain Eukaryota; kingdom Metazoa; phylum Cnidaria; class Anthozoa; order Scleractinia; family Caryophylliidae; genus Catalaphyllia; species Catalaphyllia jardinei. The sequence continues at coordinate 4,677,610 of CM042751.1, forward strand.
TACAATGGGCTTAGACAGACAAAGTTCTTTTTGTACATGTAATCAATTTGTTACCTTTTTTCTGTCACTGATCATCTTTGTGCTTACAGATGTGTGTCAGTTAGAGTTCAGTTTAAGCGTTTAGGTAATTTCGTACAGTTTCTGAAATGCTCAAAATTCAAGAGATTTGAATTGTTTAATGAATATTTAATTGCTATTTTTCAAATTAGAGCTCTTAGAAATAAAACATACAAAATAACAGAAAGAATGGAACCAGTTCTAAGCAATAATTTTAGACATTTATAAAGAAATAGTACAGATATAGCTAATAGTTTTTTTCTCTGAAAGGAAGGTAGTAGTCCAAAACCTTTTGCCCCACAAAGTTTTAAGTTTTAATATTTTGTTAAATTATCGTTATATAGTTAACTTTATATGATACTGACAAGCTTTTGTATATTGTAAGTGGATTTTGACATTAATCAAGAAAACCTTGTTAAGGTGATTCCCAAGTAAAAGAACCCACCATAGATTTCCGATGAAACTTGGTATGTTGATGTTACAAGACAAGGAGATATTAAAAAGGTAATAAAAATAGGGGGTCACCGTGCCTTTTTTCACGCCACAATGCTGACAAGTACGGTTATTAAGGTGACTTTTGGTGATCTCTGTGGGCAACAAATAAAATCGATTATTTTCCAATGGAGCGTGTTATATCCAACAGAGTTCGACTTTCTTTGATTGTTTATTCATCTACGTCCCAGAAAAAAATGGCTTCAAATACCCTGCATTATTAATTAATATTTTTATCCTTTAAAGGAAACATAATTTGGACTTGCTCTGTTGGGCCCATTACGTCTCCATCTGTAGCATTTATTCCATTTTCCAAAAAAGTAGCCATAGATTTCTGCCAATTTTTTCTCACTTTTTGAGGATATTGTTCTCATTGAATTTATAAAATGAAAAGTGCGTGCTCGTTTAAGAGAAAACGAGCATTTATCTCGCTATCGAGCTTAGTTTAAGGTAAATCTCTTACGTTTTGCGCGCGCGCGCTCATTTGCGCACGCTAATGACCCAAAAATCGTGCGCAGTAGGAATGCGCAATGCAAAACTAGGGAATCACCTTAATGAGGTTATCCAAAAACTCTACCGCTAAACGAGAGTGCCCATAATGTTATTTGATTAGGTTTTGCAATGCTAAAAGAAAGATTTTATAATGAATCAGATCCCTGAAACCAATCCAAGGTGTTGAAGTTTATTTAGGTTATATTGTGAAGAAAAAAGTGTTAATGTTGAACTGTAAGCTCTCTTGCTCTTGAGAAGAAGTGAAAAATTAAAGAGGAGTGCTTTCTGTCTTGAGACTATATATCAGATGAGTGGTTTGAATCAGTTAATTTTGAACTTGTACCTCAAACGTAACACCCAACGTGAAACACACATGGCTCTTGAGTCTTAAACAGGGATAAGGGTTTGGAGGGAGTAGCGTGTTCAGGCTTGTATGTTTTTCGGTTCCTATCTGGTACTAGCACCAGCCTCTTCGAATTGTGAAGCTGATGTTCCCAGCGTTAGTCTTTACAGCCCTTTCTATGACAATGGCCTAACCTGCAGAGCAGGTGGATGAGCGAGGCTGAATCCCGATCTACAAGCGCGTGCGCACGGAGAACGATATGAGATAACGAAGGACCAACGCGCGAAATGTTAGCTTCACACAGCTTCCCTGGCTACCACGGTTAATTTACCATTGTCCACTTCAAGTGAGCAAGTGACCAATTTTAACCAAACAAAGCAGACATGTCAATGGTACAGTACCCAGACGAGGTAGCCGACCAACTCTGATGCCCGGGGTGGGGGTATTTCCCAAAGTTTTTGGTAGGGGTAGGAGCCAGCAACATATGCAAGAGCCTTTACCCTCCTGGTAGCGGTGTGGTCGAATGTCAACGCTATTTCAGGTCAAAGTTTGTGATGTTCCACACGATTTTTCAGACTGAGCTGGGCCAAACATAGAAACATTGGTACCCCATTTCAGAGCTCTAAAATCAGTGCAGTTAACCAGAAGGGTTTTGCCAATGTTGATGCGGAAAAGTTCGTTAAATGAAACAAAAAATCATACCCAGTGGCAAGTGAAAAACATCCTATTTCAGATCGACCAAAATGTGGAAATCTATGCCCTTTTACAGACTAAAAGAGCTCTAATACTATACTCATAGGGCCACACATACCTATAAAGCCTATGAACCCCTGATGGCTGCCTCTTTTTTGCGCAAAGTTCTACTATTTTAACCACTTCAAAGCGTCGCGTCCAATTTTGAAGCTAGAAAATTTTCCCGCATCAAAAAAGATCCGAAGAAGTCGAAAAACACTACGCGAGGACCTGCACTTCAGTTGGCTGGACCGAGATTTCTGCTTTTGAACTAATCCGAGTTTTCTTTGAACTAACCCGAATTTCTTTCCCTCTTTCTCTTGTGATGTATATTTGAAATAATTCATATTTGAACTGCGGTTATAGATGCAAGTGAAGTATGATCCTCGCAGTAAATTTTCCAATTTAAGCAACTGGAAAGAAGAAGCCTGAAAAAAATCAGGGCTTCAACGGGATTCGAACCCATGACCTCCGCGATACCGGTGCGATGCTCTACCAACTGAGCTATGAAGCCACACATTGGGAGCAAGGTCAAATCCCGTTGAAGCCCTGATTTTTTTTTTCAGGCTTCTTCTTTCCAGTTGCTTAAATTGGAAAATTTACTGCGAGGATCATACTTCACTTGCCTCTTTCTCTTGTTTTTAATTTTTCTCGTTTCGTCATAAGGAGCATGAGCCGACCTCTTTCATTTTAATATCAAGGGAAAATCGCAAAAAAACTAAAACGCCAAAAAACAAAAGGAGAAAAATCTCGAGTGTTTCGTAACAGATAACCAAAATGATGTCGGACGTTGTTGTGTCGTGTTTCTTTTCGAGACTTCTTTGTTGGGACCCAGTGCTGTTATTCACGAATGCTGTGTTTCGTGACCCAGCGACCCGACGAAGATTCTGAGATACCAGAGTGTTGTTTCAAACAAAAGCCCGATGAGACAGACAGTCACTAAATGAAGGGGCCTTTCTCCCAGTCGTCAATGAAGTATTTTTCTGGACCTCTCAGAGAATATTTGATAAAATCTTTCCGCCAACGTGGCAAAAATTGAGTCATTTTTCGTGCCACATGACACAAACTATCCAATCACATCTTCCCAAGCGTTCCCTAAAACAGGACGGCCTTGTCACTACAAAAATGCACACCCCAGAAGAAATCCACACTCGTACATGGTTTAATTTTGCGCGGTGAAGGGGAATTCTCAAGAGTGTCGGAGCAGCTGGCGGATATTGTTCGTTTCTTGTTCTAACAAAATGGTTAAAATTTTCAGCGCATTATGCATTTCCCTTTGTTTTTTCGCTATTTGCGCGAAATCTGTCGAGGGAGCGACGAAAAGGACTGGGGGCGCCCGAGATCACGGCAATCTGTCAGATCAGGAACACTACAACGAGGAAGGCGGACACAACAAGGAATACGATCACGAAGCTTTCCTCGGAAAGCAAAAGAAATCTTTCGACAAGTTGACTCCTGAGGAATCTAAAGAAAGGCTAGGGTAAGGCGAATTTGTCTTGGCAAATGCACTGATCGTTGAATGTAGTTTTGTTTTGAAGGCAAGCTAGCTTTAGAAGCCGACTCAAGTTTGGCTTCTGTCCTCATAAAGTTCTTCTCCAGATGCAGTGTTTTAGCTTCATAATGTCGATATACAGCTGCCAATACAGTAAGTGTCTCTTTCATGCGTTACAATTGAAGACAATGTTTGCATCATGTAAAGGAATTTATGAGGTGACGCCTTCTTGAATCGTGCTTGCATGTGTAATTGGTCCTGGAAGTTAGTAAAAGTGAAACCGTAAATTTGACTTTGGTATTCCTTAACGAATGTATTGAAGCTTATTCAGGGGTCTCTATAGAAGTAAACGATTTCATTGAAACCCTATCCCAGCACTGCCACGTGTATTCAAGGTTTGTGACAAGTTTTGTTGCGTGACAAGCATTTCATGGCACTCCATGTCACAGTGACACGGCAGTACTATGATGAAGATTCAATGTACATCAAGGCTAAGCGAAACACATTGCAAAAGAAGCATATAGAAATGAAAGTAGTTTTCAGAATGTTGTTCAGACAGTAAATAAAGCTTAAGGTGTTTTTAGAAGTTGAAAGTATTGAGATCATTAAGACGAGAAGGGATGTTGTCTCAGAGAATAGCCACTGTGTAAACAATTGTTTGTGTACCAGATGTGGTGCGCACTTTTGATATTTATGGATTTTGTCTAGATGCAAATCTGGAGTAGTATCCATGTGCGTCACTTCCATATTAAAAGAAATCAGGGATAGCTCATGATGTATCAGAAATTATACAGATGGTGTACATGTAGATTGTTCAAAGCTGTGATTTTTTTTTACAGGAAAATTGTTGATAAAATCGATAAAGACCAAGATGGAAAGATCACAGCAAAAGAACTTGCTGACTGGATTAAATTTACCAAAGCACAATACGATGAAGAAACTGTCAACAAGCGTTGGGGTGAACTAATGGTGAGGTTGCAGTCACTTCTGTCGCAAAAGGATTCTGATGCAGGGAAAAAAGTTGATCCCAATGCACCTATTACATGGGAAGAATATAAGACAGCCAGCTATGGAGAAAGGCCAGGTATTGTAAACTTAAATCTTGGCTAAAATGGAGGGAGATTTCATTTAGTAAATTTCATTTTGAGTCTGGGGCCACTAACAAAGTCATTATAGGTGTCAATAATATTGTATATGAACCTGATTTGTTGATACATTTTAGTTGAATTAAGAATGAATCTTAGATCAAAGTGAAGAATGATCGTTGCAGTAAAATTTCCAATTTAAGCAATTGGAAAGAAGAAGCCTGAAAAAAAATCAGGACTTAAACAGTATTCAATCCCATGACCTCTGCCAATACCAGTGCGATACTCCACCAACTGAGCTATGAAGCCACACATTGGGAGTGGGATTAATTTATTGAGTTCATATCTTCCCATGAGTGGTTGGATCTGATTGAGGTTGTAATTCATTATGGGAGTTTAACCATGAGATTTTGAGGTTAAATTGTAAGACTGTTAGATGAGCCCAGAAATCGCAAGTCTCGTGACCAAATTGTTAGAGTTGGAAGGTCTGGGGATTTGTACAGGTGTAGTGAAAGTTGCAATACCAGATTAAAGTGGTTTATCTATTGGCTGACAAGCTTAATGATCTTGCCATAGACTTAATTTGAATCTGCCACAGTTAAGTTGAAACTGGTCCATACACTAGTGTTATCTCGCTTAGACTACGCTAACAGTTTGCTATATGGAGCTCCCCATTCTGATCTGGACAAATTACAGTGAACAGTGAACTCTGCTGCACGACTGATTACAGGAATTAAGAAATATGAATATATATCTGATGCACTATGTAATCTACACTGGTTACCCATCGAATATAGAATTAAATTTAAGATTTTGCTAATGGTTTATAAGTCCTTGAATGGCCTGACACCGGATTACTTATCTGCACTTATAGATGTTCGTCGACCTACCCGCTCTCTTCGATCGTCTGATAAATTACTGCTTAATGTTCCAAAGATAAACACAGTTACTTATGGCCAACGTGCCTTCTCCTACGTAGCCGCAACACTCTGGAATTCTATACCGGACAATATTAGAAAGTCTGTAACAGTTGAAATATTTAAAACTAGACTCAAAACATTTTTTTTTAAAGAAGCATATAATTATTGATTTAATTGAACTTTTCTTTAAATTATGATTTAGTTCTTTATAATATATATATATATAATATTTTTTTGTAAACGCGTCGAGATTTTTAGATGTGTATAATATTATTATTATTATTACTAGTAATAACCAAAGGTTAGTAAATGCGGGCGAGGATTTTTTATTTACCTAAGAGTTGAATAAAAGATTTTGGGGCCTATAGGGAAAGGTCAGGTGATTCTGTTTGTCCGTGAGCACACCCTTCAGGTTCCTCCATTTTGACAGTGGCAATAGAGTGATTTTACAAACTTTGTGAAACAGTAACACCAGAGCATTCCACGTGACACTAATCCCATTGTTTGCTCTCCTTAGATTTAGTAATATGCTATAATTGTTGCTGTTTCATGGCATAAATAAAAGCACTCTAGGTTATAAAGTATGTGTATTGATTGAGTCAAAATGATTGATTTGACGCAAGTGTGATTTATTTTAAAATCATGGACAAATAACATGGACAAATATGAAATCAAAGAAGGCGATATTTCATAAACAAACCGATAGGTCGTGATAGCCTACACTGTATTTGCCATGATTTTAACCGCGATAGCTCCGTGTTTTGAACGAGTATTGTTACAAACAGTTGACTTATTTGGTGGTGAACAACGTGGTTCAATGGTAAAATTGTGGCGAAACTGTTCCGATATTTCATAAACAAACCGAAGTAGGTGACAGGCTGACAGCTGAGCTGAGCTGAGCTGAGCTGAAGGAAGACCAACGCTGTTGCTTCACGCTTCTGAGATCGAAGACAACAGGCGCAGACAATGCGCTTGTTAAGTCAAGGACGAACAGCTTTCGCTCCACAGAAAGGTAGAATCCAAGTTGACACACTCGATTTGGATTGGTCGGTGCAGCTGCTATGCATGACCTTCACGTGATCCAAGGTCCAAATGTTACGCATGATGCGCGTGAGAAAATAGCATTCTTGCATTCCATGCATTCATGGTGCATGGAAGACTCAAGATTTCAGCAAGATCGAGTCAGGGCCAAACTATACAACTGCGGCGCATGCGTTTGTAAAAGCAACGTTGAGATTAGGATTGCGGGCTCCTTTTGTCGCCTGCAATATTATTATTATTATTATGATTATTATATTATTCTGCCATGTAGAGGAGAGTGAGGTGTACAGAAACCAAATGGTACTAGAAGAGCGACGATGGAAAGCTGCAGATCTTGATCAAGATGACAAACTGACAAGAGAAGAGTTTGCTGCGATGTATTATCCCTGGGAACACAAGCGCATGCACGATGCAGTTGCGCAGGAGAACCTTGAAGACATGGACAAAGATAAAGATGGACTATTATCACTTCAGGAGTATTTGGGTAAATTATGACACAGTCCTAAGTTAGTGTCACATTTATTCTGGTGATCCTTGACATAAATTTTTAGGAGTTCAACAATGAAAGATGCTACATTGGCGAGAGTGCTCATCCAGGTTTGGATTCCCAGAGTTCCCTCGAAAATTTGAAGAAGATAAAGAATATTGTGTAGTAACTATGGGCATTTTGAGCACCACAAGAAAAACAGCAAACCTCTTTTATCTTGAAAAATCATATTACCTCTAGGTTAGCTGGAACACCCAAGACCAGTAGACAGCAATTTTGACTATAGTGTACAGTGTAGTTGCTTGTGTTTGCGAAAAATACTAGATTCAATTTCAGCATGACATGCAGGTTAAGTTTTTTTTTGATACCCCTCCTTGCCCAAAGGGTTAATTCATCAGGGAATTATTCCCTCTGCAAATTTATCATGTGGTGGTGATTTTGTTCCATTTCTTAAGATGAAATTCATCGTAAGAGTGAAAAGGACATAACAGAAGCAGAGCTCAAACAGAAGGAAGTTGACAGGGCATATTTCCATTCACACCGTGACAAAAACAAAGATGGCATAATGGACAAGGTTATTAGTGAAATATTTTAGAGATGTTAATGTTTCAAAGAGATGATTTATAATGCACTCTTTTGGATCATAAGTTTATTGTACAAATAAGTGTTATTTCCAACTGAAGTGGAATTCTGATTTGAATTCTCAAACCCTCATTTTCCCAATGGAATGACTTGAATCAAAAGTTGTTTTTTGCCCTCAGTCAAACACTGTAATTTTACTCCCAATTTCTCAAACTCCTTTTGAACAAATTTTTGTTTCCCTTGAGGTTCAAAAAATGGGGATTCCACTGTCTAGGTGGTGTCAGTAAACAAAGAAGAACAAATCGTTTTAATAGTATCATAACATAATTAATTGATTTTTTTTCATTGATTTTTTTTGGGGCTCCTTGCTCTGAGAAAGTTTGCAGACTGGTAGATTGGACTTGACCACTCTCACACTTGTTAATTGCTGGACAGTGTTGTAAGATTATTACATAACAGTTGAGTGTCCTAATGGTATACCTGCCAACTCTCATGCCTTAGGCGTGAGTCTTGCGGCAGTAGGTTGAAAACTTCGATCTCATGCCGGCTTACGCCTGCGAGAAAATTTCTCTCGCCTGATTGAAAAATGTGAGGTGTTGCTGTCTTGCTTGACACAATTTCCAATAATTTGTCAACTCAGACCCATGCAAGGAACGAAAACCACATGTAAAATGAATAAATGACAATACCTTCCACGCGATCTCTGATTTTTTAAGTGAAAAGCACTTGGAGCATGAGCTTGCGTTTATATACGTCCTAAGACTTCGGAAGACTTCGGAAGACTTTGGACGTCTTCAGAAGACTTTGAACTTCTTCGGAAGACTTCGCACTTCTTCAGGATATACATCTCACGCTTATATCTCAGAAAAAGTTGGCAGGTATATAATGGATTCTGGGACCACATGCAATAAAGGAGTCGCCATCTTGGTTGTGTGAAACACATTCCGTCGTTTTCTCTGGCTACTACTACAAGTGTTAGTAACCAATCAGATTCTAGAATGCTCGGTAATTAAGTTTAATTTTTTTTAAATTTTTCAGGATGAAGTCAAGGAGTGGATGTTTCCTTCAAATTATGACCCTATCAAAGCTGAAGCAAGCCACTTGATTCGCCATGCTGATGCTAATAAAGTAAGTTATATACAAGTTATCTAATATACTGTATATATATACTTACTGTCATAACAATAGATATTATAATGCTGTATACTGTGGGGAAAGTTCTCATTAATCATATCTATAACAAAATTCTCGATCATGATGGGTCCGCTGCATGCCTATTTGTCACGTAATCGGTGCACGATCACATGGGTGTCCAGTTACAGGTGTCCGGTTTGAGCTTTCTGTAATTGGATACCTGTAATTTGACATCCATGTGATTCAAATGTCAATTACGCACGCTTTAATGGCTTCCTCTGCAATGTTTCGTTCAGTTTTCAAAACTTAGAAAAGCGTTACAGACGTTTTCGCTCAAAAGAAGTTCTCACAAGTCATTTTTCATTGCAAAGTTTGTTATAGATACGATTAATTAGTAACTGGACCTCATGTCGCACAATTCAGATAGTAATTGTGCTTGTGCTTTGCGCTTGTCCGATTTTGAAATTACTCTCGCAATTACTCCCTGGATTGTACTCCACTCGGTCCAATTACTATTACTTATTCTTCAAAATCAGTGTGTAGGACAAACACAGGAAAAGGGGGATCTTTACTAGTGGCAAGCTGCATGTGCAGTGATTAGTTTCTGTAGTTTGGTTTCTATGTGCTCAGCACACACCTTATCAAGCACATGCTACATGCTGGGTATGTCAGCGACCATTTTAAAGTTATAGGGCTAAAAACTCTGGTTAAGACAAACAAACATTAGCAGAATTCTACTAGAGGTAAGTATATGTCTAATGCAAATGCTGTAATCTGATTGGCTGAGCCATCAACCGTTAGTGTGCAGTGCATGGGTTGGTGTGGTTGACAAAAGTCCAACGTTTCCTTGCTTCTCTGAAGTTTTGAAATAACATTTAGAAACAAATGATAAACAAAATTCCTGAGAAGACTAAAAGGAGGGCATTTATGGTTTCTTAAATTAAAAAAGCCCAAAACGTTTTTAAAGAAACTGATAGGCATGCGTACACAACTGAAAATGTCAAATGTGCAGTTCCAGAAAATATCCATACACCCCTCACAGAAGGGATTGGAATTTCCTGGGGGTTGACAATTCAGTCCGTTAAAATTCCCTAAAGTGTGAAGCTAATTCTCAGACCAGAAATGATTAAAATCGTTTTATGAAGGAAATTTCAGTAAGAATTCTACTGAAACAATTAGATTATTCGCTCTCAATTTCTATGAGGTGATAGTTGATTTGGTCTTCAGCCTCTCAACTATCACCTCATTGAAATCTCGAGCTCATAATCTAATAATTGTTAATTAGGGTCACTGTTTCGTCAGTCACCATACATTTTCTGGCAATTATCCATGTAAGTCCAACTTAAAACAAACACACTGCTGGTGCAGGTCTAACAAACCCTTGTAGACTTGGTAAATGAAACATGGAATTGCAGACTACTTATTCCTTCATTCTTGCATTTCAGGACAAAGTCTTAACAAAGGATGAAATCCTTGAAAAATACAATGTTTTTGTTGGAAGCAAAGCAACAAACTATGGCAAATATCTCACAAGGCATGATGAGTTTTGAAAAAGCTGCTAAACCAAAATATTTTTTAGTTTGTTTACACCTATGGAATTAACTTCCAGCAATTTCAACTTTTGATAATATTTCAATCCTCATATTTTTATATTACTTTCATAGTTGCCTGTTTTTTTATACTCCTGTGTTTTAACAGGTTACTGATTTGACTTGATTTTGCAAAGAAGAATAAATATGCATTTACTTAATCACCTTGTTGAATTAATTGCCTACTTTTTTGCTTCATTTTGTTATTATAAACATGAGGGAAATTAATTTCAAGTCCTTCTATGCCACTTGTCAGTCAACTTCAGAGTACTTTTTTCGTCCTCCCCAACCCTCGCTTGTTGGCACTCGCGATCGCCCAATCAAAATGCACTTGTGCACAAAAATACACTGAGGGAACTCCCGTATAAAATGGCTGTGGGTGCCCGAGGGAAATCCCTAAGTGGTACCAAGATGTGGGAGTGGTCTCAAATCTTTTTCAGCCTGTAAGAGGCATCAATAATATGACTTGACTTGATTTTGCAAAGAAGAATAAATATGCATTTACTTAATCACCTTGTTGAATTAATGTGACCAAAACTAAAAATCGTAACCATTCAATAAATAAAGTCAAGAAACTAGAATACAGTGGATGATTGATATATAAAGTTGCAACAACCTCGCCAAGAATCAGGTCTCTGCTATTTTTCATTCGCGGGTTATTCGCAGAAGTGTGTCACCCAAAATTAAAATTTATAGAGCTTTGTATGGAGACGCCATATTTGTGCCCTTTGGAGGGGCACAAACATGACCGCCATAAAGTAACAGAAACATCTGTCTTTGATTTTTGCTATTGAAACGAAACATTATTACTCTAGTGCAGCGACATTGTGAAATCAATGCTTGTTCTAGTGCAAGCTCTGTTTAGCTAGCAAAAACTAAAGGGATAACTCATCTTTTGACCGACGCGACAGCCTTCTCGGGCCGCCATTTTCATGTCACGCAACGCAAAATCTTACATATGGAAATTCAAACGTGCTCTGTTGCAAAAAGAACCCTGTCGAGCTAAAACATTGTAAAACATCGATTTTATCTGATGAAACTAAAACCTCAGAAAGCAAGGTAGTTTTTAATTTTAAAATATGACTACGTCACATGAAAACCAAGAATTCTAAAACCACGCGTTATCTCCAGTGGCGGATCTAGGGGAGGGGGCGGGGGGCCCCCTCTTATTTTGGGCAAAAAAAGAAGAAATGGCTGAAGGAAGAAACGCCGGCTGGGCAAGTGAAATAGAACCCCTAAAAGTTACGCAAGCACCCCCGTCCATTTTATATAGAGTATCCCTTCGGGAAAAGTACCCTTGCACTCCGGCGACTTATAGGCTTCAATAACGCTGAACTTGGAACAGCAGAACATGGTATTTTATTGAGATACTACCTTAATTTTCGCCATCTTGTTATGTAAAAGAAAATACACTGAAGAACACACTGTCAACGACAACACGGACGTCACTGTCAACAAAATACGTTAAATAAAACTGTACAAATAAATAATAATAATAACATTATTTATATAGCGCTTTATACAAAAGTTCTAAAGCGCTTCACAATGGAAACCTTGGAAAAAAAAAACATTTCCAGGACGGAAGTGCAATCCATACTCGATCTGACGACTCTTTGGGAGGCACGATTGGAATCTCCCCTTGCATGGAAATATAATTTAATTATAAGCGAGAATCGGTAATCGCTTCATTAAAAAACTGCAGTTATTTTTATAGCTATTTTATCTTAATTTCCTAATACAGATGTCCACAGAACATAGTTAGTAGAGGAGGAACTAACTATGCACAGTATATACTCTACATTTTGTTTTAAATTTCTCAGCATATTTTTGTACATAACAGTATTGTCCATATTCTGTCTATAAATACTTTGAACTTAACCTTACATTTATACACCAATTATACTCAGCAAATGAGGAGCTGAGGTCTGGGTATGCCACATCCCTTCCTCTTCATTTCCAATTGCAAATAGTAACGATTTTCCAACTCTGTATCCCGTTTTATCTAATCTAAACATCACACTCCATTAATTTTCCCAAAATATCTTGCATCCTGTTAACTCGTAAACTAAATATCGCGCATCTAGAAAGCCCCTAATAGGGCCTCGTAGATCACTTTTCTAGCTCTGTAATATTGGCAATTGATTTAGAAAGCTCTTGATTTTACAGTTATCATTACACTCGGCCTTGTTGAATGTTTCCTCGCGTTTGATTGGCATTTCACTCGTTCTGATTGGTTCATCGCGACTTCTGCGTCTGATGTGATTGGCTCATTCTCCCTCTCTTGAAGTTATCAATTATTCTACTTTTGTTGGAAAAGTCCATATTTTGTTATTCTAAAATTTACCTTAAAATTCCAGTATTTCAAAGGAATCCATGTCTTATTTAAATATTTTCCTTTCAACTGGACTTAATCGCCCATTATGATCCAAAATTTACTTTTTTGATTCAGTTCTCCTTCAGCTCCCAAAATTACAAGTTTCTCTTGTTTCAGTAAAAACCACCCCTTTGAGTAGTTGTTAGCTTGTCTTTTTTTTTTCTCCACGGCCATTACTTGAAGTTTGCATTCCCCATATTCAAGTTAGAAACTGATCTCGAGCTGTCTTCCAGGGATTTTCGCGGCTCCACTTCGTAACGCTTAATCCGGCAAAAGGCACTTATATCATTGGCTCCGGTGTTGTCTCATCTTCGTGTTAAATATACAGTTATTCAACCGCCTGTTTCAGCCCGGCAATGTTTCAGTTTATATGGACGTCAGTCTTTTGCTTCTTAATCGGCGTCGTGTTCTTGCCGGTCTCGTTTTTGGAGATGTTTGGTCTGGTTTGTTGATATTCAACTGCATTCTGCCGAAAAAAACATGATTGTGTTAAAAAAATAGCGAACAGTCAGTAATGAATAACGTATTGGTCTTATTGCAGAAGCCAATTATAAAGAAATAAAAACATTTTTCTTGTTTTTCACTTTCTTTTAAGTTATAGCCGCACGAATGACGGTTTGCGGTGTCACTAGAACAGAAAAGCGTCTTGAAACACGATTCGTAGCTTAACTATAGGAGACTGTTTCCGTGCAGCTTTTTCGAGTTCTTGCAACCACAAGTATTTTCCTTATATAACTCAAAAGAAACACGAATAAAATGGTAAGTGGTTTCAATCAACCTTTTAAAACGTGCAGAGAGGGAAAAAAAAACTACTCGATCGTCCGCCGTGGCGATTTCAAAACGAGTAAATTTTCTTCGCTCGCGCGATCATTTTTTACAACAGCAACAAAAACAACACTTTATTTCATTAGCGCCTAAAAAATAAACCACATAGTTTTCTTGTTAGACACAAGACTCGTTGTGTCTCACTTTAAAAATATAGACATCTACATGCATACACAACACACACACACATTCAGGAACACTTGTTGTGAAAAAATAAAAGTAGAGGAATTAGGACTTAGATGTTACATTTGTTTCCTTGGGAAATACTGTTTAGCTTTTCTCGGGAAAATAGAGAGATTGAGATCTTAAATGTCATGTGGTAGTTCTTGCCAATGGTCGGCTGCCAGAGCCGACAACATTGTTCCTAGTATTACTTAAAACTTTTCCGCTAGTCCTGTGTTTCAATGGACAAACACGGCTTTTACTACAATCTAACAGTTCGGTGTTACCACTAATAGTTCTTACCACTAATAGTTGTTACTTATAGTTTTTCTACTTACAGTTGAGCGATGTCTTTCTCAGAAGGACAATATCCTTGTTTCCGTCTTCTATTTTGAAGATTCATGTTAAGGTTCATAATTATCGTAACAAGCTCTTCTTTCTAAGATGGAATCAAAACAAACCAAGTTAATGCTACCACTTACGTCTAAATTCGTCGAAACAAAATATATTCTCTATTTTCCAATTCACTCTGCATGGCTGCGCCGTAAATTTTGTTGTGAAATGCTTTAGGGTATATGAGAACTGAACTCCTTGAGCCGGGGCACGATGAATCATTTAATTAAATCCTGTGCTGTGGACAGGATGAAGCCATCTTACCCGCTCGGGACTACCCGCCGTGCCCCGCAAGAAAAATTTCCCCAAAAGCCATATAATAAATCTTTTATTGACCAAGTTTGTTCCATCAAGATGACTGGATATTTTTGCAAGTTTATGGACCTCGACTCCGTCTCGGTCCATAAACACGCAAAACAAACAGCTTGGTCAATATCCAGCCATCTTGACCGAACAAACTGGTGCCTGGGATTAGGCATGGTTACTATGGTTACCGATTTGTCCATAAGAGAATCGAAGTCCTTCGTGTCTTTGGCGATGACTTGAAGACAGGTCGGACATTTTGGGATCTCCACCACGGAACCTTCTTCCACGCCTGTAAACCGCACTCTCTGTTTGTCGGTCGTTAAGACTTCAGACTCATTTGAAGGGGTATCTTGTGTCATGGTTTTGGATCTCTTTCTAATGGGCCCAGGCAAAGAATCTTCTTTCTGCTTTGGGAGGTCTTTTATTCCGCTGAGCAGTTCGTTGTAAGCGCATTTCCATTCTGTTTTTGGTTGCTGGGACAAAATTCCCCTAAAATAGAGTGAAGACATTTTAAATCGTCTTGTATGAGTCTGTGGGCTATAAAGACTGCCGATTTGTTCATTAAAACCCTTTAACGCATAAGCGGCCATATATGGCCACTTAATGGTCGCGCTTTTTGTACCACTTGTGACGTCGTCGATTTAGATGCCACCAGACATTCTTGATAAGCAGATAGGAGAGCTACGATACATCTATCTACGCGACAGTCGTTTTTCGATATCAAGGGCATTATGACGTAACAAATTTGAAAACGTCATCAGTTTTAGTGCAAAAAGGGCGGTAAAATGGCCCCTTATACCTGCCCTATAATTGATCAAGGTCCCATTTCCAGGCTCTGCCCATAACTATCACGAAACATTTTACGGCAGCCATGAAAGAATATGGCACGAAGAAAGTAACGAGCTGAGAGTAAACGGGTCGGGAAGTCCAAATTTTGGCTTACGCACATGTACGCCAAATTAAAATATTCTACATTTTTGTGCCTAAGCTTCAGGAAATCTATCTGTCAAAAGGTCAATTTAGCGTCAGGACAGTCCAAAAACTGACTTGACAGCTAAAACGGCATTTTTTTTTTATGATAGCTTGGTACTGAAAGGGCCAATATTTCGACTAGTATTGCTACAATGATAACAATAAAACTACGGAACTTCTTTCGGAAGTCCCTCCCTCCCTTGTTCTTCTTTCCTTCCTCTCTCAGACTGGACATGTCCACGTGAACAATTTCCCTAATAGTACAACTAACAGGGCCCGCATGACTTGGCACATACCTTGCAACAGGTGCCGACGTTATATTTTTTCGGAGAAGGTACGCCTCTTTGTTATTTCCCTGAGAATCTGAAGAAAGAAAAAAAAAATGCTCCTTCAGCGTTCTTGTGCAAGAACAATAGTCATTAGCGTCCAGGCGCTGTGGACATCTCCCGGTCGGTCGAGGCTGAGGATAAAGTAGCTGTTGTGCTATCTGCAGAGCAAGTCACTATTTTCACGTGGATTTTTAATAAAAGTCGCACGTGAGACTGGACAACAGTTCCTCTTTTTAATTACTTTTTCGTGTTTTAGAACAAAGCTGACGAATGCGAAATCAGTTCCCCGGCTGAAGAGGTTTGCCGTTTTTCTTGGCAGTCTGGAGCCAATTGACTAAGCTAAGGGTAAGACTATTTTACAGAATGAATAAATTCAATTGAAATCCCAACTTGGCGATACAAGACGCTTTCAACTGGACGAAAAAGAAGTAATTTTACATGGTTTATTGCCGCGGCTGAAGTGAACCAAATATCGTGCTTTGTCCGTGGTAAAAACTATATTATTCACCAGATGCAGAAACCAATCATCAATTAGCTTTGACTTGGCTTCTTGTATGTTCAATGAGGACAAAACCACTGTGCAGTCAGTAAAATGGAAAAGAGCATTGTAATCCTCATGATATCTGGAGAAACATTTGTAACGTGACCTAGGGATTTAGTTATTCCAGTGAGTTTAAAGGATCTGTCGCTGTCAGAATTTGCAACCCCCTTTTGAAGACCAAAGTTGTTCCATATTCTGCTCACCATCTCGAGGGGAAACACACGTTCAATTTGAGTTTATCGATGTCCCTTAGGGAGCGATACCTAGAGCTATAGACAGAAAATTATTGATATTATTCTGATAAAAAGGAGACAATTAAGTTCTCCTTCGAAATTTATTTGAGGTTAAAAACACACATGAAAGCTGGACAGTGGAACAGTTAAGAAACTCTGAACGTTATACGGAATCTGTCAAAGAGCCGTATTGAACGTCTTTATAAGCTAAAGAAACGTTTAAATTCTAAATATAATGAAATCATGGACAAGCGATTTGAATGCTATAGAGTATAGTGCTTATCAAGTCAGCTGGTCTTATCTGGATAGGTTCTGCCATTTAAACACGACATGCCGCCAAGACATCTATTTAGCTATTAAGCCAGGATCACTTATTTTGATAAAAGAAAACTCCAAGGAAATGACTTTTCACCGTCGAAGTCGGCATGTGGGTGACAACGCAGTAATTGGTGGTCCGAGAAATTTATTAAAGTCAAATGTAGCAAATGATTTAGCTCTCGAAATGATGCGAAATATACATTATAAGATAAAAGATATAAACAAACGGACATAACTGGCCTGAAGCTAATGTGAGAAAAACGCTAATATAAAAGTGAATTACGGAGTAAACAAATTTGTCCACACCACTGAAAACCTTTTCCACACATCGAAGAAGGGGTTTCTCGTGTTGACCCGAGTTTCGCGGCAGCGCTCGTTTCGTTGGAGTTCGTTTGAGAAAATAAACTTGCCGAGCTTTCAGTGTGGAGAAAAAGCTTTTAACGTTAGGGTACACAATGAGGCAACTCTTTCTTGCCTTTTCCGACAGGTGGTTGCTTTGATTATATTTTGCCGACAAGATTGCATTCAAAATTATTAAGTCCACGAACTCCTACAGCTGTCTCAGTTCTAGCTAGCATTTTAAATTCATAAAAACAAAAACTTTTTAACTCCACCTCCCAAGTGAAGTGGTTGTATATGGTGGGAAAAAAAAATCGAACAAAGCCGTCAGAAAGCAAATTGATTTTCTGTTCGACAAGCCAGAGGTGTAAATACACAAAACAATGAAGAAAAAAAGAAAACGACTGATGAAGTTTTTCCCCACTGTTCGTTGTAGATCAAGGTGCACAGTAGAGACAGAAAATTAGGGACTGGTATGAGTGAATAATTAATTCATGCAACCTTTACATTTGTATAGCATTTATGGTTGAAAAACTGGGAGTACATATTTATTCTTTAGTAATTTTTGTGTTAGATCTTTCTTATCTTACTGTGCCCCCTTTAAAACAAATAAATTGTTCAATTTATTTCTGTGTTGATGTGCATCATGAAACTTGCTATGCTTTCAAATGCAACTGCAGGACGGGTGTTTAAATTTAAAACAAAATTGGATGCTTGATCCGTCTACTTGATCCGCAGAATGACCGCAGCACTTTCGTTTATAAGTCGAACTTGAAGGAGATACTAGGCGCTTTGACGGTTCACGTGATGTGGCCGACGCGACTCACAGAATTCGAATACACAGAAAACAAAAAAGTTACATTTTCTCTTAGGATAACTGTTAAAAAGAAGGCAAAAACAAATTGCAAACGCTGAGATGAATGTAGGATGTTTATTTTGACCGCTTACCGGCTCCAGATTTCCAAAGGAGCCTAAAGAGCCACTCTGAACTTTTAGAGCATAAAGTGGCGACTCTTTTTTGATGGTTGTCGCTTGATACGCTTTAGACAGAAGGTGAAAATCGGAGAAACAGCGATTCTCGTTGAGATCACCTTGTATATGGACAAACTCTTCAAATTAAGTCAGCGCGAACTCGCATGCATCACCGTCGCCGCGCGAGCCTTAGTCAAGTTTATAAAAACTGGTGGCCTCGATTCAGCTCTTCAGGGAAAATGTATCGCCATTAACAACAAAAGTGAAAACAAACTTACCTGGGTTGAAAACTAAGGCGTGGAATTTATAGACTTTTCCATTAACTTTATCCAAACGAACAGAACACGAATCGGCCACAGCTGAAATCATTGTTTGGCTCCGTCAAGATGATGGCTGTCAACCAATATCTTAGCTTTGGTTTCCTCTATTTGGGTTCAAACATGCATGTGAACGTGTTAGCTAGGCTGATGGAATCACTTGGCAAATGACTGTGAATGAAGTCCATAAAGAGAACTCGTTAGTTTTAGCACAATTCGTGTTTTATAATTAATGGAGGGATAAAATTACCCAGTTAGGCAGCCCTCTTCACCCGTTCAACACTTTAGCGCGCGCTAATGGGCAACTAAAACCGCGTTCGATTTAGTTCACCGACCGGCACTTCTAGCTTGTCGGTATCTGATGTACATATAAATAATCTTCTATGCCAGAGGCTGTGTACGTACTAAACGTGTGTGGTTTCTCCGGTGATGCGAACAATTATCTTTATAAACTGGCCAACCAAAGGTAACTTTGGATCACCGCACCGCAGACCTAAACATCAACACTGAGTGCGTCAAAATATTAGCCCGCGTTTTTCCCGCTAAAAGGAAGTTTTTTGATCCAAAACCGCACGGAAACGAACTTCTAATTTTTTTTCTCCTTGTAAGTGAGATCACTGAAATAAGCTCTGAAGGCAATTTTCATTCGGGGAAAGATAAAGCCGCCTTGCACACGATCAATATATTTTCTATTTGATCATTGGGTTCTTTCAGCCGAATAATTAAAGAAAAGATAAACAACAAATCATTGCCTAAAAGTTTATGTCAGTCAAACTCGCAAAACATCTGCAGTTTAGTTTATCCGGCCGTGAGTAAACTCACGCCAGTATAAAAGGAATATGGAAAGTTCAAACGAAATGTAGCCAGTCACGGGTTCATGTATTAGTACAGATTAGTAATGTAGGAGAAGCAACATGAACCAAACAACACAAAGTGTCGACGAGCCAATAAAAATCAATAACAACAGGCGTTTATGCATGTAATAGCACAAAATTTTTAGAAGTCTTTCGAAGTTTTCCAATTAATCACTACCAACTTTGAATACAGCTGAAGTGCACTACTGAGTTTTCGCTGACAAACTTAAATGAGGAAAAACGCAGTCTGACGAGAGACTTTTTTAATGTAGCCAGTTAAAAGATCTGTCCACACAGCTTAATTGTCTACAATCTAGCTCAGGTCTCAGTTTAATTCATTGTGGTAACGTTTAAACCGCATTTAGTGTCCTACTGGACAGGAATTGAAAATATTGGTTTTCATGACATTTTATTTAACAGGAACTGGAAAATGTTGTATGCTAGAGACAAAATGAAATAAAATAAAGTCATGAGATTCAAAAGCGCTTCAGTTGTCGGTCGTCCAGCCAGAATATTTAAATTGTCCCGATGCCTGGCAGGATGGGATAAACATCGTCTGTTTCAGCAGCAAAGAATAACGTGATCTTGATGTGACGAGGTGCTAAAATTAAACGCTTTCCGCCTTCAGTTGCATTGTGTTGTCCGATTCAGTATGTATAAATCCAGTGAATATTGGATAATGACTTTGTACAAGAGGATATATGCACAACACGTCACGTTTTGGCTGTTATTCGTACGAAAATGATATCGATAGGACATAAGTTTTTCAGTTTTAAGAACGACGTCTCGTCACAATTACCATGTTATCACATGATACAATATCCAAGCTTCTTTCAGACTCTAAATGATCTATATCTTGTCTATTTTATCCCCGACAGACAGTGCAATGAGTCCCTCGTACAACAAAACTATCACAACCGAGTTTCAGTAGACTATAATGAAGAATTTGCCACTGATATCTTGAACAAAGGGCGGTAATTGGCAATATACAACTGTCTATAGCAATGATAAGTCTGTAGTCGACCAATATTCACAGAAGATTACAATATGGGGTTGGAGAACACAGTTTCCGGTAAAAGCAGCTCTGGATTTTACCAAACTATAATGTAAAAGCTGTAATCCCGTTTGGCAGAGACAGTACGGTAGTTTTCGTACTATTGCGTTATAAAACAATCAAGATGTTAAAATAACGCTCTTGAATATCAAAGAAATTCACGGTCAATGGATGGCACAGTGACAAGTTCTTTACGATCTTTCAACATACCTTAAATCGCTGCCAACGATAAAGTCGGACTAACCAAGTTTTATGCCTTTGCGTAAATGTGTTCAGAGTTTTAGTTTATGGACACCTTCCCTGTTCAGTTGATCACGTTGTTGTGTTCAGTCAACGATACGTCGAATCGCATGTGCTCACTAGCGGAGAGTGTTTTTCAAATTCTTAGAATTAGGACAAGACGACCTGATTATAATTCTTCCGTGACTTGTCTGGCGTGCACGTACGTCATCATGAAATGGTTGACAGCTACACCCGCGGGGGATTGGATATGGATGATGTCATCGCACTGGTTCAGTTTGGGTAAAACTCACCGGGAAGCTACAGAGTTGAATACAGAGATTTAGGATATAAATTTAACCCGGTTAAACAGTGAATTCCGCATACAGGTCCTACGCACCATTCGGCATCCGGTTTTTCAATCAATTGCGTCATAACTGTTTCTCATCTGTCATGTCATGTCAATGGGCATCTCCTAAGTACACCGCCCACATATGCCGAGCACGTTCTGTCAGTGTGGCCGAAAAGATTTGTTTCGTAATAAGTCTAGGCCAGTATATGTAGCAACGTTTCCACGCAGCCATCCCTTTATAGCTCTAGAGTAACTGATCCCTTTTCTTGATGTAAAAGTTTTTCAACAGTCAACAGCAACCAGTGTTTCCGTGAGCTTGCAAGTTCAATTTAATTTTGATAATAAAAAAAGATATTCTAGAGGAATCGCCAATTGGCAGACCCGAAAGGTGCGAGGCCCTCCTTAATATAAAATAGGCTTGATATAAAACAGTGGGGACAGTAGGAGTTCATGGAATTCTGCCAGAATTCCATGCTTGTTCCAGTTCGCATTTGTCAGTGCCGTTTTCGGTTTGAAAGGAAGGAATCCGAAAGTAAATGCGGTGGGAATGCAGTGTTAGATACAATTTCCTGGTGAAACTTGATATAAAGGTCCTTGAATTTCAGTTCATGGTTCTAGATTTCTCCAGGTGTCAACTGTCCTGTAGA
Organism: Catalaphyllia jardinei; assembly: GCA_022496165.2. Classification (NCBI taxonomy): domain Eukaryota; kingdom Metazoa; phylum Cnidaria; class Anthozoa; order Scleractinia; family Caryophylliidae; genus Catalaphyllia; species Catalaphyllia jardinei. The sequence goes on from CM042751.1 coordinate 4,699,263, forward strand.
CCAACCGACATAGTGATAAAGTAGTTCTGTTTTTTGAAAATAAAAAAATATATATATTATATATACTTTTTCCTCAGTCACTCGGCAGCCTATCGTGAACACTAGAGAAAATTTGTGGCGTGTTTATTCTTTCGCGACCAATCAGATGCCAGATGAAACCGCAAAACGTAACCGCCAAACCGCAGCAGGAATCAGTCATCAACTAGCTGGCTTCTCCTTCCACGACAAATCTTCAATTTTACCGTTTTCAAATAATAAAATTGTTCTTTTTCTATTTCTATTTCGTTCGACCTGTCCGGGTTCCAGTCCTAGCCGGGGCGTTGTGTTGTGTTCTTGGGCACCCAAGACACTTTACTCTCGCAGTGCCTCTCTCCAGCAAGGAGTATAAATGGGTGCTAGCGAATTGTTGGGGAAACCTAATAAATTGTGGAGGAGTCCCGGGAGGAGATGTTTCATGCTACAAAAATAGGGATAAACACCGGCAGCTATGAGCCAGTCATGGCTCCACGGCTTCACTTTGACTAAAAATGGAAATTTAAGTTATGGACTGTGTTCAGACTGTTCATATCGTGGTCATTTCATTCAGTCAAAGCCATTTTGACTGAATGAAATGACTGCGATATGAACGGTCTTCTTCAGGCGGCATGAATCTTTTATTAATACTTCTTAAATTTCTAGGTTTAGTTTATTTATTTTAATTTTTTTTTATTAGTAATTACTATTATTATTATTACTATATTATTATTATTACTTGTGATAATTTCGTGGCTAGTCTTACGAAGCTCGTCTCTTCCCGGCCAAGGGACTCATCAGAGACCTTTCTGCTTGGCAAACTCGTTGGGCATCGCGCCAAAAGTTCCGTTCGCTAACAAAATGATGACAACAGTCTCGCCTTAAATCGCATAAGGATTCCCGAGAGCACAAATTCAAGAGTGAAGATTAACAATAAAGATGGCAGTAACTTGTGATAAGCAAACAGGTTGGGCAAGTAAAAAGGTCTCTGATGAGTCCTTTGGTCGGGACGAAACGAGCTTCGTAAGACTAGCCACGAAATTATCACAAGGGAATTCTAATGTCGTGTGTTCTGGCACCGAAGAAAGAGTAAGGCGAAAATTATGCAAAGCTTTTTTTATTTTACTCCTTATTCAAATAGGAACAAAGCAAAACACTAAAATTAATTACCCGTATAATTCACAGACATTGAGAGCAGAATACAATTTTCCCTCTGTCTAGCCGTGTCGACTAATGCCCGTGGGGTACTCCCAGAAAAATTAGGTGGGGGTGTATGGCCCGCTTCCCAAAACCCTTACCCTATTTATGACCAAAAGCACCAAAATCTTCGATATTTCCTACCCTATTTATGACCTGATCATAACGTTAAAATCCTGTTGCAGACCTGCGTTATGATTAGTTTTCTAGTTCAGACCATTCCGTAAACATAATTTGTAAATGGCTAGCTTTTGTTGATTTCTCAGTTTCGATAATGATGAAAAAATGGCTTCCTCTTAAAAACATACCCATATCAAGGCTAGAGTACAAAAACCATACCCTATTTATGACCAAAACGGCTGGAAAATCATACCCTCTGCTATAAAATGGTAAAGCAAGCAACCGGAACGGTGATCTAGTGATCTTCGTTCCCAGGGCCTTTTCCCGGCTTGGGCGCCCCGCCCCCAAGCCAGAAAAAATGCCCTGGGCATAAGGTTGGATCCGGCATGTAGCCTTCTTCAGGTATGTAGCATGCCAGCGAAAATACGTAAAACTAATTGACAGTGTAAATTAATTAAAGATAAGCACATGGTGAAATAAAACAATAAAATAACGTAATAAAAGGAAACAATTAAAATGTTTCTTCGCGGATGTTCAGACCATCAGGATCAATATCTGAACAAAAGTCTCAACATCCGCGAAGATACATTTTAATTGCTTCCTTTTATTGTGTTATTATTTTATTTATTTCACCATATGCTTATCTTTAATTTACACTGTCAACTAGCCTACGTATGTCCGGTAACATACTCCATAAAAACACGTCCAATATAAAATCCACACTGCACCTGAAGAAGGCTGGTTTGGCCAGCCGAAATATAGTACACCTTCAAAAAAACCATTCTACGTTGTGTCGGTTTCTGCCTTTATATTCTGTCCTTTGGGGCCGCACATACTTATATGCCCATATAAGGCAGTACCTGCCCCACCGGGGAGGGGAGGGGGTGGGTCTAATCCTATCTATCAAGATTCAACATCGCTTCTCCGTAATACAAACCCTTTATATCTTTTCTTTGCTTTAAATACACGAGTAATAGTTATCACTAAAGCTGCCCCCGCTTTCTTTTATTTCAGCTGATTGAAAACAATAAAATTGAACTAAAATTTTATATTTTTTTTCTGTTAGCTATATCACACATACTGTTCAAGTAAGTTAGCATCTTATCATAAATATGATCCAAAGAATTAACCAAGTTATCTAACACATTCTGTTCTAATCCGCTATTTAACAATTATCCTGCGAAATCGCGCGGGATATCGTCTGATACTTAGCCGACGAGGCCTACGGCCTCGTCGGCTAAAATCAGACGATATTCCGCGAGATTGAGCAGGATAATTGTTTTATTGTTAGACAAATTGATAGCAAAACACTTTTTCTTCCCCACGTACGAAGCTACGTATATCGCCAGATATCTGTTACCTACGGATGACAGATATCGAGAGCATCATGACCATATTTGGATAGTGTTACAATTTGTTGAATAATAACACATGATATTCTTTACATGATACTCTCACGAAAAGCATTCTGGAAAAAAAGATCAAACCACTCTGTTTCTAGTTTGATACTGAAACAAATCCTTTGTATTGATATACGAGCAAACGTATCCCGAAAGCAGAACAGAAGACGAGATTCTTTCCGAGATGTAAACAAAAGTATTGTGTTACAGTCACCATATATGCAAATTAGAGTCAAGCGAAATTACATTTGGATTCCTGCCAGTCACCCAGCCGTCACATGGGCTCTACGCCACGTAAGATTACTCAGTAAAAATAAGCGATCCAAATAAACGAGATGCCAAACGTAAAACTGACGATCGGAAGGGTATTTAGCTATCATGTTAGTTGCATCTAAACTACACTGGCCTCGAATTTCTAGTATACTTCAGAATTTCCCACGATACCCTCTGAGCTGTTTTTCTCTTCAGGATCTTTGAAAGCGTTTTCAATTTGTTTTAGATCAGCACCTCGGTCATTTCGAAGCAAATTTATTTCATCACGATAAAATCGTAACGCAGTCCATGTTGTAATTAGAGTGTATTTTTGACCTTGAAATGCATCTCGAAGATTAGCCTCCCAACGCAGACGTTCTTAGGCTTGTCACGCGTTCCTCCCCACGAACGTGGGGAGGAACGCGTGACAAGCCTAAGAACGTCTGCGGGGGGAGGCTACTCGAAGATGGGTTGTGCCTAAATCCTATCACTCAGAAGGACAACCGAGAAGTACTAGGAGCGAGTTTCCGAGCCGAGGAGTTTTCGGAAATTTGTCGGCTATTCCAATATGGCGGACTATACTTTCTCATAATATGTAAATTGCCGGTGGTAAAACTATGTTGATCAACAAGACAAGTACGTTTTCATTTACCTGCCATGTTAAGAGTAATGTGTAGAGGTTAAAGCAGGGAATTGTTCGATAAATGCGGTGAATTTCTTAAGGTCTCTTACCGTCCAGTTCGTAAACCGTCAAATTTTGTACGGTAACAATGTTTCGTCTTGTAGTATAAACACTCATTGTAGACGTCTTGTAGACGTCTTTGACTTCGGCACAAGAGTTTTTGAATACGTCTTTCCTTGAAACGAATTATTTTATTGAGCTTTTGATCCGGTGGATCCCCGAATTGAAACTTACTTTGCCTTGCCCCTCTGGCCGGTGGGACCTTGACAAATACTACCGGCCAGAGGGACAGCTTGTGTATAAGGTTCTCCTGCATTCAATCGTTTGATAAAAATAACAATTTTAGTATTTGAAAACGGTAAAATTGAAGATAAGTCTTGGAACGTACGGGTGCCAATTCATGACTGATCCCTGCTGGGTTTAGTGGTTTGGTTACCTTTTTACAGTTTGATCTCGCATCTGATTGGTTGCGAAACAGTTAGCATTCCAGAAATTTTTCTCTAATGTTCACACGAAAAAAAAAAGGAATTTTATAAAGCACTATAGGAATTTTGGCTGCTTGAGCGAGGGAAAAAGTTCTTCTCGACGGACAATCAAGGAACCCTACTTTTTCATTTTTGCATTCGAACATGCCGTGAAAGGAAGAATCTTTTTTAAAATAGCGCAAAACTGAGGAAAAATTGATGAACCACTCTATAAAGTTTTCATAGGTGGGAATTCGAGGTCCATTCTCAGATCACATTATTTTACCGGATGTTGTTTTGGCGGGAACTTTTTCGAGCATTTTAGTGAGGCAAAAGCATTAAGCATTATTTAAGCATTTTAGTGGCATTTTCCCGGAAAATGAATGTTTTCTTTAGAAATAAGAATGCTTTTACGAGACAATGAAGACTTACCTTAACCTGTTCCCTTAGGTATCACTGAAAGGGGATAAAGGATTAACAGAACAACAGATCAGAAAGAGAATTATCTTTTAATGCATTAAAAGTTAAACTATTACATACGTTGTTGTTAACTTGTTATACTAAGTATATGTTTTTGTTAAGCACTCTGAACTGTTAATTGTGTTGAAACGTTTAAAATATTAAAATTTAAAAGACCTTCTGTATGAGCATTAACCAAGCATTTTAGTGACGTTTTTGGGAGAAACCGAGCATTGTAGTGGAAAAATGGAGCATCAAGGAGGACGTTAATTTTTGTAAGGACCTCTGTGACAAAACCGGGTCCTCTCGCTGTAGAAGATCTAATCAGCTATAAGTTGAATAATAGACGAAAATTAGCAAGGCTGATTACAAAGTATGTGAATATTCCAATATTTCGGAAGGCTTCGCCTTCCTTCTTCGGGGTGTTACAGAGAAAGGTGGAACATTTTAGTGGGGACATAAAGGCATAATGTACAAAAGCCTAGTCAGCTACCGCAGAAGCCCATTGAAAACATACGTGACAGGGTTGACTCAGAGGGTCAGTATGGAAGATGGGAGCTCCGGGTAATGGGCTCCTGGCTACCGGAGCGCGCGTAGAATCTGAGATGATAGATAGCCGACGAGGCGCGTAAAGCCGACTGTTAGCTATAATCATCTCATATCCAACAGAGCGCGAGTAGAAGAATTGTTTATTAAAAACTAGACTGAAATAAAAATAAAAACAAACGCCTCAAAAATTCTTACCATATTTGTAGAGCATTGAGCATAGTGTAATTAATGATCATAACCCGATCACAACCCAGGATGGCTAAGCCAATGAAAACTTTCGATATAGTTTTTAATAATGATTGTTAATTTTATCTTTGTAAGTTAGCATAATTTCTTTATTGCTGCGAAGCGAGCGTACAACATAATCAGGATTTAAGAAGAATATATAGAAGCCGGAGTACGAATTCTTTAATTCATCACTTTTTACCAGAATGCATTGCAATTAACCAGAGTACACTGCGCCACTTTTTATCAGAGTGCATTGCGCCACGAACAACATGAGGATGTCAGACCGAGTCGTCGTCCTTTTTCGAGTGGATTCCAGCGAGAAAGATTAGCGATTACGCTTTGCTCTGATTTACCTGGAAACGATGTGAATCGTGCTCGACTGTCACAACTCTTAATACAGAATGCAAAAGTTTGTAAATCTGGACCAATAATTGTGACATCTTAAATCTAAACTTAGTATGTCATTTCTTAGCAGTCTCGCCTTCTTGGTCGAATTCTCAGAAATCGTCATTACGAAAGCTTGTAGAATAATTAAAACAAACGAAAACCGTAGAACACGGTAATTTTATATATGCTGCGATCTATTTTCGTACATCGCGAGGGACGCGTCCTCGACACAGTCTGTAAATTGCAACATTCCGGACCGAGACATTTAATTTGTGCCAGTACAGAATTTATGATGCAAAGTGTATATGAAATAATTCATATTTGAACTGCGGTTATAGATGCAAGTGAAGTATGATCC
>CM042751.1:4718724-4731407 GCA_022496165.2 Catalaphyllia jardinei
CCTCGTAGCTCAGTCGGCAGAGGAACGGTAGATCTATTCCGGAGGTCGTGGGTTCGATTCCCACCGAGGTCAAAAGATTTTTTCTTTACCTCGTGTGGTTCCCTATATTTTAACTAGACATGGTTCATTTTCTTCCGGCTACAATAGAACCCTGCCTTAATGTCACCTTGTTAATATGGTCTCAATATTATGGCCACTTTTTGTGTCCTGGTGAAACACTCACTTATACATTTTCTTATAAGAAACTCTATTATACGGCCACCCTGTTAATACGGTCAATGACCACGTTATGAAATCCTAACCTGTATAATCCTTGATAATTTTATCCTGTTTATACAGCTACATGTACTCAAACCAGTTACGCTCATTTTTCCAGTGTAACGTTAATATTGTGTGTACCGATTGAAGGTTCGTCTTTTTAAAAGTATATTACATTCCGGGTATAATGCTCACAAAAGAATAATTGTTTAGAAGTGCAATTAAGATATAGTTGTTACGATATCACCGAGTTTAGGTCAGTCATGAGGTTTGATCTTATCCTGTTAATACGGCAAAATGTTCATGGCCTGTTGTTTAAACTGCGGTTAACTTTTTACACCATTTTTCACCCCTAGTCAGTACCTGAGAAACTTGAATTGAGAAAAAGAAAATGTAGTTGAAATCAAAACTTAACCACGGTCAAAAATTAACAAGAGCAATGTCGACTTGCATATTCGGAAAATGTAAATTGAATTACTCAGACCGGGTGTTGAGCAATATATGTTTTTTTTGGAAACAGGGAGCTAGAATAACTGCAATGCATGCAGGTCGAAGGTGCATTTTAAGTTTATTTTCAATTGACAGTATAAGCATTTTAAGTTAATGCTGGCATTTCATTTTTAACTTTTTTTGCTGGAGCTGCTATAATTTAATCTAATCCATTCAATTCATAGGCATAGGCTGAGGCACGTGCGTATAAAATGGCCTAAAACTTTGGTTAGGAATCCAGAGCATAACCATTGAAAAACTTGTTTTCCAGAGTAACAGGTTTGTGTAATACCTAAGAAATGGTGTCGGAGCTTAAATTATTGTTATGGGATTTGTCAGTTTTTAAGAGAAAAGAAATCTTATGTATAATGTGATAAAGAAATAAAACTATTAAAAGGACGGAAGATTAGCCTTTTAATTTGTGCCTTGTTCCAGTTTCTCTATTAAACGGGCATGTTGACACAATCTCCTTTACCTGTTGTAGTGCGGGAAGGGAAATATAATTTTGTTTTTCGTTTCACTGCCCCCCGCTATATCGCTTCTTCTCCAGGCTACCTTTTGAACAAGTCGGTAGGAAATAGAAGTCAAGGAGTCGCTAGAAAAAAGATTGCTCGTTTAAAGCTAAAAGCATCCTGACCGTTTTGGAAATACCGCGACCTTTCTTCCCTACGCTCACCACAAGCCTCTTTGGGGTTCTCTGACTTCTCCTAGGGACTTGTTCAACTGATCTTTACGGCAGCTAAAAGACACGGGACAGCGAAGATAGAGCATAAGTAATACAAGAGAATAAAATATGGCTCAGAACTTCGGGCCTACGCTTAGCTACAATGGTACCGGAAAATCGCCTAGAAATCTGTCTGGATAAGCTCCAAAAAGTCCTAAAAATCTCCAAAAAGGCTCTAAGTTTCCAACAAATCTCGTGAATGCGTCTATGAATCCATCAATGGTTAAAATAAACTAATGGTCCTAATAGTTAAGCCTCGTTTACACGGGTCCGGACAAATTTTTGCACAAACAAAAACTTGCACAGATCCACCTTGAACGGCTAAGTGTGTATGTTTGGGACCTACTCAGTTTCAGGTCTCAAACTTGCACACTTAGCCGTTCAAAAATTCGTCCAGTTCCGCCGACCATGTGTAAACGCAAGGTGGAACCGTGTAAGGTTTTGTTCGTGCAAAAATTTGTTTGGACCCGTGTAAACGGGGCCTTTGACTTTCCAACACGTACGCATGGATTGCACGCTATTTTACACACTTCCGAAACAATACAATTAATACATTGCATTTTACAGACTTTTTTTGGCTCTAAAGACACTTGAAGTCCTTTTAAAATCTCCAGACTTCCTAAAATTCTTTTCAGCGTCTAAAAATCTCAATTTTTTTTCCCAAAAGGGCGATACCGCTAAACTTCGCTACACCTCGCTAAACCTGGAAACTGGGTAAGAGTCAGCGAGTAATTTGTCAGCGGAGTAATTTGTAGTACCCAGGTCACTACGCAGATAAACAGAGGGTGGGAAGTTTGAACGTTAGAATATTCGTTGTTTCCTCTTTTAAGGTTTCTTAACTCAGTTTGGACGTGGAAAAGGGGCAAGAACTTTACTTCGCCAGCGTCTTTTGTAGCTTTCGTTCCTAACTGTTGATCAGGTACATTTGAAAGGAGTGATTGCTCAAGTCATGGCTTCGGTTAACGGGAACGCGAGTCCGTTTCGTCCAAAGTGTGAGTATAGAATTTTAAAATGTTGTGATCTTTTATGTGTTCGTTTTTCCACGATGAAGCGAGGAAGAATTCAGGAAGCATCTTGCTACGAGTAAGTCATAATGTATAAACATGACAAGCCTGAAGCAAAGATGTTGAAACAATCAAACCAACATGCACAAGTTTCACCGTTTCGATCCTACAGGATGTGAGCGATCGCGTTGCTTTATTAGTTTTTTTTAGTTTTCAATTTCGAGTTCAGTTTTGTTTACGCTTATTTCAGTTACAAGAGCAATTCTGCCAGTTCACAGTAATACAACATCGAAGAGAAAAACAAGCGAAAACTAGAAGCGATTCTACTATGCTGGGTCACTTACTGACTTGTATCTCTCAACGCTTCTAAGAACGAAGCATATTAAAAGAAACAACCAGCCTCCTCGTTCTTTTGTCCACTGCCGAGCCAAACGAGCTGCTAAATATATGAACCCATGACTTAACGTCATACAAATTATTTTTCGTTCTTTTATCCACTACCGAGTCTGAAAATCGGGGGCGAGTTGTCTGACATTCGTTCAATGAGATGCCGTTGTTCTACAATAGAATAGAATAGAACAGAAACTTTATTTTAATAAAGTCAATAGCCACCTAACTAGGGGAAAAAGAATCCCTTACTAATTTGGGGACACCAATTAGAATTAAGAAAAAATGAACAAAAGCGTTTGAGTTGGCCATTGCCACAGTGAAATTAAGGTTATTGACGTGAATTTTTCTCCAAACAGTTCACAATGCTAAGAAGTTCCTGTCTCTGCAACTGTCGCAAACAAGTCAGGCCATTTCTGCTGAGTTTAACCACATGCTTCGCAGCCAGACCCAAGCAAGAAAAAGAAGAAAGGTTATCAATGAGATTTTTGCCACAGAAAGGACTTACCAAGATCATTTGCATGCTATAACATCAGTGAGTGAGATTTTTAAATTATCAGCTCAAAGACATAATTTTATATTTCACATTTAGTATTAATATTAAAAGTGTGAAGCCTTGGAGCCAAGACTGGCTCATAGCTGCCAGAGCTTATCCCGGTTTCTGTCGGTAGTGTAGCAGCTCTCATAAGTTTGAAATTCTATTTGTCGTCATCGCAGGAGCTGTTATTGTTTTGTGGCTAGGGGGCATTGTTTTTGTTGTTTGTTCTATTGTACTCTCAAAGGGTTGCAAGCCATTCATGTGAGACCTTATGAGAGCTGCTACATTGCCGGTTTCTGTAGCATGAAGTGGCTAGAAGTATTTCTGCTTCCCTGGACGGGATGCTAGTCCATCGCAGGTCACTCCCCTGTAATTCTGTTAGGTAATTCCCCAACAATTCACCAGTACCCATTAATATTACTGGGTGGAGAGAGGCACTGTGAGAGTAAAGTGTCTTGCCCAAGAACACAACACAATGTCCCTGGCCAGGGATTGAACCCAGACCACTCACTCCAGAGTTGAGTGCACTAACCACGAGGCCATCCTGCCTCCCACAGTATTAATATTAATTATTAAAAAATAATCATCTTTTTTTGTTTAAGGCCTTGCGGTTTAATCCTATTTCTAATATTATTAATTCCATCTTTCAGCAATTTCTTGCACCATTGCAAGTTGCATGCATTCTGCCACAAAATGCACTGAACACAATCTTCTCCAATGTGGAGGCAATTCAGGCAGTCAACAGAGAACTCTTGAGTCATATGGAGACTTTAGGTCTTGGTGATGCCTTTTTAGCCATGGCACCATTTATCAAGCTTTACAGTACATATGCCAACAACTTTGCTAAAGCACAAGCTGACTTACAGGTAAAAATACACTTGGCTGTGAACTGAATACATTATGGAAAAACTTGTCTGTTAGCAGTAAAAAAAATGGGTTAATTACCCTTGCATATTATCAATACTTAGAAAACAGTCCTAAGAAAAAATGTGCACTCATTGGTTTAAAATCGTGTTTCTATAACTCGATGGAGACACAGAACCAGCAGTTGAGCTGTTGACATAATGATGGTGTGAGCAAAGCGATTTTACATTTTGATAATCAAAGCTATGTAACAAGTTGATTTCCTTTTTCTCGTTGCAGTGTTTTCTAAAAGAAATATAAAACATGTACTCTGTGTTTCTATCGAGTTACAGAAACACTCGTGAAAGTTTGGGAGAACTCAGAAAAGCTGTGGAAACACTTGCCTGTGGCTCTTGTTCCCACAGCATTTCTTGTTCTCCCAAACTTCCATTTAACTTGATAGAAACACAGTACATGTTTTCTACATGACTTTTGTACTTCTTAAATGTAGTTTTATTATAAGCCTGAAATGTCAGTCATCCTCGTGCATGTACATCAAACCATACACAAAACCCTACATTTAATGTAGGTCTTGAGGGAGAGCTACCTAACTTTAAAGGTGAACAAGTCATCACATGTGAAATTTCATTTCCGGCTTATGGTTCCCATGAAATGGCCTTGACTAGAGAAAAAAAATTATATCAGATGTGGTATGTATTCCATTTTAAATTGCATATCTGTGGGCAGAATAAAACTACATTATAGCAATTTAGAGCAAATTTAAATTGAAAGTTGCTCAAAAGAACATCTGCTTTGTGCAGCTTCTTTTAAAAAAAAATTCCTCATGAAATGATAGCTCACTTTGTTGTTAAGTGTATATGTTTGATTTTCGATGTGCCATGTTTTTTCAGGAGTGGGAAAGGAAGAGTGTTGAGTTTGCAACTTTCAAGAAAGCTCAAGAAATGCGTGCTGAATGTAAGGGATTAAATCTATCCGCTTTACTGATTACTCCAGTGCAACGAGTTCCCAGGTAATCTTTTCATATTTATCATACACAGTGAACTGAAATTTTTCAAAACAGTCATGGCTTAATTTTCTATCAGAGCTGAGATACAAAATTTGTTATGAGCTGGCTCAAGCTACAGTGTACTTGTGTCTACTCAGTTTTTTCAATAAAGAGTGTACACCCATGGGATACTATTCTGGCTCATAGCCTGACACGTGTATCGCAACTCTTTTTTTGTTTGCAAGCCCGAACAAATTTGCATACCACTCAGTACAGAGAGGCACTGTGAGAATAGAGTTTCTTGCCTGTGAACACAACGCATGTGCAGTGTACTGTACATTATGATAGTGTGTGTCACAGTCATGTAGTGAGACTGTGACCCACAGCCTGGCTAATTTTTGAACTTGGATCTCTTGATTCATAGTGAGACACACTTAGCTACCAATCATTGATTATGTCATGGGGAAGGGCGACATCAGTGGTTTTCAAAAAAGTGTAAGGTTTCAAAACTGAACCCCCAAAATATTTTCAGATAAAAGTAACATCCCCTTGTTACTTTCAAAATGCATCCCTCCCCTCCTGACAAGGCCATAATTCTCTCCCTCCGGCCTTACACATGCAGACTTTTTTACTTAACTGTACGAGTTGTTTATTCAATACATGTATATTGTTTCTCTTTTCTCTTGTTTATTGTTTGTGTTATTTTACATTGCTAAAAATAAGTTTTTATTAGTTGTTTGTGTCTGTGAGCAAAATTGTTGTCATTGGTGAATTTTTCCTTTATTTACTGGACTCAGTTCTAAACTGAATCCAGTAAGTTCAGAAGTTCAGTTCTTTGACTACCATTGCTTTGTCATAAAATTTGACCCCTCTCATGTTTCTTACTAGTGAAAAATTTACCCCCACCCTCCCCTCCACCCCCACCCCCTCCAAAAAAAGCAGTTTTTAAATTGTAACCCCTCGGGCTCCAAAACCATCAGCCCCTCCTGAAACATATTAAATAATCAGATAATTTGGTTTTATCAACTGAGTTGATAATGTGAATTAGGCACCGTAAAGAGATTCAGAAGCTGACGTTTCGAGCGCTAGCCCTTCGCACATTTCTTCTGATTTTAAGGAAAAATCAGAGTCTTCACTACAAAGGCGGCGAAGTCTAAGAAATTGAGAATAAGGAATGGAATTCTTGACATGTGATGGATGTGAAGATGAATACAACAAATAACTATGAGAATCTGTGGGTTTGTAGTGCACACTGGTGCATAAACCGTTGCCTTCGGCAAAAACCAATCGGAAATTTCCCAGGTATATTTAAGAGCCGGATGAAACGAATTAACAACAGTTATAAATTGATTGAGTTCCTCTCTGGTGGAGGAAGTGGCGCCGACACAGTCGTCAATGTAGCGACGGTAGAGGTCAGGTTTGGGGCCGTTGTATTGATTGAAAAATTGGTGTTCAATGTAGCCTACGAAAAGAGTGGCGCAGCTGGGTCCCATTTTGGTACCCATGGCCACACCATTGGTTTGTTTATAATAACTGTCGGCTGCTGTCGGCGAATGAAAAACAGTTTAGTTTTAAAACTAGTTCAGCCAAGCGGAGCAGTGTTTCCGAGCTTTGTACGTAAATCAAAAAAATGTTTGAGGGCTAGGAGACCTTCGCCATTAGGGATTACGGTGTAAAGAGATGTAATATCGATAGTGAAAATAAGTTTGTCTTCGCCCGGGAAATTGAAATCGCGAAAAATTTGGAGTGCGTGTTGACTGTCTTTAACATATGACGGTAAAGATCTGACGATAGGTACCATAATTTTGTCCAAATAGCTAGAAATGAGTTCGGTAGGGCAACTACATGCAGAGACAATAGGTCGGCCTGGGTTGTTAGGGTGTTTACGGTGGCTAATTCACATTATCAACTCAGTTGATAAAACCAAATTATCTTGTCAGTAATACTCCCACCGACGCAGCACCACAGTTTCTTTGGAAACGTACCCCCTTTACTCGTTATATTAAATAGTCAGTCACTGTTTGGCCACTTAAACTACCACTCTGTACCCTTAGTGTATAACCCTGGGTAAAGAGATGCTCTGCACTGTATGTAGGGTAAGAACAGTTGAACTGCTACAATAAATAAACTAACTAATTTGATTTATTTGTTTATTTTTTCAAGGTACAAGTTGTTACTCGAGAGTCTCTTAAACAAGACACCTAAAGATCATTCTGATTTTGAAAAGTTGCAAGGTATGATCTATACAAGAACAGGGTAATATTCCAAAGTGCTGAGTGCATGTAGGATCGTGTTGGTCCATATATTTAGGTATTAGTTTCTAAAGAACCTGTTAGGCTAAGTTGACAAACAAGCACTGATAAACCACTCTGCTTAACGTGGCAGATCTAGATGGGTTCGGTTGTCGTTGAACTCCCTAAATTAAAATAATGAGACTTTATAACAATGCTGACTTAGTCTCAGAATGCAGGAAATCACATTCTGAAGGACCTCTATTTCAAGACTTTTCTGGAGAGGATGCCCTCGGAACCCCTTATAAGGAACGGCCCTTGGCACAACGTAGCCCCCTTCCCTCAAATCCATGGCACCTCAGTTAGCCCCCTATGCAGACATTCTATGGGCCTGTCACGCAATCTTCGTGGAAAAGTTAGATTGCATGACAAGCCCAAAGAATGTCAGTGTAGGAGGCTACACCACAGGCTAAATTTCGTGTTAAGCAACTTGGAGTAGATAAACTATATAAAGGTAATTAACATAAACTGCTGTAGTGAGTTTGTGAAGCTCTCGTATTGAGCGTTAGATCTTTGTTTGCGTTTCTCTGTATGCATGTCCTAATTAACAATACTCTGATTTTTTTTTTGTTTCAGAGGCCACAGTAGAAATCAACAAAGTTGCACATCACATCAATGAAAATATTCGTCAGCGGGAGAACTTTCAGAAAATGTTATCCATTCAGAACTCACTCACAGGCGAAGGAGCCCCTAAAATTCTTGCTCCAGGTATGTATACAAAAAAAGAACGTTATAAAAAAGGACAAATATCCAAAGAACTAATTTTTTTTTTCTTCCGAAACTTGACTTTTACGTTGAAAGTTGTTTCATTTCTTTTGTTTTAGGACGGCTTTTTATCAAAGAAGGTCCATTGTTGAAGGTATAGTAACTCTGATCAAATGAAATATTGTAAAATGAACAACAAAAGATTGGACAGTTAAACACCTGCAGGCCTACATTGTACTCGACAAAAAGCAGTGCTCCTCTCCCAGACTCTATCTCTTATCACGGGCCTTAGGGTAATCATGTTGGTGTGGCAATTTTCCCAAGGTGAAAATACTAAATAATTTAATGAAAAAAAAGAGATCAGGAAGACTGTACCAAAATTGCCCTTTATCTAAATAAAATTCGATCTGCATTACTGTACGTCGGACGTTCAATTTTCGAACACTTATTATCCCATTTCGGACATTTTTACTGACAACTAGCTGAAACGTAATTAATGTAAATTTACGCCTACAAAACACGATGATTGTTTTATTCAGATTTTAAAGATACTCCGACGAGAAAATAACACATAAATTGCACTACACTGTACATGTTCGGAACGCTTAAAATTTCAGACGCCGTTATATTTTCGGAGACATTTTTTGTCCCGAATTAAAATTGTCTAAAAATTCTAGTATGTAAATTTTGTATACAATATTTTACTGACTCATCGATTGATAGCCATCAAAGGCCTGAAGCACATTAAAAACAATCATGAACCATGTATTCAAGAATCAAATGCGTGCTCCTACACTGTAGTTTGAAACAAACCAAGTGAATGTTTAATTTCATTTTCTAATTCAAATTAGGAAACTGTGTTGTTTCTAGTTTAATAAAGACATGTGTTTTGGTAAAAAATGTTACAGGTTTGCAGCCGAGGATCACAAGAAAGGATGTTTTTCTTGTTCTCTGACATTCTTCTTTACGCCAAGAAAAGTGGCTCACTGGACAAAGAACAGAGGTAAGAGATGCCCCAGCTGAGAAAAAGGAACGCCCTTTGCAATTCTGAAATGACTCATCTTTTCATTTTATAGTTCTAAATTCCCTGCGTAAACGTTGATTTCCAACTACCGAAGGAACTACAGGAATATTAAATTCCATTTTGCAAACTTAAGCGAAATGTTCATTAAAATAGCTAACGCCCTACACAAGATTTGGCTCAGCCGGTAGGAGGTTTAACAGGTTTGTCACGTGCTATTCGCAGCTCGTACTTATGCCGTCGCGTTTTGCCACTGATCGACTGCGAGTTGGAGCAGGTTTTGGGCGGTTTAACCGAAAATGAAGACAATTCTGGTGCGGGAGCTCTTTTTAAGGTAAGCTGTTTGGAATTCGTGGACGGCGACATACATTGTACATGCATCAAACTGTGTTATCTTGGGTTTTTCTGTTTGTGGATTCACCATTTCTGAACTCCGTTTTATTTAATGGCAGGTGACTTGCCAAGACAAATCACTGCTTCTGTACTCTAAGTCAAGGACGGAAGCTTTGACCTGGTTCAAATGCATACGAGACGCCATAAGGTAGGAACTGAACTTCACAATAAGTTCTCACTGAGAATATTTAACGGTTGAGGAAACGTTATGGTTGTGTTCTTTTGGCAGTGACCTCAAAAGCTGCAGAGCATCTCTAAGAAAACCGAACGGAGACGAAAGTGAATTGCCAAAGCGAGCAACGCCGTTAACAAGATCTGTTGCTAAGAGAGCAGCTCGTCTGGGATTGAGCATCATAAGACAGGTTAGCAACAGGAGAGATGAAAGGATAAGAGAGTTCATCTCTGATATAGGCCTTACTGATTACCAAAGTAAATCCTCTCAAGTTATTTCTAGAACATTCCCGGTTTCGGAAATCCCAAGAGGGTGTGAGATAGCCAATCCTGTGCCGCGGATTTTGCTCACGTGAACAGCCCAAGCGGCTTTGCGATCATTTTCATTCTCGTTGAAAAAAAGTGTTCGCAATGCATGTGGAAAGATTTTTCGCGGATGGACTGGGTACCATGTCTAAAAATAACTTGTATGCCTGTAGTGGGGATAAACTCTCTCACCCTTTCATCTTTCTTCTCTTTGTCAGCAACGATGTGAGTGTGTTTTTATCGATCTTCCAATGTACAACAACTGAGCGACATGCAGACTTAGAAAAATTGCCGTAATAGCTAAATAGCCTGATAACGGTTTCTCATTTTAAAGAGTGATCTGGCAGCTGATTTCCTTTCATTGTTTTACAGGATTCGGCTGTAGAATGTTCCAGTCCAGCGGTCTGCATCAAAGACAGTCTTTATCCCTTGAGGAAAGAACTGTTGAACAAACGAACGCCAGTGCGGTCGACAAAACCCGAAGGCTCGAAGACCCGAAGACCCGACGACCCGAACTTGAAGGCCCGGAGAGCACTTAAGACCGGAACTACTCTCAGCAACGCACCAATGACGCGCGCTAGGAGCCGAGAAACAGTGATTAATTCTCCGTGGATTAAAAGTGATATTCCAACATTTTCCGAGGAGATGAAGACAGAAAATGGCTGTGGGATTTCAATGCAAGATACAGAAGGGGCGGTGGCAAACGAAGAAACGCGAAAAATGGAGGAAACTGGACAGGGTTGTGTAAGGACCCGCGCTCAGAAAAGGAAATTGTCTTTTAAGGAGAATTATGAAGTCCAGGTTAGTTTCTTTGTGTTGTAGTTAGGCCTTCTTCCTGTTAGTTTAGTAACAGAGATCTCGATCTCTGTTGTCTTGAATTGCTGGGTGATGTCAGTACTTGTCTTTGTCATAGGATTGTACTTTTTATGGCTCAATGTTAGTAACATTTTTATTGAGCTGGGTTTTTAAAATTTCAATTCTGTTTCATATTATCTCATGTACGTTCTGCAAAACCACTGCGACATTTCTGATAAATTGCATTTCATTTTTAAGCTCTTTTCTCCTCGCGAAGTCAGGGCCAAGAAACGTTGTTTCAGACCAAAACTACCGGAAGTTTCTTGCGTCCAAGCAGTTGGGTCTCCTATGAACAGGTGAGGATTTTATCTTAAACTGTTGTGTGAATGAATTATAAACACTTTTAATTTAGAGAATCAACGTTTTATAAACCAAACAAAGAAACAAACAAAACAAACCGGCAAACAGAGAACCAAACAAGCGGAACGGTCTTGTGGTAAACATATTAGTTATCTTAAAAATTACAATTTCCTCGATTGTGATTGGTTTAAGAAACTCCTATTTTCCACTTATTCACTTGCCAAGTTGTGATTGGATAGTTTGTTATCGGACAGTTCAATGAGCCATTCAAATAGGCCATTTCCGAGTTCCCTTGTGCCTCTGTTTCAAAGCAGGCTAAGTGCGAAACCATTATGAAAATGAGTTTGATTTGCGTGAAAACGAAAGTGCGTTCAGAACTCGTTTTTATATGAAAGGTTTCGCACTTCATGTAGACTCGTTTTGAAACAGAGGCACAACGGCCTATTCAGAGTTGTAGTTTAAATCAACCAATCACAACCTCGGTCTTTTAATGTAAATTTTCCCCTTCTTTCATAACTTGGCTATTCTTCTTTTCTCGGAAATTGTAATTTTTATGATTAACTTTGTAACAAGACTTCGTTTCGTCCAATTCGGTCTGTAATCATACTCATGACAAACAAATCGGACTCCCCGCTGTGCGGGCGTCCGATGTTACTCGTATGATTACCAACCGAATCGGAGTCCAATCAGCCCTATTACTGACCATTACTAGATCAGTGGCTAAATTCCTGCGGTTTTTAGCAGCAAACGAAGTGTTTTAATCTCCTTTCAGTCCCGTTGAACAAACGAAGTGCACACCAGCCAAACTGAGAACAACCAAGTACGTCATAGAGGAAGAGGACCTTGTGCAGTCCACGACTTGTGTGGTCATGTGAAACAAGCTTACATGAAGGACTTTAGGAAAACTACGCATCTAATTACGAAGTTCCACGGTTTTTGGTAGTTTTGAGATTACTGACAAGGATGTATTTTCTGGATTAATTACATCGGGTTTAACCCGGGTGTTTATTCGAGGACGAGGGGCAGGGATTTCTTGACATTCCTTGAGTCTGACTTCAGCATACAACTTATTGTCATCAAGTGTTATCTTGTTACTTGTATGATATTAGAACTTCATGAATGTAAATATTTAGCACTGATCTAGCCAGTCGTTGTATAGAATCGTTGTATTACGGCTTTACATTAGGCAGGGGTTAGAAGAATATCCCGCCTGTGTCATGTCATAGATTAAGGAGAAATCCCAATTCACATGCGACTTGCTTCAATATTTTGCAATCGGGAACTACAATCTTGGACAAAATAAATGAGAAATTAAGACCACCCCTCCCCCCATTTCAATGATGGGAAAAATGGCGCGCTTTTGTTAGAGCGCGAGTTCATCATTGATTCGGG
>CM042751.1:4738728-4748728 GCA_022496165.2 Catalaphyllia jardinei
TATATATATATATATATATATATATATATATATATATTGTAAGAAAATAAAATATATGAATATGGATTGTCTTAGCAGTTAACTGACAGTGTATTTTATTAAGGCTCAACGTCGATCGTAGCGCGAAATCCTGATAAGAGGCAACCCTCTCGCACACGCGTGGCACGAATGCTATCGTTTACCTTTTCTCTTAGTCTGTAGATCAGTCAACGAGGTTCCTGTCACATGCTATTTAGATAACACGATTGTACCTTGATAATTTGCAATGGACACAGCAAATAGTGCCTTCCCACCATGTTTGCAATACATTGCGAGGTTGAGCAGGAATACACACGATCCCATGCGCAACGCGATCCTGGTGAGCCTGTTGCCCGGGGCCTGTTGTTAAGAGTTTTGTTAACTGCTTAGACAATCTATACTCATATATTTTATTTCCTTCTATCTGTATTTTTTTCGGGACAAAATAACAGAAAATTAAAAAATTGGCTTAATTGGTTCGAGGTTGACTTGGGCTGGCAGTTTGCTCTTGTATTGCTACGACTCTTAACACCACACTTTTATTTAACCTTTTTTTAAAAAAAAAAAAGTTTTGCAAATTTGTGGTTTTTATTTCATTTTAATTTGGTTTTGTTTTAGTTTATGGAGAACAACAGTGCATGAGCACTGATTGGGGCAGGAGATCTTGTAGCCGACAATATATAATCACAGAGTATTCTTCACATTTCAGTAGCCGCGGATCGAAACCATGGTAAGTTCTCAGGAAGTTTCCATCCTGTAAAAGCACAGCCATGTTAGATTTGTAAACAACAGTTCATCAGGGCTCGACATTGGCGGATATAGGGAAGGTCCCACCTCCCTATTTGGGTAAAAAAAAATCACAGAAGGAGGAAAATTCGCAGGGCAATCAAAACCACCTTCAGCTTCTCCCGCCCTCATTAGCTCAAGGTCTAGATCCGCCAGTGCTCGAACATATCTTTCTTGGTCCACTAGCAGATATTTGCTAGTAGGATGGTTTTCCACTCGCACGAGAACAGACAAGTTTGAGCCGCACTTTAGATCTTATTATTCAATAGTGAAGTGCTCAAATGACGTCATGGCTCAGACAAGACTCAGACAAACCGGTGTTCCGATCCTAAAACACTTGTGAAACGAAAACTTCGCCTACATTCCCTGTATTTCCCGTAGAACACGCTTGAATTGACGCTTGAGTCTCGCGGGGAATTCTATTTTTAGACTTCGTGCGCTTCGCTATTCAATAATGCAAAGTTAGATAATGAACTTAGTTTTAAGATACCTTTCTTTTACAGATAACAGGCCTGAAAAAAGCTAAGAATTTACATTAATAGTCAATATAATCAAGATAATCAATATCTTGAGATAAGTTCAACGGGATCCTCTTTGTGTTCAGACCAAAACCTTTTTGGACTTGACTTTTGACTTTTTTGACTTAGTACTGTTTATAGATAACAAAAAAAATCTTTACGAAAATCATATGGTCGATCTCGAAAGTCGCGCGAGCGATCGCGAAGGTCACGCGGTTCAAGTGCGAGAAGGTCTGAACTGATCGCATGTCATCAGTACTGATTTCTTGTGAAAACAGATATGGAAGGAAGAATCATAGTAGATCCGATACGTTTCTACTAATTTGTAATAAGCGACAACGTAGAAACCTCCTGTTATTTCTCTGCGCTTTTGTTTACGCGCTTCCGACTGATAACTTCTCTCGTGGGGAACTCTTGTTCGTGTTCGCCCGAAATGCCTGCCGAATGTCAATCGAAGATTACTCGATCATTTATTTGCATCGCGTGATCACCCTGTGCACTCGAGCGTGAAATGCGATTTTGGACCGCACCAACACGATATTTTGCAAAACCAGTGAGCACACAGGGCAATATAACTCGTTGACATTGACTAATTCCTCGAAGGCGATAATCATTTGCATCTCGTATAAACTGCCTGCAACAAGTGAGGCGGGCTTCGCTCAGTTCACTAGGTAAGATTTCATCCTTTAGAGATGTTCACTTTCTTCTCCTACATCATGCGCTGTATATTAAACTTGGTGTACAGCGTTTTACTTAGAATCTCGCCTTTTATGTTTATTAATCTGATGCATACTTCAGCCAGCGAAGATATATCGGCTTTATTCTTAATTTCGCGAATTTACTTTGAGTTCTTAGAGCCAGTTCTTCAAAGCTCTTGTCCTCAAAGATTGCAAGTAAACATAGGTCTGTAACTAAGATTCTGAAGGAAACAAACTTCCTGTCAGTTTTATCAGAATATTTTGCGTGGCTTTAGTTGAGTCAAGTTCTACAATGTAGTCTTTGATATTTGTATTCGTCGCGTCTGCTGGCTTTGTTTCAGCTGAACGCTTGGTTGAATTCCATGCTAAATTATCGATGACAAAAATATCGATAACAAATGAAGAGCCAAATTTTTAATGTTTATGTCCACAGAAGTAAACAAATTAGAAGTTATTTCAGCTCATATGGCTCCGATAGGTCAAGGAAAGAATGTACCCGAGGTTAAACACCAGATTTACATTGCTGATTGCTATCAACCAAATATTATATTTTGGGGAACAGAAACTAAGGAATTTTGCAGTTGACGAGGAGAATACACATGAACTTTTCACGGTTTTGATAACAAAACTTGACACTCTTTAATTCAAAATCACGGAGATCAAGCATGGATCAAGCAGCGCATTCGCGAAACAGCCTTCAAACATCGTCTTGCATGCCTGGTTCAAGTGTTGGTTTTGATTCTAAAATAGAACTGTAATCGCCCTTAGCAGACCAATACGTCAATGCAGCTTAGAAGAGACTGACTCTTTGTCTAAATTCACTTGCAGTGTTTTCATCGTTCCTCTTGCCGACAAGGTCTGCGTTTTTTAATTTTTCGCCCGGCCGTTAAAGATATCCACAGAAATCTATTTTCTATCCCCGTGTATTATTCATTTATTTGTACTGCACGTGCCAAAAGCTCCTGCTGTCAAAGTCAACTCTACGTAAAGAATCACACGGTCAGATCCAGCACTGTAATGAAGATGAAAACATAATTATTGCCAATTACCAGCACTGGCTGCAATGCAAATTAACCTCTCTCTAGAAAATTTTCTAGAAATATCTGAAAACTGCTGCAAACGATGGTTTAGTCCTGGCGAAGATCACGGTTTTCCGACGAGGAAACACTTGCATTTTTGCCATTGCTTCTAAGTGATATGCTTTACATGAACGGAAGGGAATTCTTTCTGTTTAGCCACGCTTGTCTCAGCACGTTTTTGTCTCTTCGACAGGAGGAGACGGAGCCCATAGAAGAAAACCCAGACGCTCAAGACATCGACGATAGCAACATGGCCGACCCAGTGAGATTGAGTGCCCCGGATGTGTACAAAGACTATGCTGTGAGAAGGTAAGTCAGAGAATTATAATTGAGTACACAAGCTAGATAACGAACTCCAACAACTGTGGTTTAAAATGAAAAAGTGGAGGGTTATCCTGTTGTAGGAATAATGATATCTCAGCTTTATCATCCACACCCAAACTGAGTACAAATCAAAAGTATCGAATGCACGGTTCGCGCATCTTAAACAGTTTGGCCCAAATTTTTCGAGTTCGTCGTTTGCAAAATCCGTGTTAATCTTCTACATCCTGAACCAACCTTGTTCTTTCACGGTTTATTATTGTTATCTCTTTGGTGTGTTTCTATCTTAGTAAATTACTATTTTCAGGTTTTCTTTAAATTTCAAGGTGGCCAAAGTAACTAAAAATACCGTCACTGGACACTAAGTTAACACCATCAGGTGTGTTTCTAAAACTTGATATATATTTGGCTTGGAGAGTAAAAACTTTAAAGATTGTGCCCGAAAGAGAGAGTTAAAATTTCCAAGATTCCTCCATATTTGACAGTGATGTCACAACTAAGAGGCAAAGACATTTTTAAAAACATTTTTATTTGGCAGCTCTGTTGAACACTCTGGTTTACCGAAAAAAAGTGATAAAAAAAAAACGATTTATGGCAAATCTAAACTTAGACCTTCAGTAGACTTTGTCCTTGTTTTTTTTTTTATCAATGCCGAATTAAATCCGATCAGAGAAAAGTAAAGCTGACAACGCGACGTTTCCGCTAGAAAACAACTTGCCTTTGACCCTAAGAGACTTTGAAATGACATGATGTTTAGAATAATAATACTCAACTTTTTTTAAAGAGGGTAACACGGGACACTACTTCAACTGAATAACTAGTGGCCCTTTTTACCTTTTTAGCTTCCTCTGTTACAGTAAACAGCACAATCTGGGACTCTGGGTTAAAAAAAAGCTTATTGTGCTTTTAAGGTCAAGCCGTGAGAATTAGCGCTCTCATCTTGTTTTTAGATGATTTTGTATTATTATCATTAAAACGTAAATAATACCACAATTTAATTTCATACACAAATGGGATTTTGTTGGAGAATGCAGCTAAAAATGTCATGTTTTATAGGTGGTGGGTCATGTGATTTTCAACCTTCATTTAGGGGTGGGTCACTCAGTTTTGTGCCAAATGATGAAAGGGATGCATCACATTTTCAAAGGCTCCGGCCCAACCCCTCATGTACATTTTAACCAGTCACCTAAGGACCAGTCGCCTGAGGAGAAAGTTCCTGAAACGGACTGCCTTAGTGTAACGAACGTTCTCTTCCCATTTGTGTTATTTTTTCTCGAGAATTCCATTCGATTCGCTTTGCTTCCAATTTGCCTTTCTCGATGGCTCGAGAAAAGAAACAAAAATTACGTGGAAGATTAAACAGGATTGCGTTTCCCGGACGCTGCGTACTCGCAGTGTTGCCCTAGGGAACTCTTCCAAGTTCGTCTGTATTCCTTGTCAGGTTGGCAATATTTGAAGCAGGAATGATTTATCTCCAAGAACTCTTGCCATATGCCTTCACCTTGACTCATCTTAGCTACCAGATGTAAGTAAGGCTATCTTGCCTCTCGAAATACACCTTGTTATCAACGCTGATTTATCAGTTACAATGGAACCACGCTGTCTCATCAGATAACCTTGTTATTGGTCTTAATATTTACAATTATTTTGAACGTGATTGAGGTCACGTCAATGAGAGACAGCGCTGCCGACGCGCGCTACTGTCTGTACTGCCCATATGCAAAAAAACATTCTGAATACGCATACGGCGAGAGCGCCCGCTCACGGAACGAGCAACCGAGCTTTCCTAGGTACCAAAACGACAGACACTATAATAGGTTTTTCCTTCGCAAGTAACAAAAATAGAGACAGTGCTTAAGTCAGTATGGTATCTTCTAATAATGTGCCCGGACGCGGACGATCCATTTTTGGCGCCTAATTAAAAGCTTGGAGACTCAAAACGTTTCGTTTTTTTCTCTTTTCACAATTAGATATGGCTTTTGGAATTGTAAATTATCTTTCGTGAATTTATTTTAATGCCGTCCCCAGTGAGAAAAGTTGCCCGACTTCAATGCCTTTCCTGTTAACAAATATTGATACCAAGGCCCTGCCGGCTAAGAAAGACGGGTGGCTCTGGGCATGAGAGTGGGGGATAGAAGCAATCTTTCTAGTTCCCAGGGTATTTCTTCCTCATGGGTCGTCGATTTGCCCTAATTGATAGTTTTTTCGCCCAGACTAATCGCTGACAGTCTGCGACAATTTTATCTCAGTCCCAAGGCCAAGGGTCAACGGACCTTCGATTACACTGAAAAACATTCATGTTCGTTAGGACACGAAAAATGTTATTAACAAACCACCGGTTTGCATGGCCGTAAAAAAACCTATTTGTTTTTGTTTACATGCATGAGAAAGATTTTCTTTAAATGTATTAAGCCGTGTTTGAGGAAAGAGAGAGAGAGAGAATTTGCATCTTTTGATCGATCAACCTGTGTGTTGTCATACCAAGACTTTCTATTGCAAAGTGACGTTCGTAGAATTATTTCAATATCTGATTGGTTTTTTTTTCCTCAATGATTCAAGTAATATTGTAGCTTGACGGGTTTGTCCCCTATGTGATTGAAAAGAAACGAATTTGGACCGGAGACCAGAAAGAATATCATTATTTTCGTGAATGTATATTGATATATCACCTCGCCGTAAATACATCTGATTGTTTCGACCCAGTTTTTGAACTAACATTCACCAAAAGTGAATATAAAGGATGGTTCTTTTGATGTAGTCAATTTTATGTTTGTCTACCTTACATCCGGGAGCTTGACGTTTCTTGGTTGTTTCAATGCGGATGTCATGCAAATACGTTGGAATATGTTAAATAAACCCACATATGAATGGATAAAGTTTTACGACCATTCGATCGTTTTCTTGAAGAGAAACCTGACGCTCAACTTAATCACGAAAACGCGCGTTAAAACTTTTCGATATGATCTCCACACTTTGACAAGTGAAGTTCATTCTGTATTCATCAGAGAAGGTTTAAGTCAAGCGGCGATTTTACCAGCTGCCTGTAGCTGATGTGTTCCTCTATCCTTCGAAATATAATTGACACATCACGTCACTGCCTGTAAAACATTGAGCGAAGCGGCGAATTAGAGACATAACGAGACGTCAACATTTGCTCTGTCAGGTCCATGGACTGGAATTGATTAGTAACCTATATTCTCTCGATCGGGACCAGCGCACGTTTCCCCTCGGCTTTACCCTAGTTTTACAGAATCTGAATTAGTCATGCTGGGAAGATTGAAGTAAGTTGCTTTTAGTTTGCTTTTTAAATAGCGTTTTAATTTTCTGCCGCAGAGCCTCGCATCGTTTGCGATTTCGCTTCGATTTCGTTTTCGATGCGGATTGACCTAAATTCACCCCGATGTTTCTACAAACGCGATCAACGTTCAAAATTATCACAAACCTAGATTTACATTTCGCCTCTGCGAAATGACAACTGTTTCGAGGGCCACTAGAAAATGTTTTGCGTAAACGAGTGGTGAAGCATTTTCGGCTGACCGAAATCAACACGAATCTGAAAGATGGAAACGACAGACATACATATCAGCTGTGGTCTAGTTTGAATACATTAGTAATTTTCAACAGGCTGTAATTGCACCGAAAGGGCCAACAGACCTTGAAGAAAAACATTCATTTTGCCAAAAAAAAAATTAGATTTTCCCCGAATGATCAGTCGAATGTTGAAGAACCGGTTGTAGTCGCTCTGAGACTGAATATCTCTGCAAATCGGAAGTGTTATAATCCCTCGTTTTTGTTGACGGAGTTTCATGTTCTACTTTTGTAAGAGCCTGCTGAACTGACGAAAGGAGTGTGGGAGTGCGGCGTTTTTTTTAATTAACAAGCGATTTTCAAAGTTTAAAGCAGTCGAAAATTTACATGTTGCATCACTTTTTGCCCCAAAAAATTACTCCTAAAATCTAAAAACAGCAAATCGGCCGTGGAGTATTTTTTTTGCAATATTAATAAAGCGGTTTAATAGCATAAAAGTTCTTGGCTTCGAAACCGAAGATCTCACTGATGACGAAGGTTTTTGATGAAAGCGAAATTGGAGACGTATTTTTCCAGTTTTAGATACAATCTGCCATATTTCTACTTTTTTATCATTTTATTTTTTATTGAAATGTTGACAGCTCCTCTCATTACTTCATTTTATTAAACAGCAGTGTTTTTATTTCTTCTTAACTATGTTATGCAAACTTAATGTTGTTCTATCACATCAGGCATGGATTTCATTCGCTCAATCGAAATTACAAATACTTTGCTCGCGTCGAAACATCCAGTGGTGGAGAATAGATATTTGAATAATTTCCGAAACAGTTACCACTCCAGCCCTCCCCTGTCAGTACCACTTCGCGCAAGACCATATCCGGAGTAAGTTAGAGTTCGCAACTCGAAAACAACGATCCAAGATTTTGTTCGTAATTGGCGTACGATGTCCACGGAGAATAAACGACCGGCCCTGGTGAAGACAGAGAAGTATGAGCTACATTTGGACTTAAAATCTCGCATGCCTTGTGTTATGATAACTCAGAACGTTTTCTTAGCTCGACCAAATGATATTGCTTGCTGTAAATATCTAATACTTGTGTAAATCCGCACTGTCAACGGGCTATGTAGCCCGCCGTTTCTGCCCATTGATGCGAAATTTTACCTATTAGAGTTTCTACAGGTTTTTATTAAGATGGCTCTAATTCGTTTAGGGTGGCTGTTGAACGACTTTGTCGATCGATAACTCCGCTAGCGTTATGTTTTCACTCGCGATTCCTCGGCGGATCAGTATTTTGATTTGATATCCTCATCCGTTCCAATTCCTAAAATCGCGAAGTCGACTCGCCCATATCTTATTCATCTCCGCTATGCGTTTTATCGCAAAAACGTACGCTCGTGTATTAATTTATCTCTTCCAGGCGAGGCGATTTGATCGTATTTAGCCTCGCGCTATAAATGTTAGCGCAAATATAGTCGTGAAATATCGGCCTGAGACATATCACGCCAGCCAGGCTTTTGCGGTCAATTTTCAGCGTTGACCTCAAAACCCTGGCGACGTACATGCATATCGCGTGCTGTTTAACGCATTTAAATGTTTTACTTCGAAACGCAAAAATTTGTTCTGTTTATCGGTTTTGTTTTGTTCCAGAAAGCAAAATATGTGTGAATATGTATCATGTTGCGATCTTCAATTTGGTGTATTTTCTATATTTGTAGCATGCATATTTTCTTATTTCTTAATGCGGATAAAGATTTTTTGTTTTTATCTCCAAGCAATGAGAACTGCTGTTCAGGAAAGCCAGTACAATTGTACATTACATGCACATTACCAAAAAGCATTGAAATCAGAATTGGGCAGATTTTGGTAAAGGGAACAATGTCGCCGATTTCGGTTCTGTTTGTATTCATGTTAGGACTGTTTGTTCACTGACAGGCGCAGCTTTGATGATGCCCAGAGTCGTTTAAAATGCAGAAAGCTTCTTGGAATCGGAGGAAAGGAACCTTCGAAGGTATGTATTAAATAAGACGCGTAGGACGCGTTAATAAAACGGCCGGGATGTTTTTTTCGCGCGCTTTGGAAACGCAGCCTCGTTGCTACAATGTACTGTCGCCGAGCGCTCACCGCACTTTGAATAAGTTTCTTTTCTCATTATAATATTCATTTGTCAAGCCGTAAATCTTGACATGGGTCTTGCTTTGATAATTACTTTGGAAGTACTTACTTAGATCAGCCTAAAAAAAAATTAATTTCTCGTTCACTTTGCAAACCTCGAGCGAACGAAATGCGCTTTTTTGTGCTCAGCGAAGAAATGGTTCTTTTTTGTTGTTGTTTTCTTTTGTTATTTTCCATTCCCACAATGTCCTTGTTAGAGGCTGTGGATGTTTGACAGAGCTTTTGCTTTTAAAATTACAGTTTCCGCGAATATTAGCATCAGATTAGAGTTTGTTTTCTTACGTTTTGTCTAGGAAAAAAAAAAAGATCCGTTCACTAACTATCGTCGCCGCTACGGCAGCTGTATTCACGATTTCACCACATCGCTTAAGGTTTCAAGCTGTACTTGATTGTAGTATTTGTTCTCTGATAAATGAGAATATTGCAGTGCATCGGCGGCGTGTGAATAAATTCACCAGGATGTACAAGAGTTTATTGTCCTAAATATTATTATCATTTCGTTTTGAATAGGTCATGGCGTTCTTTTCAAGTACCCCGTGCTCGATCTGTTTTAGGATTTCTCAGAATTGTAGGAAGACTCTATAAACTGGCTAACAATAGCCAAACTTTTGTTTCGTAAATAACGTTACAAACTTCTCCGATGTTTCACATGAGTCATTAACATGTTGTCGAGAACATTAAATCACAACCGCGAATTTTAAACTAAATTTACCCAAGTCCATAACCGATGAAATGTCTAGCAACGATTTTGAGCCAGTTTAATAAGCATTCGTGTGTATTAATCAAAAAAAGTGACAGAGCAGAGTTAGAAAAAAGCCATGTGGCGCATCCTATTAAGCTAGAAATATATAAATATACAATTGTTTTACTTTCTTGACA
>CM042751.1:4753728-4756228 GCA_022496165.2 Catalaphyllia jardinei
AGCCTTTCCTAGCATATCAACGTCTCTTGACTACCATTTGTAGACATTACTTGGCTTCACGCTAGAAGATAAGTTCGTCTCAAGTAAGCTCAAGTGCACTTGAAAATCGTAATCTTACTTGGCTTCACACCTGATAACGAAGTATATTATTACTTGAAGCATTTTGCGGTAATAACCCAGTCATACATATCACAAATGCGATTGTTCGTCAGTAAAGTCGTAAAGAAATGCATATAGTTGCTTTTTTTTGGTTAAGAGCAGCACAGTAACAGCAGTAATACAAAGGAACAAACGACATCTTCTGTAATTCTCTAGAATGGCTCAACACTGAACGCAGATTTCGGCAAAGAAATTGCTGTAGGGCTTTAACTAACCGAGAAAATGCATTTCCGTGTAACTCGTCCAATGTTCAATCATGATAGAGTTGTTTGGGTGCAAAGAAATCACCTGTTTGATTGAAACTTAAAACAGCAGCTGATTTGTATTAAATTTGCTAAAGAGCATTTGGTGTCAGATGATATGAAAAGCGATGGTTTAGGCTGTCTCTGAAAAATTAAATGAATTTCAAGCAAGTTGTTTATCGGTCCGTTCATCAGAATTGTAGCAATGCTGCACATTGCTTTCAGTTGGCTTCCATTTCCTATTGGTCAAGTGCGTTCTTGAGTGTGGCCAGTAGGCCATACTTGGCTGCGTACTTCGGCTTCTTTGATCTGCGAACGTTTCCATGGTCACTAAGTAGAGTCCAAGTAGGTTCCAAGTGCACTTAGATTATACTTACTTTGATGTCTTTAATTAAATTCAAAAATTAAAAATTTAAATATCCCTACCCCCGGGACAGCAAGATAATTCAAATGCCTTACCCTCGGGCCAAAGCGATCGATCAAATCCCTGCCCTATGCCCCGCCTCCCCCCGCCGGCATGACATTGATAGGTTCATTACCAGCTCTAGCGTGAAACCAATTATTCTGATTTTGTCCAAAATTACTTTTTTTTTCTTTCTCGTAGTTTTGGCTCTGGCCTGCATCTCTCTTCGCACCAAAGTTCTAATCGTTTTAACCTCTCTCCACGCCGTTGTCACAGTGGTGAGCCTATTTTATTTCGTGGCTGTCCGCCAGTTAAATAAACCTACTCCAGAAAAACCCAATGCAAAGATCAACAACTCTGACGAGAATCACGTGAACTGATGTTTGCTCATGGTCAAGGATTTTTACCGCTGTCCGAAGAAAGGTGTGTTGATGGCGCAGGCTCACTGCTGTCGAGGCCTCTTGATCCCTTTACAGTGCCGGTCTCAAAAGAAAATTTCGAGCTCTTGTAATGAAATAATTGTCACAACGGGTGGCGAGTGTAGAGATAAACATTGTTGATGCCTTCTTTTGTAGTGTAAGCATGTTCCATTGAAACCTTATCCATCTTCACTTGGATAACTGTCTTTCTCAGTTAAAGATATATTTTTTATTTCTTATTTTTATTATTTGCAAAACCATTCTTTTAAGTGCTGTATTGTGTTGCCCTCCTTGGGTAAATGAAGCATATATTGTGTGCAATCATAATTAAGGAAATGTAACCGAAAATAGGACTTAACAAGATGTCTAACAAAAAAAGAGATTTGCTTCAGATTTCGTAGCCTTTGTTACCTGACTCAAAAGTAGTGTTGCTAATTTTATATTTGAAGAAATTAATAATTGCTGCGCATGTTGTGTTAATGTCGCTTAACATGGCCTTTCTGTCAATATCTCGGTCACGTTTCATGCAACGATAAATCTCTCTGCTTCATTAATCACTGTTTGGCGGTTTTGTCAGTGTAAATTTTGGGCGATTTGGGGCATTTTGGGAAAGAGATATTTTTTCTCAAAGGATAAGTTAAATTGAGATAATGTGAAATGTTGAAGATTTCATGGATTTAGAAAATTGAAATTTGAAGTGAAGAATTAGTAGACGGACACCAACCAGTCCCCTACCAACCTTTGGCTCTCTCTCTTTTTTTTTGTTGGGGGGTGGGGGGCATGAGTAGACTGGACTCGAGAGACCTATGATAACTGCAGAAATTCTCGCGCGCTCATTGGCTAATTTTCATTGTCAATAAGCGGACAGACATGAATTTATAATTTACATGATGCGTCAACGAGCAAGAGCGGACAATTTGTTATCGTAAAACAACAAATTGACGTCAGTTTTTCATGCGTCTGTCCTGTTATTGATGACGAATTTTGTCATAACATTGTCAAAGTTCTGCGGACCCACTCGGCTATCATCTCGTGGATCCACAGCTACTTTGACAATGTTATGACAAAATTCATGATCAATAACAGGACAGACGCATGAAAAACTGTCGATCGATTCTAAAAACGGGAATAAGAACGTTTTGTGTTACTCTTTTGAATTTCTTCGAGAGCACCGTAAAAGATGCTTTGACAGCTAAAAATACAGTAGAACCTTTGGTTTAGGTTGCGACTACCTCTCGTAAGCGAGCTAAAAATTAAAAATTTTCCTTTGTTTTTAT